>CM038146.1:72395292-72831263 GCA_021437245.1 Aegilops speltoides
ACATGGTGCTAGGCTCACATTAGGGCAGAATCGTGAACAGAGAAAAGACAAAACTCACCCTATTGATGGTATTGACCGAGACTATAAACGTGAGTCGTAAAAAGCTCCGCTTGAGTAATTTTCATAGGTGTTGGAAAGGTATCGAGAATTGAGATGGTAGGACTTCTAACTTTCCGATCTAGAAGAATTTACACATCCACATACACACGCATGCGCACTGAAAATATCTAGCCCAAAAAGGCGGTTCGTGCCTCAAAACGGATCGCAAGATTGAAAAACAAACTATTTCGCACTTATAGCTCAAACTTTTCTCGGGCCAACTGATCCGAATGGTCTGCAGAAACATGCGCCTTGGCCATGGACCTGTTACAACATGGTGCTAGGCTCACATTAGGGCAGAATCGTGAACAGAGAAAAGACAAAACTCACCCTATTGATGGTATTGACCGAGACTATAAACGTGAGTCAGAAAAAGCTCCGCTTGAGTAATTTTCATAGGTGTTGGAAAGGTATCGGAGAATTGAGATGATAGGACTTCTAATTTTCCGATCTAGAAGAATTTACACATCCACATACACACGCAGCATGCGACTGAAAATATCTAGCCCAAAAAGGCGGTTCGTGCCTCAAAAACGGATCGCAAGATTGAAAAACAAACTATTTCGCACTTATAGCTCAAACTTTTCGGGCCAACTGATCCAATGGTCTCAGCAGAAACATGCGCCTTGGCCATGGACCTGTTACAACATGGTGCTAGGCTCACATTAGGGCAGAATCGGTGAACAGAGAAAAGACATAACTCACCCTATTGATGGTATTGACCGAGACTATAAACGTGAGTCAGAAAAAGCTCCGTTTGAGTAATTTTCATAGGTGTTGGAAAGGTATCGGAGAATTGAGATGGTAGGACTTCTAACTTTCCGATCTAGAAGAATTTACACATCCACATACACACGCATGCGCACTGAAAATATCTAGCCCAAAAAGGCGGTTCGTGCCTCAAAACGGATCGCAAGATTGAAAAAACAAACTATTTCGCACTTATAGCTCAAACTTTTCTGGGCCAACTGATCCGAATGGTCTGCAGAAACATGCGCCATGGCCATGGACCTGTTACAACATGGTGCTAGGCTCACATTAGGGCAGAATCGGTGAACAGAGAAAAGACAAAACTCACCCTATTGATGGTATTGACCGAGACTATAAACGTGAGTCAGAAAAAGCTCCGTTTGAGTAATTTTCATAGGTGTTGGAAAGGTATCAGAGAATTGAGATGGTAGGACTTCTAACTTTCCGATCTAGAAGAATTTACACATCCACATACACACGTGCATGCGCACTGAAAATATCTAGCCCAAAAAGGCGGTTCGTGCCCTCAAAAACGGATCGCAAGATTGAAAAACAAACTATTTCGCACTTATAGCTCAAATTTTCTGGGCCAACTGATCCGAATGGTCTGCAGAAAACATGCGCCTTGGCCATGGACCTATTACAACATGGTGCTAGGCTCACATTAGGGCAGAATCGGTGAACAGAGAAAAGACAAAACTCACCCTATTGATGGTATTGACCGAGACTATAAACGTGAGTCGTAAAAAGCTCCGCTTGAGTAATTTTCATAGGTGTTGGAAAGGTATCGAGAATTGAGATGGTAGGACTTCTAACTTTCCGATCTAGAAGAATTTACACATCCACATACACACGCATGCGCACTGAAAATATCTAGCCCAAAAAGGCGGTTCGTGCCTCAAAACGGATCGCAAGATTGAAAAACAAACTATTTCGCACTTATAGCTCAAATTTTCTCGGGCCAACTGATCCAATGGTCTGCAGAAACATGCGCCTTGGCCATGGACCTGTTACAACATGGTGCTAGGCTCACATTAGGGCAGAATCGTGAACAGAGAAAAGACAAAACTCACCCTATTGATGGTATTGACCGAGACTATAAACGTGAGTCGAAAAAGCTCCGCTTGAGTAATTTTCATAGGTGTTGGAAAGGTATCGAGAATTGAGATGGTAGGACTTCTAACTTTCCGATCTAGAAGAATTTACACATCCACATACACACGTGCATGCGCACTGAAAATATCTAGCCCAAAAAGGCGGTTCGTGCCTCAAAACGGATCGCAAGATTGAAAAACAAACTATTTCGCACTTATAGCTCAAACTTTTCTCGGGCCAACTGATCCAATGGTCTGCAGTAAACATGCGCCTTGGCCATGGACCTGTTACAACATGGTGCTAGGCTCACATTAGGGCAGAATCGTGAACAGAGAAAAGACAAAACTCACCCTATTGATGGTATTGACCGAGACTATAAACGTGAGTCGTAAAAAGCTCCGCTTGAGTAATTTTCATAGGTGTTGGAAAGGTATCGAGAATTGAGATGGTAGGACTTCTAACTTTCCGATCTAGAAGAATTTACACATCCACATACACACGCATGCGCACTGAAAATATCTAGCCCAAAAAGGCGGTTCGTGCCTCAAAAACGGATCGCAAGATTGAAAAACAAACTATTTCGCACTTATAGCTCAAACTTTTCTCGGGCCAACTGATCCAATGGTCTGCAGAAACATGCGCCTTGGCCATGGACCTGTTACAACATGGTGCTAGGCTCACATTAGGGCAGAATCGGTGAACAGAGAAAAGACAAAACTCACCCTATTGATGGTATTGACCGAGACTATAAACGTGAGTCGTAAAAAGCTCCGCTTGAGTAATTTTCATAGGTGTTGGAAAGGTATCGAGAATTGAGATGGTAGGACTTCTAACTTTCCGATCTAGAAGAATTTACACATCCACATACACACGCAGCATGCGCACTGAAAATATCTAGCCCAAAAAGGCGGTTCGTGCCTCAAAAACGGATCGCAAGATTGAAAAACAAACTATTTCGCACTTATAGCTCAAACTTTTCTCGGGCCAACTGATCCAATGGTCTGCAGAAACATGCGCCTTGGCCATGGACCTGTTACAACATGGTGCTAGGCTCACATTAGGGCAGAATCGGTGAACAGAGAAAAGACAAAACTCACCCTATTGATGGTATTGACCGAGACTATAAACGTGAGTCGTAAAAAGCTCCGCTTGAGTAATTTTCATAGGTGTTGGAAAGGTATCGAGAATTGAGATGGTAGGACTTCTAACTTTCCGATCTAGAAGAATTTACACATCCACATACACACGCATGCGCACTGAAAATATCTAGCCCAAAAAGGCGGTTCGTGCCTCAAAACGGATCGCAAGATTGAAAAACAAACTATTTCGCACTTATAGCTCAAATTTTCTGGGCCAACTGATCCAATGGTCTGCAGAAACATGCGCCTTGGCCATGGACCTGTTACAACATGGTGCTAGGCTCACATTAGGGCAGAATCGTGAACAGAGAAAAGACAAAACTCACCCTATTGATGGTATTGACCGAGACTATAAACGTGAGTCGTAAAAAGCTCCGCTTGAGTAATTTTCATAGGTGTTGGAAAGGTATCGAGAATTGAGATGGTAGGACTTCTAACTTTCCGATCTAGAAGAATTTACACATCCACATACACACGCATGCGCACTGAAAATATCTAGCCCAAAAAGGCGGTTCGTGCCTCAAAAACGGATCGCAAGATTGAAAAACAAACTATTTCGCACTTATAGCTCGAAATTTTCTGGGCCAACTGATCCGAATGGTCTGCAGAAACATGCGCCTTGGCCATGGACCTGTTAAAACATGGTGCTAGGCTCACATTAGGGCAGAATCGGTTAACAGAGAAAAGACAAAACTCACCCTATTGATAGTATTGACCGAGACTATAAACGTGAGTCAGAAAAAGCTCCGTTTGAGTAATTTTCATAGGTGTTGGAAAGGTATCAGAGAATTGAGATGGTAGGACTTCTAACTTTCCGATCTAGAAGAATTTACACATCCACATACACACGCACGCATGCGCACTGAAAATATCTAGCCCAAAAAGGCGGTTCGTGCCTCAAAACGGATCGCAAGATTGAAAAACAAACTATTTCGCACTTATAGCTCAAACTTTCTCGGGCCAACTGATCCAATGGTCTGCAGAAACATGCGCCTTGGCCATGGACCTGTTACAACATGGTGCTAGGCTCACATTAGGGCAGAATCGGTGAACAGAGAAAAGACAAAACTCACCCTATTGATGGTATTGACCGAGACTATAAACGTGAGTCGTAAAAAGCTCCGCTTGAGTAATTTTCATAGGTGTTGGAAAGGTATCGAGAATTGAGATGGTAGGACTTCTAACTTTCCGATCTAGAAGAATTTACACATCCACATACACACGCATGCATGCGCACTGAAAATATCTAGCCCAAAAAGGCGGTTCGTGCCTCAAAACGGATCGCAAGATTGAAAAACAAACTATTTCGCACTTATAGCTCAAATTTTCTCGGGCCAACTGATCCAATGGTCTGCAGTAAACATGCGCCTTGGCCATGGACCTGTTACAACATGGTGCTAGGCTCACATTAGGGCAGAATCGGTGAACAGAGAAAAGACAAAACTCACCCTATTGATGGTATTGACCGAGACTATAAACGTGAGTCGAAAAAGCTCCGCTTGAGTAATTTTCATAGGTGTTGGAAAGGTATCGAGAATTGAGATGGTAGGACTTCTAACTTTCCGATCTAGAAGAATTTACACATCCACATACACACGCATGCGCACTGAAAATATCTAGCCCAAAAAGGCGGTTCGTGCCTCAAAAACGGATCGCAAGATTGAAAAACAAACTATTTCGCACTTATAGCTCAAACTTTTCTCGGGCCAACTGATCCAATGGTCTGCAGAAACATGCGCCTTGGCCATGGACCTGTTACAACATGGTGCTAGGCTCACATTAGGGCAGAATCGTGAACAGAGAAAAGACAAAACTCACCCTATTGATGGTATTGACCGAGACTATAAACGTGAGTCGTAAAAAGCTCCGCTTGAGTAATTTTCATAGGTGTTGGAAAGGTATCGAGAATTGAGATGGTAGGACTTCTAACTTTCCGATCTAGAAGAATTTACACATCCACATACACACGCAGCATGCACTGAAAATATCTAGCCCAAAAAGGCGGTTCGTGCCTCAAAACGGATCGCAAGATTGAAAAACAAACTATTTCGCACTTATAGCTCAAACTTTTCTGGGCCAACTGATCCAATGGTCTGCAGAAACATGCGCCTTGGCCATGGACCTGTTACAACATGGTGCTAGGCTCACATTAGGGCAGAATCGTGAACAGAGAAAAGACAAAACTCACCCTATTGATGGTATTGACCGAGACTATAAACGTGAGTCGTAAAAAGCTCCGCTTGAGTAATTTTCATAGGTGTTGGAAAGGTATCGAGAATTGAGATGGTAGGACTTCTAACTTTCCGATCTAGAAGAATTTACACATCCACATACACACGCGCATGCGCACTGAAAATATCTAGCCCAAAAAGGCGGTTCGTGCCTCAAAACGGATCGCAAGATTGAAAAACAAACTATTTCGCACTTATAGCTCAAACTTTTCGGGCCAACTGATCCAATGGTCTGCAGTAAACATGCGCCTTGGCCATGGACCTGTTACAACATGGTGCTAGGCTCACATTAGGGCAGAATCGGTGAACAGAGAAAAGACAAAACTCACCCTATTGATGGTATTGACCGAGACTATAAACGTGAGTCGAAAAAGCTCCGCTTGAGTAATTTTCATAGGTGTTGGAAAGGTATCGAGAATTGAGATGGTAGGACTTCTAACTTTCCGATCTAGAAGAATTTACACATCCACATACACACGCATGCGCACTGAAAATATCTAGCCCAAAAAGGCGGTTCGTGCCTCAAAACGGATCGCAAGATTGAAAAACAAACTATTTCGCACTTATAGCTCAAATTTTCTCGGGCCAACTGATCCAATGGTCTGCAGTAAACATGCGCCTTGGCCATGGACCTGTTACAACATGGTGCTAGGCTCACATTAGGGCAGAATCGTGAACAGAGAAAAGACAAAACTCACCCTATTGATAGTATTGACCGAGACTATAAACGTGAGTCAGAAAAACCTCTGTTTGAGTAATTTTCATAGGTGTTGGAAAGGTATCAGAGAATTCAGGTTGTAGGACTTCTAACTTTCCGATCTAGAAGAATTTACACATCCACATACACACGTGCATGCGTACTGAAAATATCTAGCCCAAATAAGGCGGTTCGTGCCCCCAAAACGGATAGCAAAATTGAAAAAATCATACTATTTCGCACTTATAGCTCAAACTTTTCTGGGCCAACTGATCCGAATGGTCTGCAGAAACATGCTCCTTGGCCATGGACCTATTACAACATGGTGCTAGGCTCACATTAGGGCAGAATCGGTGAACAGAGAAAAGACAAAACTCACCCTATTGATGGTATTGACCGAGACTATAAACGTGAGTCGTAAAAAGCTCCGCTTGAGTAATTTTCATAGGTGTTGGAAAGGTATCGAGAATTGAGATGGTAGGACTTCTAACTTTCCGATCTAGAAGAATTTACACATCCACATACACACGCGCATGCGCACTGAAAATATCTAGCCCAAAAAGGCGGTTCGTGCCTCAAAACGGATCGCAAGATTGAAAAACAAACTATTTCGCACTTATAGCTCAACTTTTCGGGCCAACTGATCCAATGGTCTGCAGAAACATGCGCCTTGGCCATGGACCTGTTACAACATGGTGCTAGGCTCACATTAGGGCAGAATCGTGAACAGAGAAAAGACAAAACTCACCCTATTGATGGTATTGACCGAGACTATAAACGTGAGTCGTAAAAAGCTCCGCTTGAGTAATTTTCATAGGTGTTGGAAAGGTATCGAGAATTGAGATGGTAGGACTTCTAACTTTCCGATCTAGAAGAATTTACACATCCACATACACACGCATGCGCACTGAAAATATCTAGCCCAAAAAGGCGGTTCGTGCCTCAAAACGGATCGCAAGATTGAAAAACAAACTATTTCGCACTTATAGCTCAAATTTTCTCGGGCCAACTGATCCAATGGTCTGCAGAAACATGCGCCTTGGCCATGGACCTGTTACAACATGGTGCTAGGCTCACATTAGGGCAGAATCGTGAACAGAGAAAAGACAAAACTCACCCTATTGATGGTATTGACCGAGACTATAAACGTGAGTCGTAAAAAGCTCCGCTTGAGTAATTTTCATAGGTGTTGGAAAGGTATCGAGAATTGAGATGGTAGGACTTCTAACTTTCCGATCTAGAAGAATTTACACATCCACATACACACGTGCATGCGCACTGAAAATATCTAGCCCAAAAAGGCGGTTCGTGCCTCAAAAACGGATCGCAAGATTGAAAAACAAACTATTTCGCACTTATAGCTCAAATTTTCTGGGCCAACTGATCCAATGGTCTGCAGAAACATGCGCCTGGCCATGGACCTGTTACAACATGGTGCTAGGCTCACATTAGGGCAGAATCGGTGAACAGAGAAAAGACAAAACTCACCCTATTGATGGTATTGACCGAGACTATAAACGTGAGTCGTAAAAAGCTCCGCTTGAGTAATTTTCATAGGTGTTGGAAAGGTATCGAGAATTGAGATGGTAGGACTTCTAACTTTCCGATCTAGAAGAATTTACACATCCACATACACACGCAGCATGCGCACTGAAAATATCTAGCCCAAAAAGGCGTTTCGTGCCTCAAAAACGGATCGCAAGATTGAAAAACAAACTATTTCGCACTTATAGCTCAAACTTTTCTCGGGCCAACTGATCCAATGGTCTGCAGTAAACATGCGCCTGGCCATGGACCTGTTACAACATGGTGCTAGGCTCACATTAGGGCAGAATCGGTGAACAGAGAAAAGACAAAACTCACCCTATTGATGGTATTGACCGAGACTATAAACGTGAGTCGTAAAAAGCTCCGCTTGAGTAATTTTCATAGGTGTTGGAAAGGTATCGAGAATTGAGATGGTAGGACTTCTAACTTTCCGATCTAGAAGAATTTACACATCCACATACACACGCATGCATGCGCACTGAAAATATCTAGCCCAAAAAGGCGGTTCGTGCCTCAAAAACGGATCGCAAGATTGAAAAACAAACTATTTCGCACTTATAGCTCAAATTTCTCGGGCCAACTGATCCAATGGTCTGCAGTAAACATGCGCCTGGCCATGGACCTGTTACAACATGGTGCTAGGCTCACATTAGGGCAGAATCGTGAACAGAGAAAAGACAAAACTCACCCTATTGATGGTATTGACCGAGACTATAAACGTGAGTCGTAAAAAGCTCCGCTTGAGTAATTTTCATAGGTGTTGGAAAGGTATCGAGAATTGAGATGGTAGGACTTCTAACTTTCCGATCTAGAAGAATTTACACATCCACATACACACGCATGCGCACTGAAAATATCTAGCCCAAAAAGGCGGTTCGTGCCTCAAAACGGATCGCAAGATTGAAAAACAAACTATTTCGCACTTATAGCTCAAACTTTTCTGGGCCAACTGATCCAATGGTCTGCAGAAACATGCGCCTTGGCCATGGACCTTTTACAACATGGTGCTAGGCTCACATTAGGGCAGAATCGGTGAACAGAGAAAAGACAAAACTCACCCTATTGATGGTATTGACCGAGACTATAAACGTGAGTCGTAAAAAGCTCCGCTTGAGTAATTTTCATAGGTGTTGGAAAGGTATCGAGAATTGAGATGGTAGGACTTCTAACTTTCCGATCTAGAAGAATTTACACATCCACATACACACACGCATGCGCACTGAAAATATCTAGCCCAAAAAGGCGGTTCGTGCCTCAAAAACGGATCGCAAGATTGAAAAACAAACTATTTCGCACTTATAGCTCAAACTTTTCTCGGGCCAACTGATCCGAATGGTCTGCAGTAAACATGCGCCTTGGCCATGGACCTGTTACAACATGGTGCTAGGCTCACATTAGGGCAGAATCGTGAACAGAGAAAAGACAAAACTCACCCTATTGATGGTATTGACCGAGACTATAAACGTGAGTCGTAAAAAGCTCCGCTTGAGTAATTTTCATAGGTGTTGGAAAGGTATCGAGAATTGAGATGGTAGGACTTCTAACTTTCCGATCTAGAAGAATTTACACATCCACATACACACGCATGCGCACACTGAAAATATCTAGCCCAAAAAGGCGGTTCGTGCCTCAAAAACGGATCGCAAGATTGAAAAACAAACTATTTCGCACTTATAGCTCAAATTTTCTGGGCCAACTGATCCAATGGTCTGCAGAAACATGCGCCTTGGCCATGGACCTGTTACAACATGGTGCTAGGCTCACATTAGGGCAGAATCGGTGAACAGAGAAAAGACAAAACTCACCCTATTGATGGTATTGACCGAGACTATAAACGTGAGTCGTAAAAAGCTCCGCTTGAGTAATTTTCATAGGTGTTGGAAAGGTATCGAGAATTGAGATGGTAGGACTTCTAACTTTCCGATCTAGAAGAATTTACACATCCACATACACACGCATGCGCACTGAAAATATCTAGCCCAAAAAGGCGGTTCGTGCCTCAAAAACGGATCGCAAGATTGAAAAACAAACTATTTCGCACTTATAGCTCAAACTTTTCTCGGGCCAACTGATCCAATGGTCTGCAGAAACATGCGCCTTGGCCATGGACCTGTTACAACATGGTGCTAGGCTCACATTAGGGCAGAATCGGTGAACAGAGAAAAGACAAAACTCACCCTATTGATGGTATTGACCGAGACTATAAACGTGAGTCGTAAAAAGCTCCGCTTGAGTAATTTTCATAGGTGTTGGAAAGGTATCGAGAATTGAGATGGTAGGACTTCTAACTTTCCGATCTAGAAGAATTTACACATCCACATACACACGCAGCATGCGCACTGAAAATATCTAGCCCAAAAAGGCGGTTCGTGCCTCAAAACGGATCGCAAGATTGAAAAACAAACTATTTCGCACTTATAGCTCAAATTTTCTCGGGCCAACTGATCCAATGGTCTGCAGTAAACATGCGCCTGGCCATGGACCTGTTACAACATGGTGCTAGGCTCACATTAGGGCAGAATCGGTGAACAGAGAAAAGACAAAACTCACCCTATTGATGGTATTGACCGAGACTATAAACGTGAGTCGTAAAAAGCTCCGCTTGAGTAATTTTCATAGGTGTTGGAAAGGTATCGAGAATTGAGATGGTAGGACTTCTAACTTTCCGATCTAGAAGAATTTACACATCCACATACACACGCATGCGCACTGAAAATATCTAGCCCAAAAAGGCGGTTCGTGCCTCAAAAACGGATCGCAAGATTGAAAAACAAACTATTTCGCACTTATAGCTCAAATTTTCTCGGGCCAACTGATCCAATGGTCTGCAGAAACATGCGCCTGGCCATGGACCTGTTACAACATGGTGCTAGGCTCACATTAGGGCAGAATCGTGAACAGAGAAAAGACAAAACTCACCCTATTGATGGTATTGACCGAGACTATAAACGTGAGTCGTAAAAAGCTCCGCTTGAGTAATTTTCATAGGTGTTGGAAAGGTATCGAGAATTGAGATGGTAGGACTTCTAACTTTCCGATCTAGAAGAATTTACACATCCACATACACACGCATGCATGCGCACTGAAAATATCTAGCCCAAAAAGGCGGTTCGTGCCTCAAAACGGATCGCAAGATTGAAAAACAAACTATTTCGCACTTATAGCTCAAACTTTTCTCGGGCCAACTGATCCAATGGTCTGCAGTAAACATGCGCCTTGGCCATGGACCTGTTACAACATGGTGCTAGGCTCACATTAGGGCAGAATCGTGAACAGAGAAAAGACAAAACTCACCCTATTGATGGTATTGACCGAGACTATAAACGTGAGTCGTAAAAAGCTCCGCTTGAGTAATTTTCATAGGTGTTGGAAAGGTATCGAGAATTGAGATGGTAGGACTTCTAACTTTCCGATCTAGAAGAATTTACACATCCACATACACACGCATGCATGCGCACTGAAAATATCTAGCCCAAAAAGGCGGTTCGTGCCTCAAAAACGGATCGCAAGATTGAAAAACAAACTATTTCGCACTTATAGCTCAAATTTTCTCGGGCCAACTGATCCAATGGTCTGCAGTAAACATGCGCCTTGGCCATGGACCTGTTACAACATGGTGCTAGGCTCACATTAGGGCAGAATCGTGAACAGAGAAAAGACAAAACTCACCCTATTGATGGTATTGACCGAGACTATAAACGTGAGTCGTAAAAAGCTCCGCTTGAGTAATTTTCATAGGTGTTGGAAAGGTATCGAGAATTGAGATGGTAGGACTTCTAACTTTCCGATCTAGAAGAATTTACACATCCACATACACACGCATGCGCACTGAAAATATCTAGCCCAAAAAGGCGGTTCGTGCCTCAAAACGGATCGCAAGATTGAAAAACAAACTATTTCGCACTTATAGCTCAAACTTTTCGGGCCAACTGATCCAATGGTCTGCAGAAACATGCGCCTTGGCCATGGACCTGTTACAACATGGTGCTAGGCTCACATTAGGGCAGAATCGTGAACAGAGAAAAGACAAAACTCACCCTATTGATGGTATTGACCGAGACTATAAACGTGAGTCGTAAAAAGCTCCGCTTGAGTAATTTTCATAGGTGTTGGAAAGGTATCGAGAATTGAGATGGTAGGACTTCTAACTTTCCGATCTAGAAGAATTTACACATCCACATACACACGCATGCGCACTGAAAATATCTAGCCCAAAAAGGCGGTTCGTGCCTCAAAAACGGATCGCAAGATTGAAAAACAAACTATTTCGCACTTATAGCTCAAACTTTTCTCGGGCCAACTGATCCAATGGTCTGCAGTAAACATGCGCCTGGCCATGGACCTGTTACAACATGGTGCTAGGCTCACATTAGGGCAGAATCGGTGAACAGAGAAAAGACAAAACTCACCCTATTGATGGTATTGACCGAGACTATAAACGTGAGTCGTAAAAAGCTCCGCTTGAGTAATTTTCATAGGTGTTGGAAAGGTATCGAGAATTGAGATGGTAGGACTTCTAACTTTCCGATCTAGAAGAATTTACACATCCACATACACACGCATGCGCACTGAAAATATCTAGCCCAAAAAGGCGGTTCGTGCCTCAAAACGGATCGCAAGATTGAAAAACAAACTATTTCGCACTTATAGCTCAAATTTTCTCGGGCCAACTGATCCAATGGTCTGCAGAAACATGCGCCTTGGCCATGGACCTGTTACAACATGGTGCTAGGCTCACATTAGGGCAGAATCGGTGAACAGAGAAAAGACAAAACTCACCCTATTGATGGTATTGACCGAGACTATAAACGTGAGTCAGAAAAAGCTCCGCTTGAGTAATTTTCATAGGTGTTGGAAAGGTATCGAGAATTGAGATGGTAGGACTTCTAACTTTCCGATCTAGAAGAATTTACACATCCACATACACACGCAGCATGCGCACTGAAAATATCTAGCCCAAAAAGGCGGTTCGTGCCTCAAAAACGGATCGCAAGATTGAAAAACAAACTATTTCGCACTTATAGCTCAAATTTTCTCGGGCCAACTGATCCAATGGTCTGCAGTAAACATGCGCCTGGCCATGGACCTGTTACAACATGGTGCTAGGCTCACATTAGGGCAGAATCGTGAACAGAGAAAAGACAAAACTCACCCTATTGATGGTATTGACCGAGACTATAAACGTGAGTCGTAAAAAGCTCCGCTTGAGTAATTTTCATAGGTGTTGGAAAGGTATCGAGAATTGAGATGGTAGGACTTCTAACTTTCCGATCTAGAAGAATTTACACATCCACATACACACGCATGCATGCGCACTGAAAATATCTAGCCCAAAAAGGCGGTTCGTGCCTCAAAACGGATCGCAAGATTGAAAAACAAACTATTTCGCACTTATAGCTCAACTTTTCTCGGGCCAACTGATCCAATGGTCTGCAGAAACATGCGCCTTGGCCATGGACCTGTTACAACATGGTGCTAGGCTCACATTAGGGCAGAATCGGTGAACAGAGAAAAGACAAAACTCACCCTATTGATGGTATTGACCGAGACTATAAACGTGAGTCGTAAAAAGCTCCGCTTGAGTAATTTTCATAGGTGTTGGAAAGGTATCGAGAATTGAGATGGTAGGACTTCTAACTTTCCGATCTAGAAGAATTTACACATCCACATACACACGCATGCGCACTGAAAATATCTAGCCCAAAAAGGCGGTTCGTGCCTCAAAAACGGATCGCAAGATTGAAAAACAAACTATTTCGCACTTATAGCTCAAACTTTTCTCGGGCCAACTGATCCGAATGGTCTGCAGTAAACATGCGCCTTGGCCATGGACCTGTTACAACATGGTGCTAGGCTCACATTAGGGCAGAATCGGTGAACAGAGAAAAGACAAAACTCACCCTATTGATGGTATTGACCGAGACTATAAACGTGAGTCGAAAAAGCTCCGCTTGAGTAATTTTCATAGGTGTTGGAAAGGTATCGAGAATTGAGATGGTAGGACTTCTAACTTTCCGATCTAGAAGAATTTACACATCCACATACACACGCATGCATGCGCACTGAAAATATCTAGCCCAAAAAGGCGGTTCGTGCCTCAAAACGGATCGCAAGATTGAAAAACAAACTATTTCGCACTTATAGCTCAAACTTTTCTGGGCCAACTGATCCAATGGTCTGCAGAAACATGCGCCTTGGCCATGGACCTGTTACAACATGGTGCTAGGCTCACATTAGGGCAGAATCGTGAACAGAGAAAAGACAAAACTCACCCTATTGATGGTATTGACCGAGACTATAAACGTGAGTCGAAAAAGCTCCGCTTGAGTAATTTTCATAGGTGTTGGAAAGGTATCGAGAATTGAGATGGTAGGACTTCTAACTTTCCGATCTAGAAGAATTTACACATCCACATACACACGCATGCGCACTGAAAATATCTAGCCCAAAAAGGCGGTTCGTGCCTCAAAAACGGATCGCAAGATTGAAAAACAAACTATTTCGCACTTATAGCTCAAACTTTTCTCGGCCAACTGATCCAAATGGTCTGCAGTAAACATGCGCCTTGGCCATGGACCTGTTACAACATGGTGCTAGGCTCACATTAGGGCAGAATCGGTGAACAGAGAAAAGACAAAACTCACCCTATTGATGGTATTGACCGAGACTATAAACGTGAGTCGTAAAAAGCTCCGCTTGAGTAATTTTCATAGGTGTTGGAAAGGTATCGAGAATTGAGATGGTAGGACTTCTAACTTTCCGATCTAGAAGAATTTACACATCCACATACACACGCAGCATGCGCACTGAAAATATCTAGCCCAAAAAGGCGGTTCGTGCCTCAAAACGGATCGCAAGATTGAAAAACAAACTATTTCGCACTTATAGCTCAAACTTTTCTGGGCCAACTGATCCAATGGTCTGCAGAAACATGCGCCTGGCCATGGACCTGTTACAACATGGTGCTAGGCTCACATTAGGGCAGAATCGTGAACAGAGAAAAGACAAAACTCACCCTATTGATGGTATTGACCGAGACTATAAACGTGAGTCGAAAAAGCTCCGCTTGAGTAATTTTCATAGGTGTTGGAAAGGTATCGAGAATTGAGATGGTAGGACTTCTAACTTTCCGATCTAGAAGAATTTACACATCCACATACACACGCATGCGCACTGAAAATATCTAGCCCAAAAAGGCGGTTCGTGCCTCAAAAACGGATCGCAAGATTGAAAAACAAACTATTTCGCACTTATAGCTCAAATTTTCTGGGCCAACTGATCCAATGGTCTGCAGAAACATGCGCCTTGGCCATGGACCTGTTACAACATGGTGCTAGGCTCACATTAGGGCAGAATCGTGAACAGAGAAAAGACAAAACTCACCCTATTGATGGTATTGACCGAGACTATAAACGTGAGTCGTAAAAAGCTCCGCTTGAGTAATTTTCATAGGTGTTGGAAAGGTATCGAGAATTGAGATGGTAGGACTTCTAACTTTCCGATCTAGAAGAATTTACACATCCACATACACACGCATGCGCACTGAAAATATCTAGCCCAAAAAGGCGGTTCGTGCCTCAAAACGGATCGCAAGATTGAAAAACAAACTATTTCGCACTTATAGCTCAAACTTTTCTCGGGCCAACTGATCCAATGGTCTGCAGAAACATGCGCCTTGGCCATGGACCTGTTACAACATGGTGCTAGGCTCACATTAGGGCAGAATCGGTGAACAGAGAAAAGACAAAACTCACCCTATTGATGGTATTGACCGAGACTATAAACGTGAGTCGTAAAAAGCTCCGCTTGAGTAATTTTCATAGGTGTTGGAAAGGTATCGAGAATTGAGATGGTAGGACTTCTAACTTTCCGATCTAGAAGAATTTACACATCCACATACACACGCATGCGCACTGAAAATATCTAGCCCAAAAAGGCGGTTCGTGCCTCAAAAACGGATCGCAAGATTGAAAAACAAACTATTTCGCACTTATAGCTCAAACTTTTCGGGCCAACTGATCCAATGGTCTGCAGTAAACATGCGCCTTGGCCATGGACCTGTTACAACATGGTGCTAGGCTCACATTAGGGCAGAATCGGTGAACAGAGAAAAGACAAAACTCACCCTATTGATGGTATTGACCGAGACTATAAACGTGAGTCGAAAAAGCTCCGCTTGAGTAATTTTCATAGGTGTTGGAAAGGTATCGAGAATTGAGATGGTAGGACTTCTAACTTTCCGATCTAGAAGAATTTACACATCCACATACACACGCATGCGCACTGAAAATATCTAGCCCAAAAAGGCGGTTCGTGCCTCAAAAACGGATCGCAAGATTGAAAAACAAACTATTTCGCACTTATAGCTCAAACTTTTCGGGGCCAACTGATCCAATGGTCTGCAGAAACATGCGCCTTGGCCATGGACCTGTTACAACATGGTGCTAGGCTCACATTAGGGCAGAATCGTGAACAGAGAAAAGACAAAACTCACCCTATTGATGGTATTGACCGAGACTATAAACGTGAGTCGTAAAAAGCTCCGCTTGAGTAATTTTCATAGGTGTTGGAAAGGTATCGAGAATTGAGATGGTAGGACTTCTAACTTTCCGATCTAGAAGAATTTACACATCCACATACACACGCATGCGCACTGAAAATATCTAGCCCAAAAAGGCGGTTCGTGCCTCAAAAACGGATCGCAAGATTGAAAAACAAACTATTTCGCACTTATAGCTCAAATTTTCCGGGCCAACTGATCCAATGGTCTGCAGTAAACATGCGCCTTGGCCATGGACCTGTTACAACATGGTGCTAGGCTCACATTAGGGCAGAATCGTGAACAGAGAAAAGACAAAACTCACCCTATTGATGGTATTGACCGAGACTATAAACGTGAGTCGTAAAAAGCTCCGCTTGAGTAATTTTCATAGGTGTTGGAAAGGTATCGAGAATTGAGATGGTAGGACTTCTAACTTTCCGATCTAGAAGAATTTACACATCCACATACACACGCATGCGCACTGAAAATATCTAGCCCAAAAAGGCGGTTCGTGCCTCAAAACGGATCGCAAGATTGAAAAACAAACTATTTCGCACTTATAGCTCAAATTTTCTCGGGCCAACTGATCCAATGGTCTGCAGAAACATGCGCCTGGCCATGGACCTGTTACAACATGGTGCTAGGCTCACATTAGGGCAGAATCGTGAACAGAGAAAAGACAAAACTCACCCTATTGATGGTATTGACCGAGACTATAAACGTGAGTCGTAAAAAGCTCCGCTTGAGTAATTTTCATAGGTGTTGGAAAGGTATCGAGAATTGAGATGGTAGGACTTCTAACTTTCCGATCTAGAAGAATTTACACATCCACATACACACGCATGCGCACTGAAAATATCTAGCCCAAAAAGGCGGTTCGTGCCTCAAAAACGGATCGCAAGATTGAAAAACAAACTATTTCGCACTTATAGCTCAAACTTTTTCGGGCCAACTGATCCAATGGTCTGCAGTAAACATGCGCCTTGGCCATGGACCTGTTACAACATGGTGCTAGGCTCACATTAGGGCAGAATCGTGAACAGAGAAAAGACAAAACTCACCCTATTGATGGTATTGACCGAGACTATAAACGTGAGTCGTAAAAAGCTCCGCTTGAGTAATTTTCATAGGTGTTGGAAAGGTATCGAGAATTGAGATGGTAGGACTTCTAACTTTCCGATCTAGAAGAATTTACACATCCACATACACACGCATGCATGCGCACTGAAAATATCTAGCCCAAAAAGGCGGTTCGTGCCTCAAAACGGATCGCAAGATTGAAAAACAAACTATTTCGCACTTATAGCTCAAACTTTTCTGGCCAACTGATCCAATGGTCTGCAGAAACATGCGCCTTGGCCATGGACCTGTTACAACATGGTGCTAGGCTCACATTAGGGCAGAATCGGTGAACAGAGAAAAGACAAAACTCACCCTATTGATGGTATTGACCGAGACTATAAACGTGAGTCGTAAAAAGCTCCGCTTGAGTAATTTTCATAGGTGTTGGAAAGGTATCGAGAATTGAGATGGTAGGACTTCTAACTTTCCGATCTAGAAGAATTTACACATCCACATACACACGCATGCGCACTGAAAATATCTAGCCCAAAAAGGCGGTTCGTGCCTCAAAAACGGATCGCAAGATTGAAAAAACAAACTATTTCGCACTTATAGCTCAAACTTTTCTGGGCCAACTGATCCGAATGGTCTGCAGAAACATGCGCCTTGGCCATGGACCTGTTACAACATGGTGCTAGGCTCACATTAGGAATCGTGAACAGAGAAAAGGCAAAACTCACCCTATTAATGGTATTGACCGAGACTATAAACGTGAGTCAGAAAAAAGCTCCGTTTGAGTAATTTTCAAAGGTGTTGGAAAGGTATCGGAGAATTGAGATGGTAGGACTTCTAACTTTCTGATCTAGAAGAATTTACACATCCACATACACACGCAGCATGCGCACTGAAAATATCTAGCCCAAAAAGGCGGTTCGTGCCTCAAAAACGGATCGCAAGATTGAAAAACAAACTATTTCGCACTTATAGCTCAAACTTTTCTCGGGCCAACTGATCCAATGGTCTGCAGTAAACATGCGCCTTGGCCATGGACCTGTTACAACATGGTGCTAGGCTCACATTAGGGCAGAATCGGTGAACAGAGAAAAGACAAAACTCACCCTATTGATGGTATTGACCGAGACTATAAACGTGAGTCGTAAAAAGCTCCGCTTGAGTAATTTTCATAGGTGTTGGAAAGGTATCGAGAATTGAGATGGTAGGACTTCTAACTTTCCGATCTAGAAGAATTTACACATCCACATACACACGCATGCGCACTGAAAATATCTAGCCCAAAAAGGCGGTTCGTGCCTCAAAACGGATCGCAAGATTGAAAAACAAACTATTTCGCACTTATAGCTCAAACTTTTCTCGGGCCAACTGATCCAATGGTCTGCAGAAACATGCGCCTTGGCCATGGACCTGTTACAACATGGTGCTAGGCTCACATTAGGGCAGAATCGTGAACAGAGAAAAGACAAAACTCACCCTATTGATGGTATTGACCGAGACTATAAACGTGAGTCGTAAAAAGCTCCGCTTGAGTAATTTTCATAGGTGTTGGAAAGGTATCGAGAATTGAGATGGTAGGACTTCTAACTTTCCGATCTAGAAGAATTTACACATCCACATACACACGCAGCATGCGCACTGAAAATATCTAGCCCAAAAAGGCGGTTCGTGCCTCAAAACGGATCGCAAGATTGAAAAACAAACTATTTCGCACTTATAGCTCAAATTTTCTGGGCCAACTGATCCAATGGTCTGCAGTAAACATGCGCCTTGGCCATGGACCTGTTACAACATGGTGCTAGGCTCACATTAGGGCAGAATCGGTGAACAGAGAAAAGACAAAACTCACCCTATTGATGGTATTGACCGAGACTATAAACGTGAGTCGTAAAAAGCTCCGCTTGAGTAATTTTCATAGGTGTTGGAAAGGTATCGAGAATTGAGATGGTAGGACTTCTAACTTTCCGATCTAGAAGAATTTACACATCCACATACACACGCATGCATGCGCACTGAAAATATCTAGCCCAAAAAGGCGGTTCGTGCCTCAAAAACGGATCGCAAGATTGAAAAACAAACTATTTCGCACTTATAGCTCAAACTTTTCTCGGGCCAACTGATCCAATGGTCTGCAGAAACATGCGCCTTGGCCATGGACCTGTTACAACATGGTGCTAGGCTCACATTAGGGCAGAATCGTGAACAGAGAAAAGACAAAACTCACCCTATTGATGGTATTGACCGAGACTATAAACGTGAGTCGAAAAAGCTCCGCTTGAGTAATTTTCATAGGTGTTGGAAAGGTATCGAGAATTGAGATGGTAGGACTTCTAACTTTCCGATCTAGAAGAATTTACACATCCACATACACACGCATGCGCACTGAAAATATCTAGCCCAAAAAGGCGGTTCGTGCCTCAAAACGGATCGCAAGATTGAAAAACAAACTATTTCGCACTTATAGCTCAAACTTTTCTCGGGCCAACTGATCCGAATGGTCTGCAGAAACATGCGCCTTGGCCATGGACCTGTTACAACATGGTGCTAGGCTCACATTAGGGTAGAATCGGTGAACAGAGAAAAGACAAAACTCACCATATTGATGGTATTGACCGAGACTATATACGTGAGTCAGAAAAAGCTCCGTTTGAGTAATTTTCATAGGTGTTGGAAAGGTATCAGAGAATTGAGATGGTAGGACTTCTAACTTTCCGATCTAGAAGAATTTACACATCCACATACACACGTGCATGCGCACTGAAAATATCTAGCCCAAAAAAGGCGGTTCGTGACCTCAAAACGGATCGCAAGATTGAAAAAACAAACTATTTCGCACTTATAGCTCGAACTTTTCTAGGCCAACTGATCCGAATGGTCTGCAGAAACATGCGCCTTGGCCATGGACCTGTTACAACATGGTGCTAGGCTCACATTAGGGCAGAATCGGTGAACAGAGAAAAGACAAAACTCACCCTATTGATGGTATTGACCGAGACTATAAACGTGAGTCAGAAAAAGCTCCGTTTGAGTAATTTTCATAGGTGTTGGAAAGGTATCGGAGAATTGAGATGATAGGACTTCTAACTTTCCAATCTGGAAGAATTTACACATCCACATACACACGCAGCATGCGCACTGAAAATATCTAGCCCAAAAAGGCGGTTCGTGCCTCAAAACGGATCGCAAGATTGAAAAACAAACTATTTCGCACTTATAGCTCAAACTTTTCGGGCCAACTGATCCAATGGTCTGCAGTAAACATGCGCCTTGGCCATGGACCTGTTACAACATGGTGCTAGGCTCACATTAGGGCAGAATCGGTGAACAGAGAAAAGACAAAACTCACCCTATTGATGGTATTGACCGAGACTATAAACGTGAGTCAGAAAAAGCTCCGCTTGAGTAATTTTCATAGGTGTTGGAAAGGTATCGAGAATTGAGATGGTAGGACTTCTAACTTTCCGATCTAGAAGAATTTACACATCCACATACACACGCATGCGCATCTGAAAATATCTAGCCCAAAAAGGCGGTTCGTGCCTCAAAAACGGATCGCAAGATTGAAAAACAAACTATTTCGCACTTATAGCTCAAATTTTCTGGGCCAACTGATCCAATGGTCTGCAGAAACATGCGCCTTGGCCATGGACCTGTTACAACATGGTGCTAGGCTCACATTAGGGCAGAATCGGTGAACAGAGAAAAGACAAAACTCACCCTATTGATGGTATTGACCGAGACTATAAACGTGAGTCGTAAAAAGCTCCGCTTGAGTAATTTTCATAGGTGTTGGAAAGGTATCGAGAATTGAGATGGTAGGACTTCTAACTTTCCGATCTAGAAGAATTTACACATCCACATACACACGCATGCGCACTGAAAATATCTAGCCCAAAAAGGCGGTTCGTGCCTCAAAACGGATCGCAAGATTGAAAAACAAACTATTTCGCACTTATAGCTCAAATTTTCGGGCCAACTGATCCAATGGTCTGCAGAAACATGCGCCTTGGCCATGGACCTGTTACAACATGGTGCTAGGCTCACATTAGGGCAGAATCGGTGAACAGAGAAAAGACAAAACTCACCCTATTGATGGTATTGACCGAGACTATAAACGTGAGTCGTAAAAAGCTCCGCTTGAGTAATTTTCATAGGTGTTGGAAAGGTATCGAGAATTGAGATGGTAGGACTTCTAACTTTCCGATCTAGAAGAATTTACACATCCACATACACACGCATGCGCACTGAAAATATCTAGCCCAAAAAGGCGGTTCGTGCCTCAAAACGGATCGCAAGATTGAAAAACAAACTATTTCGCACTTATAGCTCGAACTTTTCTCGGGCCAACTGATCCAATGGTCTGCAGAAACATGCGCCTGGCCATGGACCTGTTACAACATGGTGCTAGGCTCACATTAGGGCAGAATCGGTGAACAGAGAAAAGACAAAACTCACCCTATTGATGGTATTGACCGAGACTATAAACGTGAGTCGTAAAAAGCTCCGCTTGAGTAATTTTCATAGGTGTTGGAAAGGTATCGAGAATTGAGATGGTAGGACTTCTAACTTTCCGATCTAGAAGAATTTACACATCCACATACACACGCATGCGCACTGAAAATATCTAGCCCAAAAAGGCGGTTCGTGCCTCAAAACGGATCGCAAGATTGAAAAACAAACTATTTCGCACTTATAGCTCAAACTTTTCTCGGGCCAACTGATCCAAATGGTCTGCAGTAAACATGCGCCTGGCCATGGACCTGTTACAACATGGTGCTAGGCTCACATTAGGGCAGAATCGGTGAACAGAGAAAAGACAAAACTCACCCTATTGATGGTATTGACCGAGACTATAAACGTGAGTCGTAAAAAGCTCCGCTTGAGTAATTTTCATAGGTGTTGGAAAGGTATCGAGAATTGAGATGATAGGACTTCTAATCTTCCGATCTAGAAGAATTTACACATCCACATACACACGTGCACTAAAAATATCTAGCCCAAAAAAGGCGGTTTGTGCCCTCAAAAACGGATCGCAATATTGAAAAAACAAACTATTTCGCACTTATAGCTCGAACTTTTCTGGGCCAACTGATCCGAATGGTCTGCAGAAACATGCGCCTTGGCCATGGACCTGTTACAACATGGTGCTAGGCTCACATTAGGGCAGAATCGGTGAACAGAGAAAAGACAAAACTCACCCTATTGATGGTATTGACCGAGACTATAAACGTGAGTCAGAAAAAGCTCCGTTTGAGTAATTTTCATTGGTGTTGGAAAGGTATCGAGAATTGAGATGGTAGGACTTCTAACTTTCCGATCTAGAAGAATTTACACATCCACATACACACGCATGCGCACTGAAAATATCTAGCCCAAAAAGGCGGTTCGTGCCTCAAAAACGGATCGCAAGATTGAAAAACAAACTATTTCGCACTTATAGCTCAAATTTTCTCGGGCCAACTGATCCAATGGTCTGCAGTAAACATGCGCCTTGGCCATGGACCTGTTACAACATGGTGCTAGGCTCACATTAGGGCAGAATCGGTGAACAGAGAAAAGACAAAACTCACCCTATTGATGGTATTGACCGAGACTATAAACGTGAGTCGTAAAAAGCTCCGCTTGAGTAATTTTCATAGGTGTTGGAAAGGTATCGAGAATTGAGATGGTAGGACTTCTAACTTTCCGATCTAGAAGAATTTACACATCCACATACACACGCATGCGCACTGAAAATATCTAGCCCAAAAAGGCGTTTCGTGCCTCAAAAACGGATCGCAAGATTGAAAAACAAACTATTTCGCACTTATAGCTCAAATTTTCTCGGGCCAACTGATCCAATGGTCTGCAGAAACATGCGCCTTGGCCATGGACCTGTTACAACATGGTGCTAGGCTCACATTAGGGCAGAATCGGTGAACAGAGAAAAGACAAAACTCACCCTATTGATGGTATTGACCGAGACTATAAACGTGAGTCGTAAAAAGCTCCGCTTGAGTAATTTTCATAGGTGTTGGAAAGGTATCGAGAATTGAGATGGTAGGACTTCTAACTTTCCGATCTAGAAGAATTTACACATCCACATACACACGCATGCGCACTGAAAATATCTAGCCCAAAAAGGCGGTTCGTGCCTCAAAAACGGATCGCAAGATTGAAAAACAAACTATTTCGCACTTATAGCTCAACTTTTCTGGGCCAACTGATCCAATGGTCTGCAGTAAACATGCGCCTGGCCATGGACCTGTTACAACATGGTGCTAGGCTCACATTAGGGCAGAATCGGTGAACAGAGAAAAGACAAAACTCACCCTATTGATGGTATTGACCGAGACTATAAACGTGAGTCGTAAAAAGCTCCGCTTGAGTAATTTTCATAGGTGTTGGAAAGGTATCGAGAATTGAGATGGTAGGACTTCTAACTTTCCGATCTAGAAGAATTTACACATCCACATACACACGCATGCGCGCACTGAAAATATCTAGCCCAAAAAGGCGGTTCGTGCCTCAAAAACGGATCGCAAGATTGAAAAACAAACTATTTCGCACTTATAGCTCGAACTTTTCTCGGGCCAACTGATCCAATGGTCTGCAGAAACATGCGCCTTGGCCATGGACCTGTTACAACATGGTGCTAGGCTCACATTAGGGCAGAATCGTGAACAGAGAAAAGACAAAACTCACCCTATTGATGGTATTGACCGAGACTATAAACGTGAGTCGTAAAAAGCTCCGCTTGAGTAATTTTCATAGGTGTTGGAAAGGTATCGAGAATTGAGATGGTAGGACTTCTAACTTTCCGATCTAGAAGAATTTACACATCCACATACACACGCATGCGCACTGAAAATATCTAGCCCAAAAAGGCGGTTCGTGCCTCAAAAACGGATCGCAAGATTGAAAAACAAACTATTTCGCACTTATAGCTCAAATTTTCGGGCCAACTGATCCGAATGGCCTGCAGAAACATGCGCCTTGGCCATGGACCTGTCAAAACATGGTGCTAGGCTCACATTAGGGCAGAATCGGTTAACAGAGAAAAGACAAAACTCACCCTATTGATAGTATTGACCGAGACTATAAACGTGAGTCAGAAAGAGCTCCGTTTGAGTAATTTTCATAGGTGTTGGAAAGGTATCAGAGAATTGAGATGGTAGGACTTCTAACTTTCCGATCTAGAAGAATTTACACATCCACATACACACGTGAAAGGCGGTTCGTGCCCTCAGAAACGGATCGCAAGATTGAAAAATCAAACTATTTCGCACTTATAGCTCGAACTTTTCTGGGCCAACTGATCCGAATGGTCTGCAGAAACATGCTCCTTGGCCATGGACCTGTTAAAACATGGTGCTAGGCTCACATTAGGGCAGAATCGGTGAACAGAGAAAAGATAAAACTCACCCTATTGATGCTATTGACCGAGACTATAAACGTGAGTCAGAAAAAGCTCCGTTTGAGTAATTTTCATAGGTATTGGAAAGGTATCGGAGAATTGAGATGGTAGGACTTCTAACTTTCCGATCTAGAAGAATTTACACATCCACATACACACGCATGCATGCGCACTGAAAATATCTAGCCCAAAAAGGCGGTTCGTGCCTCAAAAACGGATCGCAAGATTGAAAAACAAACTATTTCGCACTTATAGCTCAAATTTTCTCGGGCCAACTGATCCAATGGTCTGCAGAAACATGCGCCTTGGCCATGGACCTGTTACAACATGGTGCTAGGCTCACATTAGGGCAGAATCGGTGAACAGAGAAAAGACAAAACTCACCCTATTGATGGTATTGACCGAGACTATAAACGTGAGTCGTAAAAAGCTCCGCTTGAGTAATTTTCATAGGTGTTGGAAAGGTATCGGAGAATTGAGATGGTAGGACTTCTAACTTTCCGATCTAGAAGAATTTACACATCCACATACACACGCATGCGCACTGAAAATATCTAGCCCAAAAAGGCGGTTCGTGCCTCAAAACGGATCGCAAGATTGAAAAACAAACTATTTCGCACTTATAGCTCAAATTTTCTGGGCCAACTGATCCAATGGTCTGCAGAAACATGCGCCTTGGCCATGGACCTGTTACAACATGGTGCTAGGCTCACATTAGGGCAGAATCGGTGAACAGAGAAAAGACAAAACTCACCCTATTGATGGTATTGACCGAGACTATAAACGTGAGTCAGAAAAAGCTCCGTTTGAGTAATTTTCATAGGTGTTGGAAAGGTATCGGAGAATTGAGATGGTAGGACTTCTAACTTTCCGATCTAGAAGAATTTACACATCCACATACACACATGCACATGCACTGAAAATATCTAGCCCAAAAAAGGCGGTTCGTGCCCTCAAAAACGGATCGCAAGATTGAAAAAACAAACCATTTCGCACTTACATCTCAAACTTTTCTGGGCCAACTGATCCAAATGGTCTGCAGAAACATGCGCCCTGGCCATGGACCTGTTACAACATGGTGCTAGGCTCACATTAGGGCAGAATCGGTGAACAGAGAAAAGACAAAACTCACCCTATTGATGGTATTGACCGAGACTATAAACGTGAGTCAGAAAAAGCTCCGTTTGAGTAATTTTCATAGGTGTTGGAAAGGTATCAGAGAATTGAGATGGTAGGACTTCTAACTTTCCGATCTAGAGGAATTTACACATCCACATAAACACGTGCATGCGCACTGAAAATATCTAACCCAAAAAGCGCGGTTCGTGACCTCAAAACGGATAGCAAAATTGAAAAAAACAAACTATTTCGCACTTATAGCTCAAACTTTTCTGGGCCAACTGATCCGAATGGTCTGCAGAAACATGCGCCTTGGCCATGGACCTATTACAACATGGTGCTATGCTCACATTAGGGCAGAATCGGTGAACAGAGAAAAGACAAAACTCACCCTATTGATGGTATTGACCGAGACTATAAACGTGAGTCGGAAAAAGCTCCGTTTGAGTAATTTTCATAGGTATTGGAAAGGTATCGAGAATTGAGATGGTAGGACTTCTAACTTTCCGATCTAGAAGAATTTACACATCCACATACACACGCAGCATGCGCACTGAAAATATCTAGCCCAAAAAGGCGGTTCGTGCCTCAAAAACGGATCGCAAGATTGAAAAACAAACTATTTCGCACTTATAGCTCGAATTTTCTCGGGCCAACTGATCCAATGGTCTGCAGAAACATGCTCCTTGGCCATGGACCTGTTACAACATGGTGCTAGGCTCACATTAGGGCAGAATCGGTGAACAGAGAAAAGACAAAACTCACCCTATTGATGGTATTGACCGAGACTATAAACGTGAGTCGTAAAAGCTCCGCTTGAGTAATTTTCATAGGTGTTGGAAAGGTATCGAGAATTGAGATGGTAGGACTTCTAACTTTCCGATCTAGAAGAATTTACACATCCACATACACACGCATGCGCACTGAAAATATCTAGCCCAAAAAGGCGGTTCGTGCCTCAAAACGGATCGCAAGATTGAAAAACAAACTATTTCGCACTTATAGCTCGAACTTTTCTCGGGCCAACTGATCCAATGGTCTGCAGTAAACATGCGCCTTGGCCATGGACCTGTTACAACATGGTGCTAGGCTCACATTAGGGCAGAATCGGTGAACAGAGAAAAGACAAAACTCACCCTATTGATGGTATTGACCGAGACTATAAACGTGAGTCGTAAAAAGCTCCGCTTGAGTAATTTTCATAGGTGTTGGAAAGGTATCGAGAATTGAGATGGTAGGACTTCTAACTTTCCGATCTAGAAGAATTTACACATCCACATACACACGCATGCATGCACTGAAAATATCTAGCCCAAAAAGGCGGTTCGTGCCTCAAAAACGGATCGCAAGATTGAAAAACAAACTATTTCGCACTTATAGCTCAAACTTTTCGGGCCAACTGATCCAATGGTCTGCAGAAACATGCGCCTTGGCCATGGACCTGTTACAACATGGTGCTAGGCTCACATTAGGGCAGAATCGGTGAACAGAGAAAAGACAAAACTCACCCTATTGATGGTATTGACCGAGACTATAAACGTGAGTCAGAAAGAGCTCCGTTTGAGTAATTTTCATAGGTGTTGGAAAGGTATCAGAGAATTGAGATGGTAGGACTTCTAACTTTCCGATCTAGAAGAATTTACACATCCACATACACACGTGCATGCGCACTGAAAATATCTAGCCCAAAAAAGGCGGTTCGTGCCCTCAAAAACGGATCGCAAGATTGAAAAATCAAACTATTTCGCACTTATAGCTCGAACTTTTCTGGGCCAACTGATCCGAATGGTCTGCAGAAACATGCGCCCTGGCCATGGACCTGTTACAACATGGTGCTAGGCTCACATTAGGGCAGAATCGGTGAACAGAGAAAAGACAAAACTCACCCTATTGATGGTATTGACCGAGACTATAAACGTGAGTCAGAAAAAGCTCCGTTTGAGTAATTTTCATAGGTGTTGGAAAGGTATCGGAGAATTGAGATGGTAGGACTTCTAACTTTCCGATCTAGAAGAATTTACACATCCACATACACACGTTCACGCGCACTGAAAATATCTAGCCCAAAAAGGCGGTTCGTGCCTCAAAAACGGATCGCAAGATTGAAAAACAAACTATTTCGCACTTATAGCTCGAACTTTTCTCGGGCCAACTGATCCAATGGTCTGCAAAAACATGCGCCTTGGCCATCGACCTGTTAAAACATGGTGCTAGGCTCACATTAGGGCAGAATCGGTGAACAGAGAAAAGACAAAACTCACCCTATTGATGGTATTGACCGAGACTATAAACGTGAGTCGTAAAAGCTCCGCTTGAGTAATTTTCATAGGTGTTGGAAAGGTATCGAGAATTGAGATGGTAGGACTTCTAACTTTCCGATCTAGAAGAATTTACACATCCACATACACACGCATGCGCACTGAAAATATCTAGCCCAAAAAGGCGGTTCGTGCCTCAAAAACGG
Organism: Aegilops speltoides; assembly: GCA_021437245.1. Lineage (NCBI taxonomy): Eukaryota > Viridiplantae > Streptophyta > Magnoliopsida > Poales > Poaceae > Aegilops > Aegilops speltoides. The sequence continues at coordinate 72,423,447 of CM038146.1, forward strand.
ATCGCAAGATTGAAAAACAAACTATTTCGCACTTATAGCTCAAACTTTTCTCGGGCCAACTGATCCAATGGTCTGCAGAAACATGCGCCTTGGCCATGGACCTGTTACAACATGGTGCTAGGCTCACATTAGGGCAGAATCGGTGAACAGAGAAAAGACAAAACTCACCCTATTGATGGTATTGACCGAGACTATAAACGTGAGTCGTAAAAAGCTCCGCTTGAGTAATTTTCATAGGTGTTGGAAAGGTATCGAGAATTGAGATGGTAGGACTTCTAACTTTCCGATCTAGAAGAATTTACACATCCACATACACACGCATGCGCACTGAAAATATCTAGCCCAAAAAGGCGGTTCGTGCCTCAAAACGGATCGCAAGATTGAAAAACAAACTATTTCGCACTTATAGCTCAAATTTTTCTGGGCCAACTGATCCAATGGTCTGCAGAAACATGCGCCTTGGCCATGGACCTGTTAAAACATGGTGCTAGGCTCACATTAGGGCAGAATCGGTTAACAGAGAAAAGACAAAACTCACCCTATTGATAGTATTGACCGAGACTATAAACGTGAGTCAGAAAGAGCTCCGTTTGAGTAATTTTCATAGGTGTTGGAAAGGTATCAGAGAATTGAGATGGTAGGACTTCTAACTTTCCGATCTAGAAGAATTTACACATCCACATACACACGTGCATGCGCACTGAAAATATCTAGCCCAAAAAAGGCGGTTCGTGCCTCAAAACGGATCGCAAGATTGAAAAACAAACTATTTCGCACTTATAGCTCAAACTTTTCGGGCCAACTGATCCAATGGTCTGCAGAAACATGCGCCTTGGCCATGGACCTGTTACAACATGGTGCTAGGCTCACATTAGGGCAGAATCGGTGAACAGAGAAAAGACAAAACTCACCCTATTGATGGTATTGACCGAGACTATAAACGTGAGTCGTAAAAAGCTCCGCTTGAGTAATTTTCATAGGTGTTGGAAAGGTATCGAGAATTGAGATGGTAGGACTTCTAACTTTCCGATCTAGAAGAATTTACACATCCACATACACACGCATGCGCACTGAAAATATCTAGCCCAAAAAGGCGGTTCGTGCCTCAAAACGGATCGCAAGATTGAAAAACAAACTATTTCGCACTTATAGCTCGAACTTTTCTCGGGCCAACTGATCCAATGGTCTCAGAAACATGCGCCTTGGCCATGGACCTGTTACAACATGGTGCTAGGCTCACATTAGGGCAGAATCGGTGAACAGAGAAAAGACAAAACTCACCCTATTGATGGTATTGACCGAGACTATAAACGTGAGTCGTAAAAAGCTCCGCTTGAGTAATTTTCATAGGTGTTGGAAAGGTATCGAGAATTGAGATGGTAGGACTTCTAACTTTCCGATCTAGAAGAATTTACACATCCACATACACACGCATGCGCACTGAAAATATCTAGCCCAAAAAGGCGGTTCGTGCCCTCAAAAACGGATCGCAAGATTGAAAAACAAACTATTTCGCACTTATAGCTCAAACTTTTCTGGGCCAACTGATCCGAATGGTCTGCAGAAACATGCGCCTTGGCCATGGACCTTTTACAACATGGTGCTATGCTCACATTATTGCAGAATCGGTGAACAGAGAAAATACAAAACTCACTCTATTTATGGTATTGACCGAGACTATAAACGTGAGTCAGAAAAAAGCTCCGTTTGAGTAATTTTCAAAGGTGTTGGAAAGGTATCGGAGAATTGAGATGGTAGGACTTCTAACTTTCCGATCTAGAAGAATTTACACATCCACATACACACGTGCATGCGCACTGAAAATATCTAGCCCAAAAAAGGCGGTTCGTGCCCTCAAAAACGGATCGCAAGATTGAAAAAACAAACTATTTCGCACTTATAGCTCAAACTTTTCTGGGCCAACTGATCCGAATGGTCTGCAGAAACATGCGCCCTGGCCATGGACCTGTTACAACATGGTGCTAGGCTCACATTAGGGCAGAATCAGTGAACAGAGAAAAGACAAAACTCACCCTATTGATGGTATTGACCGAGACTATAAACGTGAGTCAGAAAAAGCTCCATTTGAGTAATTTTCATAGGTGTTGGAAAGGTATCGGAGAATTGAGATGGTAGGACTTCTAACTTTCCGATCTAGAAGAATTTACACATCCACATACACACGCATGCGCACTGAAAATATCTAGCCCAAAAAGGCGGTTCGTGCCTCAAAACGGATCGCAAGATTGAAAAACAAACTATTTCGCACTTATAGCTCGAACTTTTCTCGGGCCAACTGATCCGAATGGTCTTCAAAAACATGCGCCTTGGCCATGGACCTGTTACAACACGGTGCTAGGCTCACATTAGAGCAGAATCGGTGAATAGAGAAAAGACAAAACTCACCCTATTGATGGTATTGACCGAGATTATAAACGTGAGTCGTAAAAAGCTCCGCTTGAGTAATTTTCATAGGTGTTGGAAAGGTATCGAGAATTGAGATGGTAGGACTTCTAACTTTCCGATCTAGAAGAATTTACACATCCACATACACACGCACGCATGCGCACTGAAAATATCTAGCCCAAAAAGGCGGTTCGTGCCTCAAAAACGGATCGCAAGATTGAAAAACAAACTATTTCGCACTTATAGCTCGAACTTTTCGGGCCAACTGATCCAATGGTCTGCAGAAACATGCGCCTGGCCATGGACCTGTTACAACATGGTGCTAGGCTCACATTAGGGCAGAATCGGTGAACAGAGAAAAGACAAAACTCACCCTATTGATGGTATTGACCGAGACTATAAACGTGAGTCAGAAAAAGCTCCGTTTGAGTAATTTTCATAGGTGTTGGAAAGGTATCGGAGAATTGAGATGGTAGGACTTCTAACTTTCCGATCTAGAAGAATTTACACATCCACATACACACGTGCATGCGCACTGAAAATATCTAGCCCAAAAAAGGCGGTTCGTGCCCTCAAAAACGGATCGCAAGATTGAAAAAACAAACTATTTCGCACTTATAGCTCAAAATTTTCGGGCCAACTGATCCAAATGGTCTGCAGAAACATGCGCCTTGGCCATGGACCTGTTACAACATGGTGCTAGGCTCACATTAGGGCAGAATCGGTGAATAGAGAAAAGACAAAACTCACCCTATTGATGGTATTGACCGAGACTATAAACGTGAGTCAGAAAAAGCTCCGTTTGAGTAATTTTCATAGGTGTTGGAAAGGTATCAGAGAATTGAGATGGTAGGACTTCTAACTTTCCGATCTAGAAGAATTTACACATCCACATACACACGTGCATGCGCACTGAAAATATCTAGCCCAAAAAAGGCGGTTCGTGCCCTCAAAAACGGATCGCAAGATTGAAAAATCAAACTATTTCGCACTTATAGCTCAAACTTTTCTGGGCCAACTGATCCGAATGGTCTGCAGAAACATGCTCCTTGGCCATGGACCTGTTACAACATGGTGCTAGGCTCACATTAGGGCAGAATCGGTGAACAGAGAAAAGACAAAACTCACCCTATTGATGGTATTGACCGAGACTATAAACGTGAGTCGGAAAAAGCTCCGTTTGAGTAATTTTCATAGGTATTGGAAAGGTATCGAGAATTGAGATGGTAGGACTTCTAACTTTCCGATCTAGAAGAATTTACACATCCACATACACACGCATGCGCACTGAAAATATCTAGCCCAAAAAGGCGGTTCGTGCCTCAAAAACGGATCGCAAGATTGAAAAACAAACTATTTCGCACTTATAGCTCGAACTTTTCTGGGCCAACTGATCCGAATGGTCTCTGTAAACATGCGCCTGGCCATGGACCTGTTACAACATGGTGCTAGGCTCACATTAGGGCAGAATCGGTGAACAGAGAAAAGACAAAACTCACCCTATTGATGGTATTGACCGAGACTATAAACGTGAGTTAAAAAGCTCCGCTTTGAGTAATTTTCATAGGTGTTGGAAAGGTATCGAGAATTGAGATGGTAGGACTTCTAACTTTCCGATCTGAAGAATTTACACATCCACATACACACGCGCATGCGCACTGAAAATATCTAGCCCAAAAAGGCGGTTCGTGCCTCAAAACGGATCGCAAGATTGAAAAACAAACTATTTCGCACTTATAGCTCGAATTTTCTCGGGCCAACTGATCCAATGGTCTGCAAAACATGCGCCTTGGCCATGGACCTGTTACAACATGGTGCTAGGGTCACATTAGGGCAGAATCGGTGAATAGAGAAAAGACAAAACTCACCCTATTGATGGTATTGACCGAGACTATAAACGTGAGTCAGAAAAAGCTCCGTTTGAGTAATTTTCATAGGTGTTGGAAAGGTATCAGAGAATTGAGATGGTAGGACTTCTAACTTTCCGATCTAGAAGAATTTACACATCCACATACACACGTGCATGCGCACTGAAAATATCTAGCCCAAAAAAGGCGGTTCGTGCCCTCAAAAACGGATCGCAAGATTGAAAAATCAAACTATTTCGCACTTATAGCTCGAACTTTTCTGGGCCAACTGATCCGAATGGTCTGCAGAAACATGCTCCTTGGCCATGGACCTGTTACAACATGGTGCTAGGCTCACATTAGGGCAGAATCGGTGAACAGAGAAAAGACAAAACTCACCCTATTGATGCTATTGACCGAGACTATAAACGTGAGTCAGAAAAAGCTCCGTTTGAGTAATTTTCATAGGTGTTGGAAAGGTATCGGAGAATTGAGATGATAGGACTTCTAATTTCCGATCTGAAGAATTTACACATCCACATACACAGCGCACACGCACACTGAAAATATCTAGCCCAAAAAGGCGGTTCGTGCCTCAAAAACGGATCGCAAGATTGAAAAACAAACTATTTCGCACTTATAGCTCGAACTTTTCGGGCCAACTGATCCAATGGTCTGCAAAAACATGCTCCTTGGCCATGGACCTGTTACAACATGGTGCTAGGCTCACATTAGGGCAGAATTGGTGAACAGAGAAAAGACAAAACTCACCCTATTGATGCTATTGACCGAGACTATAAACGTGAGTCGTAAAAAGCTCCGCTTGAGTAATTTTCATAGGTGTTGGAAAGGTATCGGAGAATTGAGATGGTAGGACTTCTAACTTTCCGATCTGAAGAATTTACACATCCACATACACACGCATGCGCACTGAAAATATCTAGCCCAAAAAGGCGGTTCGTGCCTCAAAAACGGATCGCAAGATTGAAAAACAAACTATTTCGCACTTATAGCTCGAATTTTTTCGGGCCAACCGATCCAATGGTCGGCGAAACATGCGCCTTGGCCATGGACCTGTTACAACATGGTGCTAGGCTCACATTAGGGCAGAATCGGTGAATAGAGAAAAGACAAAACTCACCCTATTGATGGTATTGACCGAGACTATAAACGTGAGTCGAAAAAAGCTCCGCTTGAGTAATTTTCATAGGTGTTGGAAAGGTATCGAGAATTGAGATGGTAGGACTTCTAACTTTCCGATCTAGAAGAATTTACACATCCACATACACACGCATGCATGCGCACTGAAAATATCTAGCCCAAAAAGGCGGTTCGTGCCCTAAAAAACGGATCGCAAGATTGAAAAAACAAACTATTTCGCACTTATAGCTCAAACTTTTCTGGGCCAGCTGATCCGAATGGTCTGCAGAAACATGCTCCTTGGCCATGGACCTGTTACAACATGGTGCTAAGATCACATTAGGGCAGAATCGGTGAACAGAGAAAAGACAAAACTCACCCTATTGATGGTATTGACCGAGACTATAAACGTGAGTCAGAAAAAGCTCCGTTTGAGTAATTTTCATAGGTGTTGGAAAGGTATCAGAGAATTGAGATGGTAGGACTTCTAACTTTCCAATCTAGAAGAATTTACACATCCACATACACACGTGCACGCGCACTGAAAATATCTAGCCCAAAAAAGGCGGTTCGTGCCCTCAAAAACGGATCGCAAGATTGAAAAAACAAACTATTTCGCACTTATAGCTCGAACTTTTCTGGGCCAACTGATCCGAATGGTCTACAGAAACATGCGCCCTGGCCATGGACCTATTACAACATGGTGCTAGGCTCACATTAGGGCAGAATCGGTGAACAGAGAAAAGACAAAACTCACCCTATTGATGGTATTGACCGAGACTATAAACGTGAGTCAGAAAAAGCTCCGTTTGAGTAATTTTCATAGGTGTTGGAAAGGTATCGGAGAATTGAGATGGTAGGACTTCTAACTTCCCAATCTGCAAGAATTTACACATCCACATACACACGTGCATGCGCACTGAAAATATCTAGCGCAAAAAAGGCGGTTTGTGCCCTCAAAAATGGATCGCAAGATTGAAAAAACAAACTATTTCGCACTTATAGCTCGAATTTTTCTGGGCCAACTGATCCGAATGGTCTGCAGAAACATGCGCCTTGGCCATGGACCTGTTACAACATGGTGCTAGGCTCACATTAGGGCAGAATCGGTGAATAGAGAAAAGACAAAACTCACCCTATTGATGGTATTGACCGAGACTATAAACGTGAGTCAGAAAAAGCTCCGTTTGAGTAATTTTCATAGGTGTTGGAAAGGTATCAGAGAATTGAGATGGTAGGACTTCTAACTTTCCGATCTAGAAGAATTTACACATCCACATACACACGTGCATGCGCACTGAAAATATCTAGCCCAAAAAAGGCGGTTCGTGCCCTCAAAAACGGATCGCAAGATTGAAAAAACAAACTATTTCGCACTTATAGCTCAAACTTTTCTGGGCCAACTGATCCGAATGGTCTGCAGAAACATGCTCCTTGGCCATGGACCTGTTACAACATGGTGCTAAGATCACATTAGGGCAGAATCGGTGAACAGAGAAAAGACAAAACTCACCCTATTGATGGTATTGACCGAGACTATAAACGTGAGTCAGAAAAAGCTCCGTTTGAGTAATTTTCATAGGTGTTGGAAAGGTATCGGAGAATTGAGATGGTAGGACTTCTAATTTGCCGATCTGGAAGAATTTACACATCCACATACACACGCACACGCACACTGAAAATATCTAGCCCAAAAAGGCGGTTCGTGCCCTCAAAAACGGATCGCAAGATTGAAAAACAAACTATTTCGCACTTATAGCTCGAACTTTTCTCGGGCCAACTGATCCAATGGTCTGCAAAAACATGCTCCTTGGCCATGGACCTGTTACAACATGGTGCTAAGCTCACATTAGGGCAGAATCGGAGAACAGAGAAAAGACAAAACTCACCCTATTGATGGTATTGACCGAGACTATAAACGTGAGTCGAAAAAAGCTCCGCTTGAGTAATTTTCATAGGTGTTGGAAAGGTATCGAGAATTGAGATGGTAGGACTTCTAACTTCCCAATCTGAAGAATTTACACATCCACATACACACGCATGCATGCGCACTGAAAATATCTAGCGCAAAAAAGGCGGTTTGTGCCCTCAAAAATGGATCGCAAGATTGAAAAAACAAACTATTTCGCACTTATAGCTCGAATTTTTCTGGGCCAACTGATCCGAATGGTCGGCAGAAACATGCGCCTTGGCCATGGACCTGTTACAACATGGTGCTAGGGTCACATTAGGGCAGAATTGGTGAATAGAGAAAAGACAAAACTCACCCTATTGATGGTATTGACCGAGACTATAAACGTGAGTCAGAAAAAGCTCCGTTTGAGTAATTTTCATAGGTGTTGGAAAGGTATCAGAGAATTGAGATGGTAGGACTTCTAACTTTCCGATCTAGAAGAATTTACACATCCACATACACACGTGCATGTGCACTGAAAATATCTAGCCCAAAAAAGGCGGTTCGTGCCCTCAAAAACGGATCGCAAGATTGAAAAAACAAACTATTTCGCACTTATAGCTCAAACTTTTCTGGGCCAGCTGATCCAAATGGTCTGCAGAATCATGCTCCTTGGCCATGGACCTGTTACAACATGGTGCTAAGATCACATTAGGGCAGAATCGGTGAACAGAGAAAAGACAAAACTCACCCTATTGATGGTATTGACCGAGACTATAAACGTGAGTCAGAAAAAGCTCCGTTTGAGTAATTTTTATAGTTGTTGGAAAGGTATCGGAGAATTGAGATGGTAGGACTTCTAATTTGCCGATCTGGAAGAATTTACACATCCACATACACACGTGCATGCACACTGAAAATATCTAGCCCAAAAAAGGCGGTTCGTGCCCTCATAAACGGATCGCAAGATTGAAAAAACAAACTATTTCGCACTTATAGCTCGAACTTTTCTGGGCCAACTGATCCGAATGGTCTGCAAAAACATGCTCCTTGGCCATGGACCTGTTACAACATGGTGCTAAGATCACATTAGGGAAGAGTCGGAGAACAGAGAAAAGACAAAACTCACCCTATTGATGGTATTGACCGAGACTATAAACGTGAGTCAGAAAAAGCTCCGTTTGAGTAATTTTCATATGTGCTGGAAAGGTATCGGAGAATTGAGATGGTAGGACTTCTAACTTTCCGATCTAGAAGAATTTACACATCCACATACACATGTGCATGTGCACTGAAAATATCTAGCCCAAAAAAGGCGGTTCGTGCCCTCAAAAACGGATCGCAAGATTTAAAAAACAAAATATTTCGCACTTATAGCTCGAAATTTTCTGAGCCAACTAATCCGAATGGTCGCAGAAACGTGCGCCTTGGCCATGGACCTGTTACAACATGGTGCTAGGCTCACATTAGGGCAGAATCAGAGAGCAGAGAAAAGACAAAACTCACCCTCTTGATGGTATTGACCGAGACTATAAATGTGAGTCAGAAAAACCTGCATTTGAGAAATTTTCATATGTGTTGGAAAGGTATCGGAGAATTGAGATGGTAGGACTTCTAACTTCCCGATCTGGAAGAATTTACACATCCACATACACATGTGCATGTGCACTGAAAATATCTAGTGCAAAAAAGGCTGTTTGTGCCCTCAAAAATGGATCGCAAGATTGAAAAAACAAACTATTTCGCACTTATAGCTCGAACTTTTCTGGGCCAACTGATCCGAATGGTCGGCAGAAACATGCGCCTTGGCCATGGACCTGTTACAACATGGTGCTAGGCTCACATTAGGGCAGAATCGGTGAATAGAGAAAAGACAAAACTCACCCTATTGATGGTTTTGACCGAGACTATAAACGTGAGTCAGAAAAAGCTCCGTTTGAGTAATTTTCATAGGTGTTGGAAAGGTATCAGAGAATTGAGATGGTAGGACTTCTAACTTTCCAATCTAGAAGAATTTACACATCCACATACACATGTGCACGCGCACTGAAAATATCTAGCCCAAAAAAGGCGGTTCGTGCCCACAAAAACGGATCGCAAGATTGAATAAACAAACTATTTAGCACTTATAGCTCGAACTTTTCTGGGCCAACTGATCCGAATGGTCTACAGAAACATGTGCCCTGGCCATGGACCTATTACAACATGGTGCTAGGCTCACATTAGGGCAGAATCAGTGAACAGAGAAAAGACAAAACTCACCCTATTGATGGTATTGACCGAGACTATAAATGTGAGTCAGAAAAACCTGCATTTGAGTAATTTTCATAGGTGTTGGAAAGGTATCGGAGAATTGAGATGGTAGGACTTCTAACTTCCCGATCTGCAAGAATTTACACATCCACATACACACGTGCATGCGCATTGAAAATATCTAGCGCAAAAAATGCGGTTTGTGCCCTCAAAAATGGATCGCAAGATTGAAAAAACAAACTATTTCGCACTTATAGCTCGAATTTTTCTGGGCCAACTGATCCGAATGGTCGGCAGAAACATGCGCCTTGGCCATGGACCTGTTACAACATGGTGCTAGGGTCACATTAGGGCAGAATCGGTGAATAGAGAAAAGACAAAACTCACCCTATTGATGGTATTGACCGAGACTATAAACGTGAGTCAGAAAAAGCTCCGTTTGAGTAATTTTCATAGGTGTTGGAAAGGTATCAGAGAATTGAGATGGTAGGACTTCTAACTTTCCGATCTAGAAGAATTTGCACATCCACATACACACGTGCATGTGCACTGAAAATATCTAGCCCAAAAAAGGCGGTTCGTGCCCTCAAAAATGGATCGCAAGATTGAAAAAACAAACTATTTCGCACTTATAGCTCAAACTTTTCTGGGCCAGCTGATCCTAATGGTCTGCAGAAACATGCTCCTTGGCCATGGACCTGTTACAACATGGTGCTAAGATCACATTAGGGCAGAATCGGTGAACAGAGAAAAGACAAAACTCACCCTATTGATGGTATTGACCGAGACTATAAACGTGAGTCAGAAAAAGCTCCGTTTGAGTAATTTTTATAGTTGTTGGAAAGGTATCGGAGAATTGAGATGGTAGGACTTCTAATTTGCCGATCTGGAAGAATTTCACACATACACATACACACGCACGCACACTGAAAATATCTAGCCCAAAAAGGCCGTTTCGTGCCCTCAAAAACGGATCGCAAGATTGAAAAAACAAACTATTTCGCACTTATAGCTCGAACTTTTCTGGGCCAACTGATCCGAATGGTCTGCAAAAACATGCTCCTTGGTCATGGACCTGTTACAACATGGTGCTAAGATCACATTAGGGCAGAGTCGGAGAACAGAGAAAAGACAAAACTCACCCTATTGATGGTATTGACCGAGACTATAAACGTGAGTCAGAAAAAGCTCCGTTTGAGTAATTTTCATATGTGCTGGAAAGGTATCGGAGAATTGAGATGGTAGGACTTCTAACTTTCCGGTCTAGAAGAATTTACACATCCACATACACATGTGCATGCGCACTGAAAATATCTATCCCAAAAAAGGCGGTTCGTGCCCTCAAAAACGGATCGCAAGATTTAAAAAACAAACTATTTCGCACTTATAGCTCGAAATTTTCTGGGCCAACTAATCCGAATGGTCGCATAAACATGCGCCTTGGCCATGGACCTGTTACAACAAGGTGCTAGGCTCACATTAGGGCACAATAGATGAACAGAGAAAAGACAAAACTCACCCTATTGATTGTATTGACCGAGACTATAAACGTGAGTCAGAAAAAGCTTCGTTTGAGTAATTTTCATAGGTTTTGGAAAGGTATCATAGAATTGAGATAGTAGGACTTCTAACTTTCCAATCTAGAAGAATTTACACATCCACATACACACGTGCACGTGCACTGAAAATACCTAGCCCAAAAAAGGCGGTTCGTGCCCTCAAAAACGGATCGCAAGATTGAATAAACAAACTATTTCGCACTTATAGCTCGAACTTTTCTGGGCCAACTGATCCGAATGGTCGCAGAAACATGCGCCTTGGCCATGGACCTGTTACAACATGGTGCTAGGCTCACATTAGGGCAGAATTGGAGAGCAGAGAAAAGACAAAACTCACCCTATTGATGGTATTGACCGAGACTATAAATGTGAGTCAGAAAAACCTGCATTTGAGTAATTTTCATAGGTGTTGGAAAGGTATCGGAGAATTGAGATGGTAGGACTTCTAACTTCCCGATCTGGAAGAATTTACACATCCACATACACACGTGCATGCGCACTGAAAATATCTAGCGCATAAAAGGCGGTTTGTGCCCTCAAAAATGGATCGCAAGATTGAAAAAACAAACTATTTCGCACTTATAGCTCAAACTTTTCTGGGCCAGCTGATCCGAATGGTCTGCAGAAACATGCTCCTTGGCCATGGACCTATTACAACATGGTGCTAAGATCACATTAGGGCAGAATCGGTGAACAGAGAAAAGACAAAACTCACCCTATTGATGGTATTGACCGAGACTATAAACGTGAGTCAGAAAAAGCTCCGTTTGAGTAATTTTTATAGTTGTTGGAAAGGTATCGGAGAATTGAGATGGTAGGACTTCTAATCTGCCGATCTGGAAGAATTTACACATCCACATACACACGTGCACGCACACTGAAAATATCTAGCCCAAAAAAGGCGGTTCGTGCCCTCAAAAACGGATCGCAAGATTGAAAAAACAAACTATTTCGCACTTATAGCTCGAACTATTCTGGGCCAACTGATCCGAATGGTGTGCAAAAACATGCTCCTTGGCCATGGACCTGTTACAACATGGTGCTAAGATCACATTAGGGCAGAGTCGGAGAACAGAGAAAAGACAAAACTCACCCTATTGATGGTATTGACCGAGACTATAAACGTGAGTCAGAAAAAGCTCCGTTTGAGTAATTTTCATCTGTGCTGGAAAGGTATCGGAGAATTGAGATGGTAGGACTTCTAACTTTCCGGTCTAGAAGAATTTACACATCCACATACACATGTGCATGCGCACTGAAAATATCTATCCCAAAAAAGGCGGTTCGTGCCCTCAAAAACGGATCGCAAGATTTAAAAAACAAACTATTTCGCACTTATAGCTCGAAATTTTCTGGGCCAACTAATCCGAATGGTCGCAGAAACATGCGCCTTGGCCATGGACCTGTTACAACATGGTGCTAGGCTCACATTAGGGCACAATAGGTGAACAGAGAAAAGACAAAACTCGCCCTATTGATTGTATTGACCGAGACTATAAACGTGAGTCAGAAAAAGCTTCGTTTGAGTAATTTTCATAGGTGTTGGACAGGTATCATAGAATTGAGATAGTAGGACTTCTAACTTTCCAATCTAGAAGAATTTACACATCCACATACACATGTGCACGCACACTGAAAATATCTAGCCCAAAAAAGGCGGTTCGTGCCCTCAAAAACGGATCGCAAGATTGAATAAACAAACTATTTCGCACTGATAGCTCGAACTTTTCTGGGCCAACTGATCCGAATGGTCTGCAGAAACATGTGCCCTGGCCATGGCCCTATTACAACATGGTGCTAGGCTCACATTAGGGCAGAATCGGAGAGCAGAGAAAAGACAAAACTCACCCTATTGATGGTATTGACCGAGACTATAAATGTGAGTCAGAAAAACCTGCATTTGAGTAATTTTCATAGGTGTTGGAAAGGTATCGGAGAATTGAGATGGTATGACTTCTAACTTCCCGATCTGGAAGCATTTACACATCCACATACACACGTGCATGCGCACTGAAAATATCTAACGCATAAAAGGCGGTTTGTGCCCTCAAAAATGGATCGCAAGATTGAAAAAACAAACTATTTCGGACTTATAGCTCGAAATTTTCTGGGCCAACTAATCCGAATGGTCTGCAGAAACATGCGCCTTGGCCATGGACCTGTCACAACATAGCGCTAGGCTCACATTAGGGCACAATAGGTGAACAGATTAAAGACAAAACTCACCCTATTGATTGTATTGACCGAGACTATAAACGTGAGTCAGAAAAAGCTTCGTTTGAGTAATTTTCATAGGTGTTGGAAAGGTATCAGAGAATTGAGATGGTAGGACTTCTAACTTTCCAATCTAGAAGAATTTACACATCCACATACACACGTGCATGCGCACTGAAAATATCTAGCCCAAAAAAGGCGGTTCGTGCCCTCAAAAACGGATCGCAAGATTGAATAAACAAACTGTTTCGCACTTATAGCTCGAACTTTTCTGGGCCAACTGATCCGAATAGTCTGCAGAAACATGTGCCCTGGCCATGGACCTATTACAACATGGTGCTAGGCTCACATTAGGGCAGAATCGGAGAGCAGAGAAAAGAGAAAACTCACCCTATTGATGGTATTGACCGAGACTATAAATGTGAGTCAGAAAAACCTGCATTTGAGTAATTTTCATAGGTGTTGGAAAGGTATCGGAGAATTGAGATGGTAGGACTTCTAACTTCCCGATCTGGAAGAATTTACACATCCACATCCACACGTGCATGTGCACTGAAAATATCTAGCGCAAAAAAGGCGGTTTGTGCCCTCAAAAATGGATCGCAAGATTGAAAAAACAAACTATTTCGCACTTATAGCTCGAAATTTTCTGGGCCAACTAATCCGAATGGTCTGCAGAAACATGCGCCTTGGCCATGGACCTGTTTCAACATAGCGCTAGGCTCACATTAGGGCACAATAGGTGAACAGAGAAAAGACAAAACTCACCCTATTGATTGTATTGACCGAGACTATAAACGTGAGTCAGAAAAAGCTTCGTTTGAGTAATTTTCATAGGTGTTGGAAAGGTATCAGAGAATTGAGATGGTAGGACTTCTAACTTTCCGATCTAGAAGAATTTACACATCCACATACACACGTGCATGTGCACTGAAAATATCTAGCCCAAAAAAGGCGGTTCGTGCCCTCAAAAACGGATCGCAAGATTGAAAAAACAAAATATTTCGCACTTATAGCTCAAACTTTTCTGGGCCAGCTAATCCGAATGGTCTGCAGAAACATGCTCCTTGGCCATGGACCTGTTACAACATGGTGCTAAGATCACATTAGGGCAGAATCGGTGAACAGAGAAAAGACAAAACTCACCCTATTGATGGTATTGACCGAGACTATAAACGTGAGTCAGAAAAAGCTCCGTTTGAGTAATTTTTATAGTTGTTGGAAAGGTATCGGAGAATTGAGATGGTAGGACTTCTAATTTGCCGATCTGGAAGAATTTACACATCCACATACACACGTGCACGCGCACTGAAAATATCTAGCCCAAAAAAGGCGGTTCGTGCCCTCAAAAACGGATCGCAAGATTGAAAAAACAAACTATTTCGCACTTATAGCTCGAACTTTTCTGGGCCAACTGATCCGAATGGTCTGCAAAAACATGCTCCTTGGCCATGGACCTGTTACAACATGGTGCTAAGATCACATTAGGGCAGAGTCGGAGAACAGAGAAAAGACAAAACTCACCCTATTGATGGTATTGACCGAGACTATAAACGTGAGTCAGAAAAAGCTCCGTTTGAGTAATTTTCATATGTGCTGGAAAGGTATCGGAGAATTGAGATGGTAGGACTTCTCTCTTTCCGGTCTAGAAGAATTTACACATCCACATACACATGTGCATGCGCACTGAAAATATCTAGCCCAAAAAAGGCGGTTCGTGCCCTCAAAACGGATCGCAAGATTTAAAAAACAAACTATTTCGCACTTATAGCTCGAAATTTTCTGGGCCAACTAATCCGAATGGTCTGCAGAAACATGCGCCTTGGCCATGGACCTGTTACAACATGGTGCTAGGCTCACATTAGGGCACAATAGGTGAACAGAGAAAAGACAAAACTCACCCTATTGATTGTATTGACCGAGACTATAAACGTGAGTCAGAAAAAGCTTCGTTTGAGTAATTTTCATAGGTGTTGGAAAGGTATCAGAGAATTGAGATGGTAGGACTTCTAACTTTCCAATCTAGAAGAATTTACACATCCACATACACACGTGCACGCGCACTGAAAATATCTAGCCCAAAAAAGGCGGTTCGTGCCCTCAAAAACGGATCGCAAGATTGAATAAACAAACTATTTCGCACTTATAGCTCGAAATTTTCTGGGCCAACTGATCCGAATGGTCTGCAGAAACATTTGCCCTGGCCATGGACCTATTACAACATGGTGCTAGGCTCACATTAGGGCAGAATCGGAGAGCAGAGAAAAGACAAAACTCACCCTATTGATGGTATTGACCGAGACTATAAATGTGAGTCAGAAAAACCTGCATTTGAGTAATTTTCATAGGTGTTGGAAAGGTATCGGAGAATTGAGATGGTAGGACTTCTAACTTCCCGATCTGGAAGAATTTACACATCCACATACACACGTGCATGCGCACTGAAAATATCTAGCGCAAAAAAGGCGGTTTGTGCCCTCAAAAATGGATCGCAAGATTGAAAAAACAAACTATTTCGCACTTATAGCTCGAAATTTTCTGGGCCAACTAATCCGAATGGTCTGCATAAACATGCGCCTTGGCCATGGACCTGTTACAACATAGCGCTAGGCTCACATTAGGGCACAATAGGTGAACAGAGAAAAGACAAAACTCACCCTAATTATTGTATTGACCGAGACTATAAACGTGAGTCAGAAAAAACTTCGTTTGAGTAATTTTCATAGGTGTTGGAAAGGTATCAGAGAATTGAGATGGTAGGACTTCTAACTTTCCAATCTACAAGAATTTACACATCCACATACACACGTGCACGCGCACTGAAAATATCTAGCCCAAAAAAGGCGGTTCGTGCCCTCAAAAACGGATCGCAAGATTGAAAAAACAAACTATTTCGCACTTATAGCTCGAACTTTTCTGGGCCAACTGATCCGAATGGTCTGCAGAAACATGTGCCCTGGCCATGGACCTATTACAACATGGTGCTAGGCTCACATTAGGGCAGAATCGGTGAACAGAGAAAAGACAAAACTCACCCTATTGATGGTATTGACCGAGACTATAAATGTGAGTCAGAAAAACCTCCATTTGAGTAATTTTCATAGGTGTTGGAAAGGTATCGGAGAATTGAGATGGTAGGACTTCTAGCTTCCCGATCTGGAAGAATTTACACATCCACATACACACGTGCATGCGCACTGAAAATATCTAGCGCAAAAAAGGCGGTTTGTGCCCTCAAAAATTGATCGCAAGATTGAAAAAACAAACTATTTCGCACTTATAGCTCGAACTTTTCTGGGCCAACTGATCCGAATGGTCTGCAGAAACATGCGCCTTGGCCATGGACCTGTTACAACATGGTGCTAGGGTCACATTAGTGCAGAATCGGTGAATAGAGAAAAGACAAAACTCACCCTATTGATGGTATTGACCGAGACTATAAACGTGAGTCAGAAAAAGCTCCGTTTGAGTAATTTTCATAGGTGTTGGAAAGGTATCAGAGAATTGAGATGGTAGGACTTCTAACTTTCCGATATAGAAGAGTTTACACATCCACATACACACGTGCATGCGCACTGAAAATATCTACCCCAAAAAAGGCGGTTCGTGCCCTCAAAAACGGATCGCAAGATTGAAAAAACAAACTATTTCGCACTTATAGCTCAAACTTTTCTGGGCCAACTGATCCGAATGGTCTGCAGAAACATGCGCCTTGGCCATGGACCTGTTACAACATGGTGCTAAGATCACATTAGGGCAGAATCGGTGAAAAGAGAAAAGACAAAACTCACCCTATTGATGGTATTGACCGAGAATATAAACGTGAGTCAGAAAAAGCTCCATTTGAGTAATTTTTATAGTTGTTGGAAAGGTATCGGAGAATTGAGATGGTAGGACTTCTAATTTGCCGATCTGGAAGAATTTACACATCCACATACACATGTGTACGCGCACTGAAAATATCTAGCCCAAAAAAGGCGGTTCGTGCCCTCAAAAACGGATCGCAAGATTGAAAAAACAAACTATTTCGCACTTATAGCTCGAACTTTTCTGGGCCAACTGATCCGAATGGTCTGCAGAAACATGCTCCTTGGCCATGGACCTGTTACAACATGGTGCTAAGATCACATTATGGCAGAATCGGTGAACAGAGAAAAGACAAAGCTCACCCTATTGATGGTATTGACCGAGACTATAAACGTGAGTCAGAAAAAGCTCCGTTTGAGTAATTTTCATAGGTGCTGGAAAGGTATCGGAGAATTGAGATGGTAGGACTTCTAACTTTCCGATCTAGAAGAATTTACACATCCACATACACACGTGCATGCGCACTGAAAATATCTAGCCCAAAAAAGGCGGTTCGTGCCCTCAAAAATGGATCGCAAGAATGAAAAAACAAACTATTTCGCACTTATAGCTCGAACTTTTCTGGGCCAACTGATCCGAATGGTCTGCAGAAAGATGCTCCTTGGCCATGTACCTGTTACAACATGGTGCTAGGCTCACATTAGGGCAGAATCGATGAACGGAGAAAAGACAAAACTCACCCTATTTATGGTATTGACCAAGACTATAAACGTGAGTGAGAAAAAGCTTCGTTTGAGTAATTTTCATAGGTGTTGGAAAGGTATCAGAGAATTGAGATGGTAGGACTTCTAACTTTCCAATCTAGAAGAATTTACACATCCACATACACACGTGCACGCGCACTGAAAATATCTAGCCCAAAAAAGGCGGTTCGTGCCCTCAAAAACGGATCGCAAGATTGAATAAACAAACTATTTCGCACTTATAGCTCGAAATTTTCTGGGCCAACTAATCCGAATGGTCTGCAGAAACATGTGCCCTGGCCATGGACCTATTACAACATGGTGCTAGGCTCACATTAGGGCAGAATCGGAGAGCAGAGAAAAGACAAAACTCACCCTATTGATGGTATTGACCGAGACTATAAATGTGAGTCAGAAAAACCTGCATTTGAGTAATTTTCATAGGTGTTGGAAAGGTATCGGAGAATTGAGATGGTAGGACTTCTAACTGAAGGAAATATGCCCTAGAGGCAATAATAAAGTTATTATTTATTTCCTTATTTCATGATAAATGTTTATCATTCATGCTAGAATTGTATTAACCGGAAACATGATACATGTGTGAATGCATAGACAAAACAAGATGTCACTAGTATGCCTCTACTAGACTAGCTTGTTAATCAAAGATGGTTATGTTTCCTGACCATGAACAAAGAGTTGTTATCTGATTAACAAGGTCACATCATTAGTAGAATGATCTGATTGACATGACCCATTTCATTAGCTTAGCACACGATCGTTGAGTATGTTGCTACTGCTTTTATCCATGACTTATACATGTTCCTGTAACTATGATATTATGAAACTCCCGTTTACCGGAGGAACACTTTGGGTGCTACCAAACGTCACAACATAACTGGGTGATTATAAAGGAGTACTACAGGTGTCTCCAAAGGCAGATGTTGGGTTGGCGTATTTCGAGATTAGGTTTTGTCACTCCGATTGTCGGAGAGGTATCTCTGGGCCCTCTCGGTAATGCACATCACTGAAGCCTTGCAAGCACTACAACTAATGAGTTAGTTGTGAGATGATGTATTACGGACGAGTAAAGAGACTTGCCGAAGCGAGATTGAACTAGGTATTGGATACCGACGATCGAATCTCGGGCAAGTAACGCATCGATGACAAAGGAACAACGTATGTTGTTATGCGGTCTGACCGACAAAGATCTTCGTAGAATATGTAGGAACCAATATGGGCATCTAGGTCCCGCTATTGGTTATTGACCGTGAATAGTTCTAGGTCATGTCTACATTGTTCTCGAACCGTAGGGTCCGCACGCTTAAGGTTTCGATGGCGATGCTTATTATGAGTTTATGAGTTTTGATGTACCGAAGAAGTTCGGAGTCCCGGATGTGATCACGGACATGACGAGGAGTCTCGGAATGGTCGAGACATAAAGATTGATATATTGGAAGCCTATGTTTGGAGTTCGAATGGTTCCAAGGCGAAAACAGGAATTTACTGGAGAACCGGAGGTTACCGAACCCCGGGTAAATGGGCCTCGGTGGGCCTCGAGGGAGAAGAGGAGGGGCCGGCCAGAGGTGGCCGCCGCCTCTCCCCCCAGTCCGAATAGGACAAGGAGGCGGCGCCTCTCCTCTTCCCCCTCCCCAATCCTATTCCAACTAGGAAGGGGGAGTCCTACTCCCGGTGGGAGTAGGACTCCTCCCGGCGCGCCCTCTCTAGGCCGGCCGGCCTCCCCCCTCCCTCCTTTATATACGGGGGCAGGGGGGCACCCTAGAACACACAAGTATTGATCTACGGATCGTTCCTTAGACGTGTGTGGTGCCCCCCTCCACCATATTCCACCTCGGTCATACCGTCGCGAAGCTTAGGCGAAGCCCTGCGCCGGTGAAACATCAAAATCGTCACCACGCCGTCGTCTTGTGGAACTCTCCCTCGACACTCGGCTGGATCGAGTACGAGGGACGTCATCGAGCTGTACGTGTGTCAAGAACTCGGGGGCGCCGGAGTAACGGCGCCGGAATCGGTCGGATCGCGAGGAGAACGTACGACTACTTCCTCTACGTTGTGATCGCTTCCGCTTCGGGTCTACGAGGGTACGTAGACAACACTCTCCCCTCTCGTTGCTATACATCACCATGATCTTGCGTGTGCGTAGGAAAATTTTGAAATTACTACGTTCCCCAACACTAACTTCCCGATCTGGAAGAATTTACACATCCACATACACACGTGCATGCGCACTGAAAATATCTAGCGCGAAAAAGGCGGTTTGTGCCCTCAAAAATGGATCGCAAGATTGAAAAAACAAACTATTTCGCACTTATAGCTCGAAATTTTCTGGGCCAACTAATCCGAATGGTCTGCAGAAACATGCGCCTTGGCCATGGACCTGTTACAACATAGCGCTAGGCTCACATTAGGGCACAATAGGTGAACAGAGAAAAGACAAAACTCACCCTATTGATTGTATTGACCGAGACTATAAACGTGAGTCAGAAAAAGCTTCGTTTGAGTAATTTTCATAGGTGTTGGAAAGGTATCAGAGAATTGAGATGGTAGGACTTCTAACTTTCCAATCTACAAGAATTTACACATCCACATACACACGTGCACGCGCACTGAAAATATCTAGCCCAAAAAAGGCGGTTCGTGCCCTCAAAAATGGATCGCAAGATTGAAAAAACAAACTATTTCGCACTTATAGCTCGAACTTTTCTGGGCCAACTGATCCGAATGGTCTGCAGAAACATGTGCCCTGGCCATGGACCTATTACAACATGGTGCTAGGCTCACATTAGGGCAGAATCGGTGAACAGAGAAAAGACAAAACTCACCCTATTGATGGTATTGACCGAGACTATAAATGTGAGTCAGAAAAACCTCCATTTGAGTAATTTTCATAGTTGTTGGAAAGGTATCGGAGAATTGAGATGGTAGGACTTCTAACTTCCCGATCTGGAAGAATTTACACATCCACATACACACATGCATGCGCACTGAAAATATCTAGCGCAAAAAAGGCGGTTTGTGCCCTCAAAAATTGATCGCAAGATTGAAAAAACAAACTATTTCGCACTTATAGCTCGAATTTTTCTGGGCCAACTGATCCGAATGGTCTGCAGAAACATGCGCCTTGTCCATGGACCTGTTACAGCATGGTGCTAGGGTCACATTAGTGCAGAATCGGTGAATAGAGAAAAGACAAAACTCACCCTATTGATGGTATTGACCGAGACTATAAACGTGAGTGAGAAAAAGCTTCGTTTGAGTAATTTTCATAGGTGTTGGAAAGGTATCAGAGAATTGAGATGGTAGGACTTCTAACTTTCCGATCTAGAAGAATTTACACATCCACATACACACGTGCATGCGCACTGAAAATATCTACCCCAAAAAAGGCGGTTCGTGCCCTCAAAAACGGATCGCAAGATTGAAAAAACAAACTATTTCGCACTTATAGCTCAAATTTTTCTGGGCCAACTGATCCGAATGGTCTGCAGAAACATGCTCCTTAGCCATGGACCTGTTACAACATGGTGCTAAGATCACATTAGGGCAGAATCGGTGAAAAGAGAAAAGACAAAACTCACCCTATTGATGGTATTGACCGAGACTATAAACGTGAGTCAGAAAAAGCTCCGTTTGAGTAATTTTTATAGTTGTTGGAAAGGTATCGGAGAATTGAGATGGTAGGACTTCTAATTTGCCGATCTGGAAGAATTTACACATCCACATACACATGTGCACGCGCACTGAAAATATCTAGCCCAAAAAAGGCGGTTCGTGCCCTCAAAAACGGATCGCAAGATTGAAAAAACAAACTATTTCACACTTATAGCTCGAACTTTTCTGGGCCAACTGATCCGAATGATCTGCAGAAACATGCTCCTTGGCCATGGACCTGTTACAACATGGTGCTAAGATCACATTATGGCAGAATTGGTGAACAGAGAAAAGACAAAACTCACCCTATTGATGGTATTGACCGAGACTATAAACGTGAGTCAGAAAAAGCTCCGTTTGAGTAATTTTCATAGGTGCTGGAAAGGTATTGGAGAATTGAGATGGTAGGACTTCTAACTTTCCAATCTACAAGAATTTACACATCCACATACACACGTGCACGCGCACTAAAAATATCTAGCCCAAAAAAGGCGGTTCGTGCCCTCAAAAACGGATCGCAAGATTGAAAAAGCAGACTATTTCGCACTTATAGCTCGAACTTTTCTGGGCCAACTGATCCGAATGGTCTGGAGAAACATGTGCCCTGGCCATGGACCTATTACAACATGGTGCTAGGCTCACATTAGGGCAGAATCGTTGAACAGAGAAAAGACAAAACTCACCCTATTGATGGTATTGACCGAGACTATAAATGTGAGTCAGAAAAACCTCCATTTGAGTAATTTTCATAGTTGTTGGAAAGGTATCGGAGAATTGAGATGGTAGGACTTCTAACTTCCCGATCTGGAAGAATTTACACATCCACATACACACGTGCATGCGCACTGAAAATATCTAGCGCAAAAAAGGCGGTTTGTGCCCTCAAAAATTGATCGCAAGATTGAAAAAACAAACTATTTCGCACTTATAGCTCAAACTTTTCTGGGCCAACTGATCCGAATGGTCTGCAGAAACATGCGCCTTGTCCATGGACCTGTTACAGCATGGTGCTAGGGTCACATTAGTGCAGAATCGGTGAATAGAGAAAAGACAAAACTCACCCTATTGATGGTATTGACCGAGACTATAAACGTGAGTCAGAAAAACCTCCGTTTGAGTAATTTTCATAGGTGTTGGAAAGGTATCGGAGAATTGAGATGGTAGGACTTCTAACTTTCCGATCTGGAAGAATTTACACATCCACATACACACGTGCATGCGCACTAAAAATATCTAGCCCAAAAAAGGCGGTTCATGCCCTCAAAAATGGATCGCAAGATTGAGAAAACAAACTATTTCCCACTTATAGCTCGAACTTTTCTGGGCCAACTGATCCGAATGGTCTGCAGAAACATGCGCCTTGGCCATGGACCTATTACAACATGGTGCTCGGCTCACATTAGGGCAGAATTGGTGAATAGAGAAAAGACAAAACTCACCCTATTGATGGTATTGACCGAGATTATAAACGTGAGTCAGAAAAAGCTCCGCTTGAGTAATTTTCACAGGTGTTGGAAAGGAATCGGAGAATTGAGATGGTAGGACTTCTAATTTTCTGATCTGGAAGAATTTACACATCCACATACACACGTGCATGCGCACTGAAAATATCTAGCCCAAAAAAGGCGGTTTGTGGCCACAAAAATGCATCGCAAGATTGAAAAAACAAACTATTTTGCACTTATAGCTCGAAATTTTCTGGGCCAACTGATCCGAATGGTCTGCAGAAACATGCGCCTTGGCCATGGACCTGTTACAACATGGTGCTAGGGTCACATTAGGGCAGAATCGGAGAATAGAGAAAAGACAAAACTCACCCTATTGATGGTATTGACCGAGACTATAAACGTGAGTCGGAAAAAGCTCCGTTTGAGTAATTTTCATAGGTGTTGGAAAGGTATCAGAGAATTGAGATGGTAGGACTTCTAACTTTCCGATCTAGAAGAATTTACACATCCACATACACATGTGCATGTGCACTGAAAATATCTAGCCCAGAAAAGGCGGTTCGTGCCCTCAAAAACGGATCGCAAGATTGAAAAATCAAACTATTTTGCACTTATAGCTTGAACTTTTCTGGGCCAACTAATCCGAATAGTCTGTAGAAACATGCTCCTTGGCCATGGACCTGTTACAACATGGTGCTAGGCTCACATTAGGGCAGAATTGGTGAACAGAGAAAAGACAAAACTCACCCTATTGATGGTATTGACCGAGACTATAAACGTGAGTCAGAAAAAGCTCCGTTTGAGTAATTTTCATAGGTATTGGAAAGGTATCGGAGAATTGAGATGATAGGACTTCTAATTTTCCGATCTGGAAGAATTTACACATCCACATACACACGTGCACGCGCACTGAAAATATCTAGCCCAAAAAAGGCGGTTCGTGCCCTCAAAAATGGATCGCAAGATTGAAAAAACAAACTATTTCGCACTTATAGCTCAAACTTTTCTGGGCCAACTGATCCGAATGGTCTGCAGAAACATGCGCCCTGGCCATGGACCTGTTACAACATGGTGCTAGGCTCACATTAGGGTAGAATCGGTGAACAGAGAAAAGACAAAACTCACCATATTGATGGTATTGACCGAGACTATATACGTGAGTCAGAAAAAGCTCCGTTTGAGTAATTTTCATAGGTGTTGGAAAGGTATCGGAGAATTGAGATGGTAGGACTTCTAACTTTCCGATCTAGAAGAATTTACACATCCACATAAACACGTGCACGCGCACTGAAAATATCTAGCCCAGAAAAGGCGGTTCGTGCCCTCAAAACGGATAGCAAAATTGAAAAAACAAACTATTTTGCACTGATAGCTCGAACTTTTCTGGGCCAACTGATCCGAATGGTCTGCAGAAACATGCTCCTTGGCCATGGACCTGTTACAACATGGTGCTATGCTCACATTAGGGCAGAATCGGTGAACAGAGAAAAGACAAAACTCACCTAATTGATGGTATTGACCGAGACTAGTAGTAATTGTTTCTCTGGGCCCAAGACAAAACAGCCCATCCACACTAGTAAATAGTAAAATCAATTAAAAAGCCCATATATTTACTGAATGAGAGGTGCTACCCACAGCCAGCACATCGCCCCCCCCCCCCCCCAAAAAAACCTGGGTGCTCTTCTTCCTCCTCGATCCCACCCACCTCAAGTCAGCTCACTCCACTCGTACCCCCAAATTCCTCACCTCACTCCTACAGAAAACCCCAGCTCCCCTTCTTCCTCACTCCTACGGAAAACCCCCATCTCCCCTTCTTATTCGCCCACACTACAACTAGGCTCATCATTCGTTACTCTGCTCAAATCCGTGAGTGTGACGCGACGCCCTCGAGGAAAATGGAGTCGGCTGACCCCAGCGCCAAGAAGATGAGGCTCCCCAACAAGCGACGCTGTTGTAGATCCCTTTTGCCGGCAGCTGGGAGAAGCGGCCACCCCGCCCCCACCGGATCCCAGGAACCCGTAGAATCTCGGGTGGACCACATCAGCGATCTCCCGTACACCGTCCTTGGGGAGATCATATCACTTCTCCCCACCAAGGATTGCTGCCGCACCCAAGTCGTCTCATTTCGGTGGTGCCCTCTATGGCGCGCCGTGCCCCTTAATCTCGACTGTCGTCAGCTATCTCTCTTCAATGATTTTGAAATCCCCACAGCCATCATCTCCTCCCACCAGGGCTCCGTTCAAAGCCTATGCATCCCGTCAGGCTACCTGAGCAGGCATACCATGCCCTACATGGTGGACGCCTGGCTAAAATCCCCTGAATTCACAGAACTACAACTGCTTGAGTTCTACTATTCCCCTGGAAATCACACACCACATATCGAATGCCATGAACTTGTGCCCTCAGCACCGATGTCCATCTCGCGGTTTTCCTCCTCTCTCCGCACCGCCACATTTGCGTTGTGCTACCTACCAGACAATCTGGTACTAAACCTTCGACTCCCATTTCTCAAGAAACTTTCACTTGTGCGGGTTCGTATATTGGAGGCCTCATTGCACATCATCATCCACTCCAGTTGCCCTGCCCTAGAGTGCTTGGTGCTTGTTTTCACAGTTAGAATCGGTTGTCTCCAAATAAAGTCGCCTAACCTTGTAAGAATTGGAATTTCTTTTGACGGAAGGCAACTCATCATCCAAGATGCCCCTTCACTTCAAAGGTTGATCCTTGATTCTAGTTATTCACTGTTGTAAATAACCATCCTCTCTGCGCCTAAACTGGAGACCTTGGGTGTAATACATGATCTTTGTGCTCATTTCAATATGGTGTTTGGCTCCACAGTTCCTCAGGTACTTTATATTATCATCTACACTTGTAACCATAAACTGCATTTTAATTTTCTGCGCATAAGTTATATATCATCTTGGAGTACACATTTTGTACTAATATTATGTTCTATGCTCAATGAAGAGTTTCTCCATGGATGGCCTATCAACGGTGCTTGATTCTGTCAAGATCTTATATATCCAAATGAATAGTTTTGATCTGAACAAGATTATTGGCTTGCTGCAATGCTTTCCATGTCTGGAGAAGTTGTATATAAAGATGATAATTTCACGCACATTGGAAGCCGCATATAGTGTACTAGAATTAGCCGTTCAGGTGTTGCTCTTTCGACACTCTTCTTTTAGACCTTAACTGTTTTCAATCTTCATGTCTATTTAGGCAACAGGACGGGGTAAGAAAGTTATAACCAATCGGTGGATTCGTAAGCATCTGGATTTTCTAACTTCTCGTGAGATTTGATTGAAGACAATAACGCTAGAACGATATGTAGCCAACCGTGCAAACACTATATTTGTCACATTCTTCCTGCTGAATGCAAGGTTACTATTGTCCATTAGGCTTAAGTTTATCAGCAGCATGGTTTTGATGGATGGGTATGTCGAAGAGCAAAAAAAGAAGTTTAATGTCGGCAAAAGAGCTTCTGAACGTGTCGGGCTTCTATTTACAACATATTGTGGTCATAATACAGTAAATTTTATGACCCAGGATGTTCATTCTATGGACTTGACCGATCCATTTGACTGTGGATCGCCAAAACAGTCTTTGGAGTTAGATGTTGTTGCCCTTTTCAACCTGGGTTTTTTTTGTAAACCTGATGAACAATTAACCCTCGTGCTTTTGTACAGTTTGTAAGCTGGAGTTAGATGTTCCTGCCCTTTTCAACTCGGCTGTGACTATCATATTTTCTTTGAAACAAGGCAAATGGCTTGCCATTCGTTTAATTTAGAGTGAAATATTGTAACAAATCCCAACCAAGGGAAATAAAATCACTCTCGCCGGCTGCTTGAGCTCACTGTGCATTATGGAAGCCAAGTGATTAGCCCCCACCAGCACTCACAAACTTATTTCGAACTAGCACATCAAATAGGCTGTAAATTTTCTTAGGAAAGGCTGCATGACCGTGAAAGATTTGGATTCTGACATTTGGGACCCGCGAGGAAATAGCCTATCCAAGGTGGTGTCGACTTACTAGCCAGTCAACAAACTATTCTGCCTACTAGCCATTGGATTGACATCCAACATCTGTCGTGTATCTTCTATCTCTTGTCTTCTTCTTCCTCCTGCCGCCCAAACCAAACCACCCCGTCGGCTCCGCCTGCTCCCGCCTCCCATGGCTGGCTGCACCTCCGCCGCCCTACCATACGTACCCTCCAACGTGGCTAGTCCCTCCCTCTATTCCCCCACATGTCCTGTTATTCTCCGGCGACGTCAGCCCCAACACGCACCCGTGCTCGAACCAGTCAACCCTCGCACTCCTCTCCGCCTACGACTTGACCGGCGCATCTTCAACGGCTCCTGTTCGTTCCGTCCGAGGCCTCGCCGTCGTCCTCCGCCTTGCGGCCTTACTTCGCTCGCCGTGCATGGTGCGCTGCCCTCTTGCGTTGTCAACATCGTCAACAACCGAGAGGAACAAGGAGATGACTAGACGTGGAGAGGATGACAGTAGGGACCCACCAGCGTCATGGTAGTACGCAAGCAAGTGCCTCTATAGTACAAGCCCAAAAATATGGTTCCTCCTAATGGTTGGACATCTGGGGCTCACGCCATTGTCAACGTTGTCAATAAACGAGAGAATTACACTACGAGCGGTGACACGGGGACCCGATGAAGTCGCATGCTTTTTTTTTGAGGAACAAGCGGTTGTTATTTATACTAGTTTTAGCGACGGATCGAGGTAACAACGAGGGCTGTCTGAGGGTCAGTGGCCCGTCTAGCCAGGGTTTTATTTATGTTTACCACATCATGAGCCTAGTTGTGTTTTTTTTCTTGCTGAAAATGGCTAGCCCAGTTCTATTTTTTTTTAAGAAATACCCAAACAAGGCCTACTTGCTTTATCGGCCCTACTGGGCTGCAAATCTTTCAAAACGAGGAGAATTTCATTCAGTTTGCTCAGAAATGGGCTGTACATTTTTAAAACACATCAAACCGGGAATTAGTTTCAATTTTTTTCATTACAAGATTTTAAATTAAATTTATTATTATGCGTGGACAATTATTTGGATTTTATATTTATATAAATTATTTTCCAAAATAGTTTGAATGCGAATCGATATTTCTGGATTAAAAAAAGTTGACCGCACCGAAATATGCAAAATTTCGTTTACTTTTTAACCATGGCCACAATATGTGGTGTGATGCTAACAGAAAGAAGATGGGCTCCAAAAAAATTCTTAAGAATTAGCAAATGGGTTGTACATTATTAGAAATAATGGCAGATGGGTTGTATGTTGTTTTTCACAGATTTGAGGCTGACTTATGCGCCTACTACGGGTTGACGTGTATGCTTTCATTAAAAAAAGGTTGACACACACGCAATGCCCTGTCAACTTAGTCAACACACGAGAGCAGTGACTGTTGGATGTCCATCCAACGGCTGTCCTGCTTCTTCAATCTCTGCTTTTCATGCTCCAGCCACTCAAACAAGCGCCAAGCGGACTGCTCGCTTCCCTGCGACCAGCTATCTATGCCGCCAGAGGCCTCACGGCCCCACCGTACTCCCATCGCTGGCCTAGCCATCCCTCTACTCACCCACATATGTTGTTATTCTCCGGGGACAGCACACGAACCAACAAACCCTCGTACTCCTCCGCGTGGGAAACAACTGCCGAGTATTCCCTGGCTCCATGTCATTCCCTTCCTAGGCCTCACCATCGTCCATCGCCCTGCTGCTCTCGGCGCGGCCTGGTCAACATGGTCAATGAACGACATCCATCGGAAGTGGACTGTACGTGGAGAGGCTGAAAGCTGGGTCCACGGCCGCACGCAAGGAAATGCCTCCTTATTACGCGCAAAATAATGATTCCTCCACCTGACAGCTAGGACCCATAGGAAGGGCCTCTATATTTCACGAAAAAATGTTGCCCCACAGACAGGTTGGACCCACCAGCTATATCTTCGCACGCAAAGAAGTGGCTCCTTATTACGCCCAGAAAAATGAATACCCCCTGCTAGCTAGGACCCACCATATTGTTGGGGTGACTTGTGGGCCTATTAAGTTGACGGGGACAGAGGGCTTTCCCAACTTAGTCAATACTCTAGTGACCGTATGATGTCCATCCAACGGCCATAGTGCTTCTTCAACCTCTAGTCTTCTTGCTCCAGCCGCCCAAAGCAGCGCCGGTCATGGCGCCTGCTCCAACCTCCCATGGCCGGTTGTGCTACCGCGGAGGCCTTACCGCCCCCATACTACTCCCACCACTGGCCAGGCCATCCCTCCACTCACCCACACCCCCTCTTATTCTGCGGTGACGGTTGTCGGTGTCAAAACAGGCGGATCTCGGGTAGGGGTCCCGATCTGTGCGTCTTAGGCTTATGGTAACAGGAAGCAAGGGACATAATGTTTACCCAGGTTCGGGCCCTCTTGATGGAGGTAAAACCCTACTTCCTGCTTGATTAATATTGACGATATGAGTAGTACAAGAGTAGATCTACCACGAGATCGTAGAGGCTAAACCCTAGAAGCTAGCCTATGATGATTATGATTGTAACTGTGATCGACCTTCTAAGGACCAACCTCTCCGATTTATATAGACACTGGAGAGAGCTAGGGTTTACATGGAGTCGGTTACAAGGAAGGAAATACAATATCCGGATCGCCAAGCTTGTCTTCCATGCAAAGGAGAGTCCCATCCGGACATGGGACGGAGTCTTGAGTCTTGTATCTTCACGCTCCCATAGTCCAGACGATGTATATAGTCCGGCTGTCCGGATACACCCTAATCCAGGACTCCCTCAGTAGCCCCTGAACCAGGCTTCAATAACGATGGGTCCGGCGCGCAATCTTGTCTTCGGCATTGCAAGGCGGGTTCCATCTCTGAATACTCCAAAGTAATTATCACACACGTTCACATACCACCGTAGATAAAATGATATTTCACAAACGTAATCCATTGACCATGTGACATGTCATTACGGTCGGGTCATTATCTAAACCATTTTCCCCTAGCCAGCCATAGCGCATATCGCGACGCAGTTTCTTCTGCACGTTTTGCCATAACAGAGAACATGTCCCCTTATTATGGGATTCTCATTAATACGGGTATGGATAATCCAACCGCACCGCTAATCGCAGTGAGGGGGGAGCGAGCGGGTTCCACCAGGCAAGTAGGGAGGCGCAAAAAGCTTTTACCGTCTCTATAAAGAGATAAGGTCTCCTCCTCTTTATCCACGCCTTCTCCTTCGGCTAGCCCATTCCCCTCTATACAAGCCCTAATGCCTAGGCATTCTTCTTTCCATCAAAGAGAGGTTTTCCAAAGATGTCCGGATCCGGAGCAGGAGGCAGATGGATGGCCTCTACCATCCAGGAGAAGGATATCAAGAGGCTCCAGGAGGCCGGTTATCTGGCCAAGAAGATCGGCCATCGTCTCCCACTGGCGGGACAGGTCGTCCCTACTTCGGAGCCTCACGAAAGAGTCGTGTTCCTGCCCCACACTACTAGGGAAAAGCCTAGCAGCAGCGCGGGTTTTGGCCCTCTTAGTAGCGTGGGTACCGGCGCTACTAATAAGGCGCTACAGCTAACATATAGCAATGGCGCTGTGTGACACGCCGCCATCGCTACTGAAGAATAGCTGTAGCGCTCTTTGAAAAGGGCGCTCGATATTATCTGCAGCGCTGTTTAGCAGAAGCGCTCTTGGTAAGTCGATTACTCTTGCTAAATATCCGCCCCTCGCTACTACTAGTTTTATTAGTTTTTTCCTGCATATTTGTTTTTTATTTCTTTTGTATTTGAATAGGCTTTATACAATAATCATTAGCATATCATCCACATACAAATGTAATCATAGCATATACATACAATTAGTCTCATCAAATCATGTCATCATCATAATCATCATCCAACACAAAGTGGTCTCTCGTCATGAATCTCGAAAATAGCAATACAAGTCTCGATTATTTGAAAATACATCGTCATCCATCTAAACAATGATATACGCGAGAATAGCTATCACTTTGAGTACATGAGTGCGTATCCCTCTCTCGCATTAGCGTGAACCTAAACTAAGTACTACGTGTCGCTCGGAAACCGAAAACCGGT
The DNA here is from genome assembly GCA_021437245.1 of Aegilops speltoides. Classification (NCBI taxonomy): domain Eukaryota; kingdom Viridiplantae; phylum Streptophyta; class Magnoliopsida; order Poales; family Poaceae; genus Aegilops; species Aegilops speltoides. The sequence goes on from CM038146.1 coordinate 72,454,525, forward strand.
ACACCTGGGCCTGACACTCCGGCCACTTGTCGTATATATACTCCTAGCATAGCACTTCTTTGCCATCTATGATCTATGCACCTGCATCGTCACATGAGTCGATGATAGGCAACATATATAGTTGAGCAACAGAAAGAGACAGAGTTGGCAAAAATAGAAACAACATATCATAAGCATAAATAACAAAGTTCATCGTACCCAAAATGACCTAACTAGAGTGATTTTCGCTAGTCGATGAGGAGGACGATTTAATTACATCACAAATAAAGTTTCACCATGCATAACTCAAAGTTTTGTCATAAAAGAAAGTATGGACTAAACGGACACATTGTCATATATCGACAATCACTCCATCATGTCGTGCCATCCATCCATGTTAGGGAGATAGTCATCGAGCTTAGTGAAAGGCTTCATGTCGAGACGCTGAGAGGCTATCCATGTTCGGACGTCTTCCCGCGACATTTGTCCTTCTGCATGGAACATCCCTGTTTTTCCGATGACCTCATTCATGATGATTTGGGCAAGTTCGCGCTGGATGCTATAGAACTCAGCTCAAAGTCGATGATCCTCAATATCTCCTATGTCCTTTGCCCATTGCAGAATATGGGCATCGCTAGATCTAGGTGCCATGTGAAGGTTCTGGTGATCCCGTCTGTACTCCAGCATGTGGTGTAGGACATAGAATCCATCATTAAGAGAATCGTTTGGTTCTTTGGATGCAGCAAGTCGGTCTTATGGCTGAAGGCGGCCCTGCCGCCCTTCTCTTCTTGTCCCTAACCTCTCCACCTTGCTTGGTAGTAAAACATAGCTCTGTCGAGAACATCTTTGATGTGGGTGTAATCCTTTTTGTGAATGTTCTTCGACGAGTCCAAGTAAAGAGCGTGGGAGAATCGGGGGTAGAGGATGATGAGGACGGAGCGCCCGCTGCTGCGCAAAATAAGTACACCTCTAATTAATTAGACTCCACCGTGCAAATGAATTATTGAAATCGAAGGAAAGATAGCAGCGCGGATGACTTACACCGGATGATAAGGCACAAGAATCGCCTCCTTGTCCTTATTGGCGAGCATGAAACTGACGATGTAATCCCTCGCGTATTCACGATGTTGTGCAGAGACTCCCAAGAAGCCCTCGTGCATGTAGTATGGGTCAGCGACACAGATAAAACGTATCTGCTCAACCCCAATGATGTAGTTCATGTGCAAGGCATAAAGGAGGACAAACGTAAAATCCACCTTCTTCACGTGAAACATGTCGAATATGTAATCGAATCGGAGGAAGAACTTATCCGCGGGAAAGCCGTCGACGTACGACATTTGCCGCGGAACGTTAACCACGTAGAGTGGGTATCCTTGATCTTTCGAGGCGATGAGGCCTTTCTCTACCCGCAACACATCGTCATGAAGTCTCCTTAGATCGCCGAATCTGGCCCGTAGCGCTGTTTCAGGTAGGATTGGTCGACCGAGGATATGCCATTTATCCGCATCGGGGATATCTACACGGTCCTAAAGCCGAGGCTGCTGAGGCGGCTGGATCATAGAATCAGCTTTTTTGCCTTTCCCCGCTCTCTTCCTAGACTTCTTTACCACCGGATGGTCGTCAATATCGTTGAGGCGGTAATTCGTGCACCGACTCATGATGCTCAAACCACGAGGAGGTGCCAGTATAGACATACTGTTCAGCGCCATTGTCATCCTCATCCTCATCCATGGCGACGTCTTCAGCGACTAATGGAGCCACCTGCTTACCCCGTCTGCTATCACCCAACCCGACACCCGACGCTAATTGGGTATGTGGGGTGTTGATGTTCATACCTTGCTGAGGCTGCTGCTCGTGGGTGTGCTCCCGGCCGCCTCCAGACGAAGCAGACTCTTTGGCCACAACAGGACCTACCCATTGCAACAATCACCAAGCCGCCGCGGGGCCTCGCCAATGCCTCAGACGGTGAGTCGCTTTCGGCCGCAATCCGGTGCTGCTCACTCTGCAAAAGGCACAAGGATCGTTTACAAATATGACTAACATGTGTAGTCGAATTGATCAGAAACTAAAATTACTAGCAGTCTCATGAAATCCGTAATGACCGGTGTTGTCTCGTAAACCTTCTTCACTGGGTCCCAACGGTGCCGGGCCCTCAGGACGTCACGCTCCTCCGGGACGGCGAAATCCGCCAAGGGGTCTGGGATGCCCAGACTTGCGGCTTCCGCGTCCTCCTTGGCCCATTTGGACCTCTTTCCGCCGTAACCACGGCTTCAGAGGTTGTGGATCCCAATGTTCCTGTTTTGAAGCCCCTTCATGTACTTAGACTTTTTTTGGCAGCTTCGGCCTCGCAAGCCTCCTTGAATATTTGAAACTGCTCTTCTGTGATTGTCAGACTTTCCTTTACAATCTCGGAGTAGGGTTCCCCGTCATTAATCTTTGCTTTCACTCGATTTTTCCAGGCGGCCAAAGAGTTGCTAAACTTGGTCATGGCGTGTTTGTTTATCTTCTTCATTGTCGGGTCCTTGTCTGGATCTTCATAATCCTTCTCATTCCGGCCCGGGAACAAGAATATCTGGTGAAACTTCTTTAGGAGGGAGCTCCTCATATTTTCTATCTTCTTTAGATTCTCATCGTTGATGGTGGCGGTTGTCCGTATGATGTAGCCTATTTGATTGCGGTAGCACGCGCGCGCTTCCTCGGGCGCCTTTGGCTTAAAATTGCCGTTGTCCACCTCCGTGACCACCAGTCTAGTAGTCCTGAGTTTGTTAGGAACCCATTGCCTCTTTGCTTTCGATTCTACACTGGCTCCGCTCCCCGAGGCAGCACCGGTCTCAGCGCCGGTCTTGATGTCGGTCTGAATCTCAGCGCAGGTCTCAGTCTCAGCACCGGTCTGCGTGTCGGTCTCAGTCCTCGATGCAACCAGTGGGCCCAGCAACAACATCTGTTGATCATCGGTAAGGCTAAAAATTAAATCGCGCCCGGTGGGCGGCGTCATAATCACCGAACCCTGTCCTTCATCGTTGCTAGCCATGTTTCCTATGATTAAATCTAGTCAATTAATTCTAGACCTAATAAAATGAATAATGACATAAAAATGACTATTGTTTTGCAGGAATGTTGACTCCTTCCTGGTGCGGCAAATCCCGGGCACTCGATATGTCCAAGTTTGTAGCACAAGTCATGCCGAAATTCACGGGAAATTTCGGCATGACCTTTGCTAAAAGGTGGACAAATCGAGAACCTGAAATTTGCCGGAATAGAAATGAATCAACATTCCGGCAAAACATAGGCCACTCAGCATCATTCCCTGGAAACAACAAAGCCACTTGGGCACAATCGAACAACTTCAATGAAAAGATATAACATGACCACTTCAATGAAAAATAAAATTTGCCTAAATTCTTTTCCTTGAAAAATAGTGGTCTTTTCAAATATCAAAAACCTTTGCAAAATGACCTAACTAAACATAGAACCCAATTAAATTGCAAAGGAACTCCATTTCTCTAACCCTTCTGACCTAATGCTCTAAAATAAAATTTTCCTCTAACCTAGCCAATCTACTTAACCTAGCTTGTTAATCCAATGAACCTAATTAACCTACCTATTTAACCTCGTTAGTTAATCTAGTTTACCTAGATAATTAACCCTAATTAAACTAGTTAACGCAGCTAGTTCTCTGTCAAAGCCTAAAATAAATTTTGCACTATTTAACCTGGATAATTAACCTAATTAAACTAGTTAATTAACCTGACTAGTTCTCTGTCAAAGCTATAACTAAGTTTTTGCCCTAACCTAGATAATTAACCTAATTAAACTAGTTAACCTAACTACTTCTCTGTCAAAGCCCTAACTAAATTTTTGCCCTAACCTAGATAATTAACCTAATTAGACTGGCTAACCTATGCATGAGAGAGAGAGGAGGGGTGGGGGCTTACAGATAATCGCTCCGGTGGTGGCGACGGAGGCAGTAGTGGCGAGGGAGGCAGGGGCGTCTCCGGTGACGGTGAGGAAGGCAGTTGTGGCGAGGAAGGATCCGGTGGCGTCGGCGGGCTTCGTGGCGTTAGCGAGGCAGCAACTCCGTGGCGTTAGGGGCGGCTCGGTGTCGTCGGCGGCACAGCTCTGGTGGCGTCGGCGTCGGCGAGCGGTGGGGCGACGGTGAATCGGGAGACGGCGGTCTCTTGGGGTGGGTTGAGGGATTTGGGGGAGAAGTGGTGGCCGGGGGGAAATGGTTTTTTGGTTAAGTCAAACTTAGCGGTAGCGCGTTTTGCAAAACGTGCTATAGCTAAGATAGCTATAGCGGTTTTTTCAAAACGCGCTGCTGCTATAGCTATGTAAATTTCTTCCTTTTTAAATTTCCTTTTCTGTTTCTATAGCGGGGGTCTAGGACACGCACTGCATCTACGTTAGCTATAGCGCCTCATACAAACAAGCGCTGCTGCTATGCCTTCCTCCGTTTTTTTGCTTTTTCGTTTATTTTGCTTTACATTTTATTTTTCCTTTCTCCTTTTTCTATTTCTTTCTTTTTCATTTACTTTTCTATTTGTTTTTCATCTTATTTTATTTCCGCTAGTAGTAGTGCTCTTCTCGTGAAACGCGCTGCTAAGTATGCTCTAGCGGTAGCGCATTTCATAGAAGACTGCTACTGCTATGCGTAGCCTACTATTCTGCCAATGGGAATATTATTAGTAGCGCTTTTGCAGCTACCCGCGCTACTGCTAAGGTTGTATCTGTAGCGCGGTTTTTCTTCAATCGCTACAGCTATATAGCACTAGCGCGCTTTTTTGACCCACGTTGTTGCTAAATTTCTGTGTATAAGGTTTTCCCTAGTAGTGCCATTTTGTCCGCGGGCTCGGGTTTCCCCTTCACCCCTTTGTTCGTGGAGTCATGTATTACTATGGGATTGATTTTCATGATCTTTCCCCCAACTCTTTCCTCAATATCTCGACATTCATCGTCGTGTGTGAGGCTTTTCTATGGATTTCGCCTGACTTCATCCTGTGGCTGAAGATTTTCAATGTGAAGCCCAAGGTGGTGAGTGGCGAGCATGCCGAGTGCGGAGGCGCCATGGTGAGCAAGATACCCAAGGTTGTTTGACCGACGGGCGCCTTCAACGACTCTGTCAAGGAGTGGCAGCAGAAGTGGTTCTATATCACCAAACCTCGCGGCAAAAAGTGGGCTACAGCTCCCGAGTTCAGATCCGGATCCCCACTGCGGCTCACGTCCTAGCCCAAGAAGGGGCCGAACTGGTCCTCGTCCGATGAGCTGACAGTGCTCCAAACGCGCGTCTAGAGTGTGGTCGACAAGGACGTCAAGCTCGTCGACGAAGTCCAGGTGATGTTAGTTCGCCTGGTTCTCCCCTGCCAGCACCGAGCCTGCAATTTGTGGAAGTATGACCCAACCGAGCACCAAACCCTTCGGGAGCTCTATGATTCCTCCCACAAGGATATCTGGAAGGTGCTCTTTAAGTCTAGCAAATCATGGTTGGGCTCCGGCGAGGACCGTGGGTATCAATTGTCCCATTCTGCAAGCCCGGTAAGTTATAGTCACGCTCTGTCCATCCATGCTTCAGTTGGCATGTCCTGAGGGGGACATTTTTATCGTGCTTTATCATGACCCAGGGATGGATAAAAAAGGTGGAGTAAATACATTGTCCGGCCCCGCTTCCGGAGGAACCGGCCAGACCTCTTCTGACGAAGATGCTGGTCCCCACGCCTTACGAGGCGCCAAAGAAAGAGGCCTCCAAGAAGGTCAAAAAGACCCGGAGTGGCCTCCTTCGCCGCGAGGCTTCAGACGCAAAACCCGAAGACTCCAGCGATGCTCCTTGTTCCGAAGACGAAGAGGAGGAAGCAGAGGAGGATGAGCCTCACTCTGTAGGTGGGAAGAAAAGGGCGGCTTCCTCGTCCCTGGAGGCTGAATCGCCCAAGAGGGGGAGAGGTTCCCACCCAGAGGCATCCACCACGGCTACCGATAACAGCCCGGAGTGGGATCCCAGGGCCCAGCCCCTGGAAAAGTCGTGAGTATCCGAAATCCAAACACGCATATGCACCCAGGGTCGTTTGGGTACAGTAGTTTTAACAGTCGCCATATTTCGTACAGCCCGGCGAGGTCTCGCGCCAGACAATCCTCGTTCGAGGATTCGCTGAGCTCAGACGCTTTGGTGAGCGAGACGCCTCCGGAGGCCCCTTCCTCGAAGTCCGGGTGCGACACTGAGGTGTCGTCTCAAAGAGACCCGAACCAGGGGAGGCATGTCTCTGGGGCTGGACACACGGGGGCGGCGGCCCCCCGGCGTGTCGATGATGGGGGCGATCTCGGCTTCGGACCACAGCCGGACAAGGTCCTGGAGACCCCTAAGGCTCCAGGATCGGGCGAGCAGCCACCTTCGATGGTGGGAGGCTTGCCTACTACGCCAGCCACCTTTGTCCAAGCGGAGCTGCCAGGCAGTCTATCGACAGCGTTAAAGAGCGCGTCTATCGTCGATGAACATCGGACCCTCATGGGTGCGGTGGTTGAAAAGATTCAGTCCGCCGAGAGTGGGCTGAATGAATCCTGCCTTGGCCTTATAAAGGCTTTTGAGGTATGTTTTCTAAGAAAGCTTAGAGGAATCATCATAATATGAGTAGTAGCCCCTGATACACTGTCCGGCAAAAGAGAGAGCCGGGCAGGGGATCAAATCCTCTGCTTTTGTAGGAGCCTTTGTTAATGACGTATACCCCTTTGTGTGAAAACAGGCGTCTGTAGAGAAGACGACCGCTCGTAATGTAGAAGTGTCCGGACTGAAGCAGAGCCTGGAATGGGCCGAGGAGGAACTTGGCCGTGTGAAGAAGCAATTGGAGGACAAGCAAGGTATGTTGAAACATTGTCTTGAATTTTAAACGAATGAGTAATTTTGCCTAGTGAAAAGTATTTGTATTGTATGCTCTAGGAGCGAGTGCCGAATATGAGGCACTAAATAAGGCTATCGATGATGCCAACGAGAAGGCTGCCGCCGAACAGGCGCTTTGTGAGAAACACAAGGCTAGGGTCATCGCAGCTGAGCGAGAGCTCCGGAGGGCTTGAAGTAGAGTCTAATAGGGAAAGAATCCGAACTCGCCCAAGCTCTCCAAGCCGCAGAAGATGCTCGGGAAGAAGCCCGAGGTGCTGTGCGAGACATTCATGAGGCCCGGAAGGTTGCGGCTGGTAAGGCCTTTTGTATTCATGGCCATTTTTACATGATAGTGAGAAGAACTCTAAGCGACAAGCTGAATTCTTGTTTTTCCAGGGGCGTTTGCGGATCTGCCTCGCAGCATATCAGATGCCGCCCAATTCTACCGGACCAAGGAGAAGAAGTCTATGGAGAGGGACTTCTGGTCGCAGTATTTGGCGCCGAACTATCCGGTGCCCTTTATCGATTAGCTGAAGCAGCTCGAACTGCACCAGGCGGCCGACCTAGCCACGAAGGACTTGGTTGTCCGGCTGTGGCCCGCGGAGCCAATTCCAAGCAGTTACTTTGGTCTCGTGAAGCGGATTGTGGGTGCATGTCCTCGGCTTGATGCTGTTAAGTGATTGGTCTGTATAGAGGGTGCACGCATGGCATTTGCCCGTGCAAAAGTGCATTGGGGGAAGCTTGACGCGGAGAAGCTGATGGCTGAGGGGCCGCCAGAGGGTAAGGAGCACCACAAGCCCAAGCTGTACTATGAAGGTGTATTGAAGGGAGCCAGCCTTGTGGTGGATAAGTGTACCAAAGATATTATATTTCCCTGAGGGCATTCGTGCCGTTCTTTGTAATACAGGATAATGGCACTTTTATTATTTATTGCCTGTTTTGCTTGAACATTTGTTCTTCCTGTGCGGTCGTTTAGTGTAAGTAAATCCTGAGAGTTGGGCGTTAAATGACCTCGTCCCCACGAAAGAAATATGGGGTGTTCGGACATACCGAACACTCTTTATACCATGGTGGGTCCTTTTAAGGAGGTGTTCTCACCACGAACCGAGCAATCGGACTATAGGGCTTTACCACTCTCACTTAGCCATAGGAATTCGAGTATGGTCGGTGCAGCCCCTAGTGTTCGGAAGGCCGAACTAGGGGCTCTATTGGCACCTGATTGGAAGACCGATCCGTCGCACTCTGCATTTATAATGGCGTTATGCGGAATAAATCTTTAAGGATTTTACAACCTCTCAAACAGCTGACCAGCTCTCGCTATATCATGACAGTCAGTTTTTGGCTGTCTCTACTGAGGTGCTCGTCCGGCAGAACTGGGACACAATCACAGTAGTTCTCCCAGCGCTACCTTAGCCGATGGGGCGGAACATAAGGTACCCAAACATGGGATCCGGGTAAACCCAACCAATGACCCAAGACATGATTCGGAGCTGATGCATATAGTGCTATAAGTTCGGGGTGCCGAGCGACCGAAAAGGTGGTCGGACATTATTGCCGTACTGTGAAGCCCCTGGCATAATCGGGCGTAACACGAGGCACGGCTGCCGTTTCTGACAAAGAGGTGTCGATGAGAAACGACGGCCGGTAAGTGTTATTTAAGTCTACGCATTGTAGTAGGATGATATGTCTATGCATATGAGTACGATTTATGATTATGAAAAGAGGTGTTTTTAGCGGAACCTGTGATGGCCGGACTTGAGGGGGCTGTGAGTGGATCTGGAGTGGATCCGGACTACCTTCTTGGGGGGGGGGGGTTCACATGCATGTTCCTGCCCTGTGTGTCTGGGTCGATTCCACGTCGCCAATCCTGTTGTGCGTCAAGGTTAGTTTGTAAAGGCAAATATTTGGAGGTAGTTGAACGTCCTCTTGTGGTTGTTCCGAGGGTTCCTGATCGGACCCTTGTTAACCCAGCCGTTATACCGTGAAGTAGCACGGACTCCTTAGTTGGTGTCTGGATAGTTGGCTGTCATATCAAAATTTTGATAGGCGTGCACGACTCGCTACTCTGGCAGCTGTATGATTTCCGCTCTAAGGGCGGGGTTCGGCCTTGCCCATAGGTGTGATTCTATCACATGGTGTTGGCCTAATGGTTTACCACGTGGAATCTAGTCAACGTGGTTCATCCCGTTAGCATATGGGAAATTACCGTATGAGGGGAAGGTGCTGAAGAATTATTCTTTGGCGTGGCATTTTTTTCTTTGGTTATCCGAAGACAACCGTTAGAGTGGTGGGCCAATAAAACTTGGCCTTTGCACCTGGCATCTTTTAGAAGATGTTATTTGTGGTTTCATACCCACGGGGGCTTTATGTGAGATGGAGCCCCGGACTACTAGGTCTAGAGGTACTACAATTAAATTGATGTGGTTGATGTTGTCCGGACGGTTGATGTGATCGGGGGGATCGGCCATACTTTTATGATCTGGAGGATCTTTTGACTTTGCCGTTGTTGGACTCCTCCCCTCATTGTTTCTGGCACACGACCGGACGCTTTGTTTTGAGGATCCGGCATTCTCTATTGGTGTGCTTGGCCGTTCTTCTAGGAGTACCATGAATTTCACATGGTTGATCGAGTATGTTGCTCGGGCCATATAGGCTTGAGTTGTTCTTTGTCCGCTGACCGGACTGGGAGTTGCTGGATTTGGCACCAACTTCCCTAACTTGACGTTTATGACAATTGCGCCGAGGCTTGAGGATGCCTCTTCATGTATCCTTTGTATTGTCTTGGACCGTTGTGGTGTGTTGACGTCGGGGTACGCGCCTTGGGTTCTCCTGCTTAGGTTGGGGTAGCGGATTATGCCGTGTGTGCCCTTTGTCGAGGTGGTCGAGTTTGTATTTTTTGGTCGCCAGGACATTCGTCCATCTGTCCACGAGCAAATCTTGGTCAGCTTTGAGCTGTTGTTCCTTCCTTTGCAGGCTCCTTCCATGGCCATGAGCCGTCGCTTGAAGAGAACTTGCTCCACTGGATCCTCAGGCACGCTGCATTCGAAATTGCCGAGGCTAATCTCGTCTTCGGAGGGGGGCATGTAGTTGTCCTCCTCCAGATATTCGTCCGTCGCCTGTTCGGCCTGCTCGAAGGCAGACTGGTCGGGGTTGTATTCCTCTTCGGCACCATCCAGATTGTTTTCGTCTCCTGGCCGGTATTGCTGTGGCGGGGCTTGGAGCGGCGCCGACAAAGCCCATGCTTTGTTTTTCTCCCTGAGGGGTTATCCTCCATTGCCTCATCGCCATTGGTTTCCTTCGGAGTGTCCACCATATATATATCGTATGAGGAGGTGGCTGCCCACCCCCCTATGAGCGGTGGTTCCTTTACTTCTCCTGCATCGTCATCCATACCGTCGATGTCTTCGGAGTCGAAGTCAAGAACGTCGGTTAGATCATCGACCGTGGCAATAAAGTGGGTGGTGGGTGGGCAGCGAATTCCTTCGTCGTCTGCTTCCCACTCGAGCCGGACATAGTTCGGCCAAGAGCCTCCTGACAAAGAGAGTGACTTTAATGAGTTCAGCATGTCGCCAAAGGGCGAGTGCTGGAAGATATCCGCAGCGGTAAACTCCATTACCGGAGCCCAACCAGGCTCGGCGGGCTTGGGAGCACGCGGACTGGAACCTACAACCGGACACGAGTCCGGGGGTGCGCAGTCACAGGCTTCCTTAGAAGTGAGGTCGGTGTTCGGCTCTACCGCCGATGAGTGTGCGGCCTGCGGGGCGGGGTCCATCCACCCGTCCTTGGGCCACGTAGTCCGCTCCGGATTTAGTTCCGGGTCCACTGCAAGGGTAATATTCTGAGCACTGTCCGACAGTAGGTCTAGGCCATGCTCATCGTGACTGCCCGGCACTCCTGTCACAGGCCCGATTCCGTCGAAGATCAAGTCTCCGCAGATATCGGCCGTGTAGTTCAGGTTTCCGAACCTGACCTAGTGGCCAGGGGCGTAGCTGTCGATCTGCTCCAGACGGCCGAGCAAATTAGGCAGCACTGCGAAGCCGCCGAACACAAAAGTCTGTCCGGGAGAAAAGTTTCACCCTGGACCGTGTTGTTGACGATGATTGAAGGAGCCATCGATCCTTGCAGCGACAACACAGAGGAACTCTCAATGAAAGCACCAATGTCGGTGTCAAAACCGGCGGATCTCGGGTAGGGGGTCCCGATCTGTGCGTCTTAGGCTGATGGTAACGGGAAGCAAGGGACACAATGTTTACCCAGGTTCGGGCCCTCTCGATGGAGGTAAAACCCTACTTCCTGCTTCATTAATATTGATGATATGAGTAGTACAAGAGTAGATCTATGAGGAGATCGTAGAGGCTAAACCCTAGAAGCTAGCCTATGATGATTATGATTGTAATTGTGATCGGCCTTCTAAGGACCAACCTCTCCGGTTTATATAGACACCGGAGAGAGCTAGGGTTTACATGAAGTCGGTTACAAGGAAGGAAATACAATATCCGAATCACCAAGCTTGTCTTCCAAGCAAAGGAGAGTCCCATACGGACATGGGACGGAGTCTTGAGTCTTGTATCTTCATGCTCCAATAGTCCGGATGATGTATATAGTCTGGCTATCCGGATACCCCCTAATCCAGGACTCCCTCAATGGCAGCCTCACACCACAGCCGAACTAGTGAACGCTCGTACTTCTCTTCGCGTGGGCATCCACTGCCGCGTCTTCCCTGGCTCCGCGTCGTCCCCTTCCTAGGCCTCGCCGTCGTCCACCGCCATGGTGCTCTTGGCGCGGCGTGGTCAATGTGGTCAACGACCGACTTCCATCGGAAGAGTACTGTACATGGAGAGGCTGACAGCTGGGTCCATGGCAGCCGAAAGGAAGTGCCTCCTTATTACGCGGAAAATAATTATTCCTCCACCTGATAGCAGGGATCCACCGGACGGGACACCAGTATTTTGCGAAAAAAACGTTTCCCCCTGACTGTTGGGACCCACCGGACGGGCCACCGTATTTCATGAAAAAAACGTTCCCCCCGCTATCAGCTTGGACCCACCAGAAGTGCCTCCTTATTACGCACAAAAAAATGAATACTCCCCCGGCTAGCTGGGACCCACCTTGGTGGGAGGCTGACTTGTGGGCCTACTAAGTTGACGGGGACGGAGGGCTTTGTCAACTTAGTCAACATGAACGATTCTAGCTCCAGTGACCGTATGATGTCCATCCAACGGCCGTAGTGCTTCTTCAACCTCTGGTCTTCTTGCTCCAGCCACCCAAAGCAGCGCCGGTCGTGTCGCATGCTCCTGCCTCTTGTGGTCGGCTGTGCTGCCGCAGAGGCCTCACCGCCCCTATTATTCCCACCGCTGGCCAGGCCCTGCGGGACGGCAGCCTCACACCGCAGATGAACCAGTGAACCCTCGTACTCCTCTCCGCAAGGGCTTCCACTGCCGCGTCTTCCCCGGCTCCGTGTCGTCCCCTTCCTAGGCCTCGCCGTCGTCCACCGCCGTGGTGCTCTCCGCGTGGCGTGGTCAGCATGGTCAAGGAATGACTTCCATCGGAAGAGTACTGTACGTGGAGAGGCTGACAGCTGGGTCCATGGCCACAGCCCAGTTTTTTTGTGATTTGCCAATTAAGTCACTTTGTCAGGCCTGTTGGGCTGCAAATCTTTCAAGATGAGGAGAACTTTCATTCGGCTGGCCGAGAAAATGGCCCATCAATAATGAGAAATGGGTTGTACATTTTTAAAACACATCAAACCGGCAATTAGTTTCAAATATCTTTTTTTCTTTTCAAGATCTTAAATTTCATTAATTTTTATGCATGGAGAATTAGTTGGACTTTATATTGATATACACTTATTTTTCAAATCAGTTTGAATGGGAGTCGAAATTTCAGGATTAAAAATAGTTCAGACCGCACCGAAATATGCAAAATTTCATATAATTTTTTAACTGTGGCCACAATATGGGCTGTAATTCTAACAAAAAGAATATGGCTCCAAAAAACCATAAGAATTAGCAAATGGGTTGTGAATTATTAGAAATAATGGCAGATTGGTTGTATGCTGTTTTCCACAGATTTGAGGCTTTCGTAAAAAAAGGTTGACGCACAAGCAGTGACTGTTGGATGTCCATCCAACAGCCGCCGTGCTTCTTCAATCTCTGCTCTTCCTGCTCCAGCCGCTCAAACAAGCGTCGGCGGGACTGCCTGCTCCCTCCTCCCCGCGGTCGGTTGTGCTGCTGCGTAGGCCTCACCGCCCCACCGTACTCCCATCGCTGGCCTAGTCATCCCCCTACTCACCCACACCTGCTGTTATTCTCCGGCGACGGTAGACGAACCAGTAAACCCTCGTATAGTCGTACTCCCCTCCACGTGGGAAACAACTGCCGAGTCTTCCCTGCCTCCGTGTGGTTCCCTTCCTAGGCCTCGTCGTCATCCACCGCCCTGGTGCTCTCAGTGCGACCTGGTCAACGTGGTCAACGACCGACATGCATCTGAAGTGGACTGTACATGGAGAGGCCGACTACTGGGTCCACGGCCGCACGCAAGGAAATGCCTCCTTATTACGCGCAAAATAATGATTCCTCCACCTGACATTAGGGACCCACCGAAAGGGCCTCTGTATTTCACGAAAAAAATGTTACCGCCGTGACAGCTCTGACCCAGCAGCTATATCTTTGCACGCAAGGAAGTGCCTCCTTATTACGCGCAAAAAAATTAATACTCCCCCTGTTAGCTGGGACCCAGTATAGTGGCAGGCTGACTTGTGGGCCTACTAAGTTGACGGGGACGGAGGGCTTTGTCAACTTACTCAATATGCACAATTCTAGATCCAGTGACTATACGATGTCCATCCAATGGCCGTAGTGCTTCTTCAACCTCTGGTCTTCTTGCTCCAGCCGCCCAAACCAGCGCAGGTCGTGCCTCATGCTCCTGCCTCCCGTGGCCGGCTGCGATGCAGCGGAGGCCTCACCGCCCCATACTACTCCCACCGCTGGCTAGGCCATCCCTCTACTCACCCACAACCCCTGTTATTCTGTGGTGACGGCAGCCTCACACCGCAGCGAACCAGTGAACCCTCGTACTCCTCTACGCATGGGCATCAACTGCCGCGTCTTCCCCGGCTTCGCATCTTCCCCTTCCTAGGCCTCGCCATCGTCCACCGCCCTGGTGCTCTCGGCACGGCGTGGTCAACGTGGTCAAGGAACGGCTTCCATCGGACGTGGACTGTACATGGAGAGGCTGACAGCTGGGTCCACGGTCGCAGCAAGGAAGTGCCTCCTTATTACGTGCAAAATTATTATTCCTCCACCTAATAGTGGGGACCCACCGGACGGGCCACTGTATTTCGTGAAAAAACATTTCCCCCTGACTCCTGGGACCCACCACCTACATCTTCGCACGCCAGGAAGTGCGTCCGGGCAAAAAAAACGATTCGCCCCCTGACTGCTGGGACCCACCAGCTACATCTTCGCATGCAAGGAATTGCCTAACAGTCGGGACCCACCTGGACGAAGCGTATGTAGTGTTGTCATTCTGTTTGCGAACTTGTATGTACATACTGGTCGATGTAGAGGCGTGCACGTGTCATAGTAGAGGCACGCACGTAGCATGTACACGTACGTACAACGGCCAGGGTGCTGATACGTCTCCAACGTATCTATAATTTTGATTGTTCCATGCTATTATATTACCCCTTTTGGATGTTTATGGGCTTTATTTACATATTTACATCATTTTTGGGACTAACCTACTAATTGGACCCCCAGCCCGTATTGCTGTTTTTTTTTTGCCTATTTCAGTATTTCGAAGAAAAGGAATATCAAACGGAGTCCAAAAGGAATAAAACCTTCGGGAGCGTGATTTTTGGAAGGAACGTGATCCGGAGAACTTGGAGTCCAAGTCAAGAAGTGAACGAGGCGGCCAGGAGATAGCAGGGTGCGCCCACCCCTATAGGGCGCGCCCCCTGTCTCCTGGGCCCCACAGGCAGCCACCGACGTACTTCTTCCTCCTATATATACCCACGTACCCCGAAAACATCCAGGGAGCCAACGAACAACAATTTCCACCGCCGTAACCTTCTGTATCCACGAGATCCCATCTTGGAGCCTTCGTCGGCGCTCCACCGGAGGGGGAATCGACCATGGAGGGCTTCTTCATCAACACCATAGCCCCTCCGATGACTTGTGAGTAGTTTACCACAGACCTTCGGGTCCATAGTTATTAGCTAGATGGCTTCTTCTCTCTTTTTGGATCTCAATACAATGTTCTCCCCCTCTCTTGTGGAGATCTATTCGATGTAAACTCTTTTTGCGGTATTTTGTCGACATCCGATGAATTGTGGGTTTATGATCAAGTTTATCTATGAATAATATTTGAATCTTCTCTGAATTCTTTTATGTATGGTTGAGTTATCTTTGCAAGTCTCTTCGAATTATCAGTTTGGTTTGGCCTACTAGATTGATTTTTCTTGCCATGGGAGAAGTGCTTAGCTTTGGGTTCAATCTTGCGGTGTCCTTACCCAGTGACAGAAAGGGTTGCAAGGCACATATTGTATTATTGCCATTGAGGATAAAAAGAAGGTGTTTATATCATATTGCATGAGTTTATCCCTCTACATCATGTCATCCTTCTTAATGTGTTACTCTGTTCTTATGAGCTTAATACTCTAGATGCATGCTGGATAGCGGTCGATGTGTGGAGTAATAGTAGTAGATGCAGGCAGGAGTCGGTCTACTTTTCTTGGACGTGATGCCTATATACATGATCATGCCTAGATGATCTCATAATTATTCGCTCTTCTATCAACTGCTCAATATTAATTTGTTCACCCACCGTAATACTTATGCTATCTTGAGTGAAGCCACTAGTGAAACCTATGGCCCCCGGGTCTATATTTTATCATATAAGCTTTCAATCTACTTTCATTTGCATCTTTACTTTTTGCATCAATATTATAAAATACCAAAAATATATTTATCTTATCATACTATCTCTATCAGATCTCACTTTCGCAAGTGGCCGTGAAGGGATTGACGACCCCTTTATTGTGTTGGTTGCGAGTTCTTTGTTTGTTTGTGTAGGTGCGTGGGACTTTTGAGGAGCCTCCTACTAGATTGATACCTTGGTTCTCAAAAACTGAGGGAAATACTTACGCTACTATTGCTGCATCACCCTTTCCTCTTCAAGGAAAACCAATGCAAGCTCAAGACGTAGCAAGAAGGTTTTCTGGCGCCGTTTTCGGGGAGGTCTTCACTCAAGTCAAGACATACCAAGTACCCATCACAAATTCATCTCCCTCGCATTTACATTATTTGCCATTTGCCTCTCGTTTTCCTCTCCCCCACTTCACCCTTGCCATTTATTCGCCCTCTCTTTCCCAATCTTCTCCTCTCTTTTTCGCTTGCCTTTCTCCTCTTGCTTGTGTGTTAGATCGTTTGGCTTGTCATTATGGCTAGTCCTCCTATCCTTGTTATCACTCCCGAACATGAAATTCTTAATTTTAATCAAAGGGAGGGAGAAAATTTAAAAGATGCTTGGCATAGAATTTGCAATGCTCGAAACAAATCTACTAGGAAGCTTTCTACTTCCGTACTTCTTCGCAATTTTTATGTAGGCATTGCTCCTTCGAATATATGTGTTCTTGATACCGTTACCAGAGGGGATTTCTTGAGTAGCCACACGTTTGATGCTTATAATGCTATGCTAGATTTGTTTGGACCGCCACCTCTTTTGGTTAATGGAACTGTTTTAACTTTGGAACATGTTATGCAACGGCTTGAGATTATTGAAAATAAAATTGCCACTATTGAGTTGATTGAAAATTTGGACAAAAAGATTCATAATCACATTACCCAATATGGATCTAGGGTTAGAGTTACTTTGAAAAATCTTAAAGATAAAGAACCTATAGTTAACGAAAAAATAGATCTAGATTCTGCAAGAATCGGTAAACTTGAGGATATCATTACCAATTTAGATTCGGCATTTTCTTCCATGAAAAACACTCCAAAACCTCCTACCAAAACTGCCTAATTTATTTATGTTCCTAAAAATAAGGGTGAATCTTCTAGTAAGGGAGAGGCGGATCTCAAATCCATAAGTGTTCATCCCAATTGTCTCTCTATCGTTAAGGAACCTTTTGCTACAAAAAAATTCTTGAATTTTTGCCTAAAGGTTTAATCATTGCTAAAAAGGGAGAAAACCCTAAAAATTATAAGTGCTCTATTGATGAATTGAGTGCCAAAGATGGCACTACTTAGATCTATCTGCGCTTTTATGCCTCGCTAGGGGCGTTATACGATAGCGCTAGTTGGGAGGCAACCCAATTTTATTTGTGTTTTTTGTTTTTGTTTCTGTTTAGTAATAAATTTTGCATCTACCTTCTGTTTAAATGTGTTTTTATCTTTTAATTAGTGTTTGTGCCAAGTAGAACCTATAGGATAACCTATGATGATAGTTAATTTGATTCTGCTGAAAAACAGAAAATTTGCACGCATGAAATTAGTTTTGTTAAATCACATAAACGTGCTTTTGGGTTGATTAGTTTTGCTTCTGATCAATAGACAAAGTTTCCAGGACTTCCTATTTTTGTAGGATTTTTAGAGTTCCAGAAGTTTGCGTTAGTTACGATTGCTGCTGATCTGCTACTGCTTTTTGATGATTCTGTTTTTCGTGTGCTGTTTGCTTATTTTGATGCATCTATGGCTAGTATTAAGTGGTATGAACCATAGAGAACTTGGAATACAGTAGGTTTAACACCAAAAAAAAATAAAGAATGAGTTCATTACAGTAACTTATGTGGTGGTTTTGTTTTCTTTCACTAACGGAGCATATAAGATTTCCTGTTGAGTTTTGTGTTGTGAAGTTTTCAAGTTTTGGGTAAAGCTTTGATGGACTATGGAATAAGGAGTGGAAAGAGACTAAGCTTGGGGATTCCCATGGCACCCCAAGATATTGAAGGATAGCCAAAATCCTAAGCTTGGGGATGCCCCGGGAAGGCATCCCCTCTTTCGTCTTTGTTCATTAGTAACTTTACTTGGAGCTATATTTTTATTCGCCACATGATATGTGTTTTGCTTGGAGCGTCGTGTATTATATTAGTATTTGCTTTTTAGTTTTCCACAATCATCCTTGCTGTACACACCTTTTGGGAGAAGCCTACTTGATTGAATTTGTTAGAATACTCTATGTGCTTCACTTATATCTTTTGAGCTTGATAGTTTTTGCTCTAGTGCTTCACTTATATCTTTTAGAGCACGGCGGTGGCTTAATTTTGTAGAAATTGCTAGTCTATCATGCTTCACCTATATTACTTTGAGAGTCTTTTAGAACAGCATGGTATTTTCTGTGGTTATAAAATTGGTCCTAGAATGGTAGGCATCCAAGTTGGGTATAATAAAAACTATCATAGGAAGTGAATTGGATGCTATGATCAATTTGATACTTGATAATTGTTTTGAGATATGGAGGTAGTGATATTAAAGTCATGCTAGTTGGGTGATTATGAATTTAAAGAATGCTTGTGTTGAATTTAGCAAGTCCCGTAGCATGCACGTATGGTTAAAGTTGTGTAACAAATTTGAAACATGAAGTGTACCTGGCTTCTGCATCCTTATGAGTGGCGGTCGGGGACGAGCGATGGTATTTTCCAACCAATCTATCCATTTAGGAGCATGCGCATAGTGCTTGATTTTTGATGACTTATAAATTTTTGCAATAAGTATATGAGTTCTTATGACTAATGTTGAGTCCATTGATTATACGCACTTTTACCTTTCCGCCATTCCTAGCCTCTTCGGTACCGTGCATTGCCCTTTCTCACCTTGAGAGTTGGTGCAAACTTCGCCGATGCATCCTAACCCCGTGATACGATACGCTCTGTCACACATAAACCTCCTTATATCTTCCTCAAAACAACCACCATACCTACCTATTATGGCATTTCCATAGGCATTCCGAGATATATTGCCATGCAACTTTCCACCGTTCCGTTCATCATCATGACATACTTTACTTTTGTAATATTGCCATTGCATGATCATGTAGTTGACATCGTATTTGTGGCAAAGCCACCATGCATAATTTTTCATACATGTCACTCTTGATTCATTGCACCATCCCGGTACACCGCTGGAGGCATTCATATAGAGTCATATCTTGTTCTAGTTTCGAGTTGTAATTCATATGCTGTAATCAATGAAAGTGTGATGATCATCATTATTAGAGCATTGCCCAAAAAGAAAAAAAAGAAAAAAAGAAAGGCCAAAAGAAAAAAGGGGCCAAAGAAAAATAAAAAAGAAAAAGGAAAAAAAGGAAAATAAGAAAATAAAAGGGGCAATGTTACTATCTCTTTTTCCACACTTGTGCTTCAAAGTAGCACCTTGTCCTTCATGTAGTGATTCTCATATCTTGTGCTTCAAAGTAGCACCATGTTTTTCATATAGTGAGTCTCATAGGTTGTCACTTTCATATACTAGTGGGAATTTTTCATTATAGAACTTGGCTTATATATTCCTACGATGGGCTTCCTCAAATGCCCGAGGTCTTCGTGAGCAAGCAAGTTGGATGCACACCCACTAGTTTTCTTTTGTTGGCCACTCATTTATAGCTCTAGTGCATTCGTTGCATGGAAATCCCTACTCCTCATGTTGACATCAATTGATGGGCGTCTCCATAGCCCGGTTATTATCCTCGTCAATGTGAGACTTTCTCCTTTTTTGTCTTCTCCACACAATCCCCATCATCATATTCTATTCCACCCATAGTGCTATATCCATGGTTCATGCTCATGTATTGCGTGAAGGTTGAAAAAGTTTGAGATTATTTATGTACGAAACAATTGCTTGGCTTGTCATTGGGGGTGTAGAATTTGGGAACATCTTTGTGTGACGAAAATGAAGCATAACCTAACTATATGATTTTGTAGGGATGAACTTTCTTTAGCCATGTTATTTTGAGAAGATATGATTGCTTTGATTAGTATGCTCGAAGTGTTACTATTTCTTTTATCAATATGTACTTTTATTTTCAATCATTTGGATCTGAACATTCATGCCACAATAAAGAAAATTACATTGAGAATTATGCTAGGTAGCATTCCACATCAAAAATTCTGTTTTTATCATTTACCTACTCGAGGACGAGCAGGAATTAAGCTTGGGGATGCTTGATACGTCTCCAACGTATCTATAATTTTTGATTGTTCCACGCTATTATATTACCCCTTTTGGATGTTTATGGGCTTTATTTTACATATTTATATCATTTTTGGGACTAACCTACTATCCAGAGGCCCAGCCCGTATTGCTGTTTTTTTCCTATTTCAGTATTTCGAAGAAAAGGAATATCAAACGGAGTCCGAAAGGAATGAAACCTTCGGGAGCGTGATTTTTGGAAGGAACGTGATCCGGAGAACTTGGAGTGCAAGTCAAGAAGTGAAAGAGGCGGCCAGGAGATAGCAGGGCACGCCCACCCCTATAGGGCACGCCCCTGTCTCCTGGGCCCCACAGGCGGCCACTAACGTACTTCTTCCTCCTATATATACCCACGTACCCCAAAAACATCCAGGGAGCCAACGAAAAACAATTTCCACCACCGTAACCTTCTGTATCCGTGAGATCCCATCTTGGAGCCTTCGCCGGCGCTCCGCCGGAGGGGGAATCGAACACGGAGGGCTTCTTCATCAAGACCATAGCCCCTCCTATGAGTTGTGAGTAGTTTACCACAGACCTTCGGGTACATAGTTATTAGCTAGATGGCTTCTTCTCTCTTCCTGGATCTCAATACAATGTTCTCCCCCTCTCTTTTGGAGATCTATTCGATGTAAACTCTTTTTGCGGTGTGTTTGTCGAGATCCGATGAATTGTGGTTTTATGATCAAGTTTATCTATGAATAATATTTGAATCTTCTCTGAATTCTTTTATGTGTTATTGAGTTCTATTTGCAAGTCTCTTCGAATTATCAGTTTGGTTTGGCCTACTAGATTGATCTTTCTTGCCATGGGAGAAGTGCTTAGCTTTGGGTTAAATCTTACGGTGTCCTTACCCAGTGACAAAAAGGGTTGCAAGTCACGTATTGTATTGTTTCCATCGAGGATAAAAAGATGGGGTTTATATCATATTGCAAGAGTTTATCCCACTACATCATGTCATCTTTCTTAATGCGTTACTCTGTTCTTATGAACTTAATACTCTAGATGCATGCTGGATAGCGGTCGATATGTGGAGTAATAGTAGTAGATGCAGGCAGGAGTCGGTCCACTTGTCGCGGACGTGATGCCTATATACATTATCATGCCTAGATAATCTCATAATTATTTGCTTTTCTATCAATTGCTCGACAGTAATTTGTTCACCCACTGTAATACTTATGCTATCTTGAGAGATGCCACTAGTGAAACCTATGGCCCCCGGGTCTATCTTTTATCATATAAGCTTTCAATCTACTTTTATTTGCATCTTTACTTTTTGGATCTATATTATAAAATACCAAAAATATATTTATCTTATCATACTATCTCTATCAGATCTCACTTTCGCAAGTGGTCGTGAAGGGATTGACAACCCCTTTATTGCGTTGGTTGCGAGTTCTTTGTTTGTTTGTGTAGGTGCGTCGGACTTTTGAGGAGCCTCCTACTGGATTGATACCTTGGTTCTCAAAAACTGAGGGAAATACTTACGCTACTATTGCTGCATCACCCTTTCCTCTTCGAGGAAAACCAACGCAAGCTCAAGACGTAGCAGGTGCAAGAAAGTAAATACGGCCACGTACGTACATACGGGCGAGATCTCAAATGCCTACTCGCGCATACGTATGGCCAAGGCTTGTGTACATGGCTGGGTCAGAAAGGAGAAACAGCGTCGTCGTCGTGTTCATGGGGAGGCAACGGAATGCGTTGTGTTCATGGGGAGGTAACGGAATGTGTCGTGTTCATCGGGAGGCAACGGAATGCATGGGAGCCAACTGGCTTGGACGGAATAGGCGATGGAAACGAGGCCTGGCATACCGCAGAACAGAGGAAACGGCCTTGTGTTCGACCGGCCACGTTCGAAACGGGATCCTGTTCATCGGGAGGGGTCTGGTGTACCGCAAAACGAAGGAAACAGACCTCCTACGGTCAAAACGGGGGTCCTGTTCATCGGGAGGGGTGTGGCGTACCGCAAAACGGACGAAACGGACATGTGTTGGAGCGCTATGGTCGAAACGGGGGTCCTGTTCATCGGGAGGGGTGTGGCGTACCGCAAAACGGGACTCCACGGGATACTGTTCATCTCCGTCGTCGACCTCCTCCAGCCTCCACGGGCTACCATCGACCTCCTCGAACCTCCACGGGCTACCGTCGACCTCCTCCAGCCTCCACGGGCTCCTGTTCATCCAGCCTCCACCGCGCGCTACTCCACTGGCTACTGTTCAACCACCCCTCCACGGCCACCCCTCCATCGTCTATTGTTCATCCAGCCCTCCATGTGGTCGTCCTGCTCATCCAGCCCTCCACACCACGGGGTCATGTTCATCCAGAGGCAATGCCACCCCTCACTGTTCAACCAACCCCCCCCCCCCCGCGTGCAACGCTCACTGTTCATCCAAAGAGGCAGCATCGATCGGCTTCAGTTAGCAGCTGTAGCGAAGGAATCGCTCGATCGGGTTCAGTTAGCAGCCATCGATCAATCGCTCAGGTTCAGTAATGTGTAGCCTGCAGTGCAATCGCTCGGGTTCAGTTAGAGCCCACAACGCCTTGCTCGGGTTCAGTTAGAGCCAACGCCTCGCACACACGTGTGTACGTGTACGAGAGAAACGCACATCGCTCGGCCCCCGACCACCCACCATAACTGGGAACGCCCCGAAATTTTCCTCGCCCTCGCTTCTACCACGGTTTTTTCCTTCATGGACGGCCAAAGAATGTCATGCAGCTGCGTCTTCGGCCCGCCCAGGACGAAAAGCCCATTTTCTGTCATGATTTTTTCTCATAGAAGTAGGAGCCCACCACATCTATGATGATACCAGGTTTTGTCACAATTATCGTCATAGAAGTGTCATATGTATGACAGAAAAAAGTTTTGTTTGGCCCAAAATGTCAAGAATGTGTCTTTTTTTGTATTGTTAGGATCATTAGGAGCACTCTTATTAGCAAACAATTTCATAAGTTCATCCATCTTTCCACTCAAAACATTAATCTCTTCTATCGCATGAACTTTTTTACTAGTAGATCTTTCGGTGTGCCATTGAGAATAATTAACCATAATATCATCTAGGAGTTTAGTAGCTTCTCCTAAAGTGATTTCCATAAAAATGCCTCCCACGGCCGAACCTAGAAGATTTCTAGAAGCAAAATTCAATCCGGCATAAAAAGTTTGTATGATCATCCATAAATTTAAACCATGAGTAGGGCAATTGCGAATCATTAATTTCATCCTCTCCCAAGATTGGGCAACATGCTCATGATCTAGTTTCTTAGAATTCATAATATAGTTTCTAAGAGAGATGATCTTAGCGGGAGGAAAATACTTAGAGATAAAAGCATCTTTGCACTTATTCCATGAATCAATACTATTTTTAGGCAAAGACGAAAACCAAGTTTAAGCACGATCTCAAAGTGAAAACGGAAATAACTTCAATTTAACAATATCATTATCATATCATTGTCCGTATCTTTCTTCTTCTGCATATCACACAAATCAACAAAGTTATTTAGATGAGTAGCGGCATCTTCACTAGGAAGGCCGGAGAATTGATCTTTCATAACAAGATTCAACAAAGTAGCATTGATTTCACAAGATTCAACATCATTAAGAGGAGCAATCGAAGTGCTAAGGAAATCATTATTGTTGGTATTGTAAAAGTCACACAATTTGGTATTATCTTGCGCCATCATAACAAGCAATCCAACACACAAGCACACAAAAGGCAAGCGAAAAAGAAGCAAACGGAAAAGAGAGGGCGAATAAAACGGCAAGGGTGAAGTGGGGGAGAGGAAAACGAGAGGCAAATGGAAAACAATGTAATGTGAGGGAGATGATTTTGTGATGGGTACTTGGTATGTCTTGACTTGAGCGAAGACCTCCCCGGCAACGGCGCCAGAAATCCTTCTTGCTACCTCATGAGCACTGCGTTGGTTTTCCCTTGAAGAGGAAAGGGTGATGCAGCAAAGTAGCGTAACTAATTCCCTTAGTTTTTGAGAACCAAGGTATCAATCCAGTAGGAGGCTCCTCAAAAGTCCCTCGTACCTACACAAACAAATAAGAACCTCGCAACCAACACGATAAAGGGGTTGTCAATCCCTTCATGGTAACTTGCAAAAGTGAGATCTGATAGAGATAATAAGATAAGATAAATATTTTTGGTATTTTTATGATATAGATTGAAAAGTAAAGATTGCAAAACAAAGTAGATTGGAAACTTATATGATAAAAGATAGACCCGGGAGCCATAGGTTTCACTAGTGGCTTCTCTCAAGATAGCATAAGCATTACGGTGGGTGAACAAATTACTGTCGAGCAATTGACAGAAAAGTGCATAGTTATGAGATTATCTAGGCATGATCATGTATATAGGCATCACGTCCGCGACAAGTAGACCGACTCCTGCCTGCATCTACTACTATTAATCCACACATCGACCGCTATCCAGCATTCATCTAGAGTATTAAGTTCATAAGAACAGAGTAACGCATTAGGCAAGAAGACATGATGTAGAGGGATAAAGTCAACTAGTATGATATAAACCCCATCTTTTTATCCTTGATGGCAACAATACAATACGTGCCTTGCTGCCCTTGCTGTCACTGGGAAAGGACACCGCAAGATTGAACCCAAAGCTAAGCACTTCTCCCATTGCAAGAAAGATCAATCTGGTAGGCCAAACCAAACTGATAATTAGAAGAGACTTGTAAAGATAACCAATCACACATAAAAGAATTCAGAGGAGATTCAAATATTTCTCATAGATAAACTTGATCATAAACCCACAATTCATCGGGTCTCGACAAACACACCGCAAAAAGAGTTACATCAAATAGATCTCCAAGAAGATCGAGGAGATTTTTGTATTGATATTCAAATAGAGAGAAGAAGACATCTAGCTAATAACTATGGACCCGATGGTTTGTGGTAAACTAATCACAACTCATCAGAGAGGCCTTGGAGATGATGTAGAGGCCCTCCATGGTCGATTCCCCCTCCGGCAGAGCACCGGCGAAGGCTCCAAGATGGGATCTCGCGAATACAGAAGGTTGCAGCGGTGGAATTAGGTTTTCGTTGTGCCCATGGATGTTCTCGGGGTACGTGGATATATATAGGAAGAATAAGTAGGTCGGTGGAGCCACGAGGGGCCCACGAGGGTGGGGGGCGCGCCCACCCCCCTAAGGCACGCCCTCCTGCCTCGTGGCTTCCTTGTCTGCTGCTTGACGTCCACTCCAAGTCTCCTAGATTGTGTTTGTTCCAAAAATATCGCTCCCGAAGGTTTCATTCCATTTGATATTCAAGTCTCTGTTTGATATTCCTTTTCTTTGAAACACTGAAATAGGCAAAAAAACAGCAATTCGGGCTGGGCTCCGGTTAGTAGGTTAGTCCCAAAAATGATATAAAAGTGTAAAGTAAAGCCCATAAACATCCAAAATGGGTAATATAATAGCATGGAACAATCAAAAATTATAGATACGTTGGATACGTATCAAGCATTCCCAAGCTTAATTCCTACTCGTCCTCGAGTAGGTAAATGATAAAAACGGAATTTTTGATGTGGAATGCTACCTAGCATAATTCTCAATGTAATTTTCTTAATTGTGGCATGGATGTTCAGATCTAAATGATTCAAAATAAAAGTTCATATTGACATAAAAATAGTAATACTTCAAGCATACTAACAAGTAATCATGTCTTCTCAAAATAAAATGGCTAAAGAAAGTTCATCCCTAAAAAATCATATAGTTAGGCTATGCTTCATTTTCATCACACAAAATACTCCCATCAAGCACAACCCGATTTCAGCCAAGCAATTGGTTCATACTTCTTAACGCGCTTCAGCTTTTTTCAACTCTCACGCAATACATGAGCGTGAGCCATGGATATAGCACTATGGGTGGAATAGAATAGGATGATGGAGGTTGTGTGGAGAAGACAAAAAAGGAGAAAGTCTCATGTTGACGAGGCAAATCAACGGACTATGGAGATGCCCATCAATTGATGTTAACATGAGGAGTAGGGATTGCCATGCAACGGATGCACTAGAGCTATAAATGTATCAAAAGCTCAACAAAAGAAACTAAGTGGGTGTGCATCCAACTTGCTTGCTCACGAAGACCTAGGGCATTTTGAGGAAGCCCATCGTTGGAATATACAAGCCAAGTTCTATAATGAAAAA
The DNA here is from genome assembly GCA_021437245.1 of Aegilops speltoides. NCBI lineage: Eukaryota > Viridiplantae > Streptophyta > Magnoliopsida > Poales > Poaceae > Aegilops > Aegilops speltoides. The sequence goes on from CM038146.1 coordinate 72,480,717, forward strand.
TTCCCACTAGTATATGAAAGTGACAACATAAGAGACTCTCTATATGAAGAACATGGTGCTACTTTAAAGCACAAGTGTGGAAAAAGATAGTAACATTGTCCCCCTTTTTTATTACTTTTTTTTGGGCCCTTCTTTTTTTTGGCCTTTCTCTTTTTTTTATTTGGCCTTTCCTCTTTTTTTTATTTGGCCTTTCTATTTTTTTATAAGGGACAATGCTCTAATAATGATAATCATCACACTTCTATTTATTTACACCTCAAGAATTACAACTCGATACTAGAACAAGATATGACTCTATATGAATGCTCCGGCGGTGTACCGGGTATGCAAATGAATCAAGAGTGACATGTACGAAAAATTATGAAGGTGGCTTTGCCACAAATATGATGTCAACTACATGATCATGCAAAAGCAATATGACAATGATGAAACATGTCATGATGAACGGAACGATGGAAAGTTGCATGGCAATATATCTCGGAATGGCTATGGAAATGCCATAATAGGTAGGTATGCTGGCTGTTTTGAGGAAGATATAAGGAGGTTTATGTGTGATAGAGCGTATTGTATCATGGGGTTTGGGTGCACCGACGAAGTTTGCACCAACTCTCAAGGTGAGAAAGGGAAATGCACGGTACCTAGGAGGCTAGCAAGGATGGAAAGCTAAGAGTGTGTATAATCCATGGACTCACATAAGTCATAAAGAACTCATATACTTATTGCAAAAGTTTTATTAGCCCTCGAAGAAAAGTACTACTACGCATGCTCCTAGGGGGGAGGTTGGTAGGAGTTAACCATTGCGCGCCCCGACCTCCACACATAAGGAAGGCAATCAAAAGAGCACCCCATGCAACAAATTTGTTACACAACTTTTACCATACGTGCATGCTACGGGACTTGCCAACTTCAACAAAAGTATTTCTTAAATTCACAATTACCCAACTAGCATGACTCTAATATCACCACCTCTATATCTCAAAACAATTATCAAGCATCAAATTGATCATAGCATCCAATTCACTTCCTATGATAGTTTTTATTATACCCAACTTGGATGCCCATCATTCTAGGACCAATTTTATAACCAAAGCAAATACCATGCTGTTCTAAAAGACTCTCAAAATAATATAAATGAAGCATGAGAGATCAATAATTTCTACAAAATAAAGACGTCGTCGTGCTCTAAAAAGTACAAGTGAAGCACTAGAGCAAAATTATCTAGCTCAAAAGATATAAGTGAAGCACATAGAGTATTCTAATAAATTCCAAATCATGTGTGTCTCTCCCAAAAGGTGTGTACATCAAGGATGATTGTGGTAAACTAAAAAGCAAAGACTCATATCATACAAGAGGAATAAAAATATAGCTCCAAATAAAGTTACTGATAAACGAAGATGAAAGAGGTGATGCCTTCCGGGGCATCCCCAAGCTTAGGCTTTTGGTTGTCCTTGAATTATATTGGGGTGCCATGGGCATACCCAAGCTTAGTCTCTTGCCACTCCTTATTCCATAGTCCAAATCTTTACCCAAAACTTGAAAACTTCACAACACAAAACTCAACAGGAAATCTCATAAGCTCCGTTAGTGCAAGAAAGAAAAACCACCACATAAGGTACTGAAATGAACTCATTCTTTATTTATATTGGTGTTAAACCTACTGTATTCCAACTTCTCTATGGTTCATACCCCCCCCCCCCCGATACTAGCCATAGATGCATCAAAATAAGGAAACAACACACGAAAAATAGAATCTGTCAAAAACAGAACTGTTTGTAGCAATCTGTAACTTTCGAATACTTCTGGAACTCTAAAAATCCTACGAAAATAAGAAGTCCTGGGCAATTTGTTTATTGATATACTGCAAAAGGAATCAACTAAAAAGCACGTTTATATGATTTATTAAATTATTCTCGTGTGTGCAAAAGTTTCTGTTTTTCAGCAGAATCAAATTAACTATCACCCAAGATGATCCTATAGGTTCTACTTGGCACAAACACTAATTAAAACATAAAACCACATATAAACAGAGGCTAGATGAATTATTTATTACTAAACAGAAGCAAAAAGCAAGGAACAAAAATAAAATTGGGTTCCTCCCAACAAGCGCTATCGTTTAACGCCCCTAGCTAGGCATAAAAGTGAGGATAGATCTAAGTATTGCCATCTTTGGCATTCAATTCATAAGTGGCTCGCATAATAGATTCATCAGGTAATTTGACTTTATTTCTAGGAAAGTGTTCCATGCCTTTCCTTAATGGAAATTGGAATCTAATATTACCTTTGTTCATATCAATAATTGCACCAATCGTTCTAAGGAAAGGTCTACCAAGAATAATAGGAAATGAAAAGTTGCAATCTATATCAACTAGGTCGGTGGAGCCACGAGGGGACCACGAGGGTGGGGGGCACGCCCACCACCCCTAGGGCGCGCCCTCCTGTCTTGTGGCTTCCTCGTCTGCTGCTTTACGTCCACTCCCAAGTCTCCTGGATTGCGTTTGTTCCAAAAAGATCGCTCCCGAAGGTTTCATTCCGTTTGGACTCCGTTTGATATTCCTTTTCTTCAAAACACTGAAATAGGCAAAAAAACAGCAATTCGGGCTGGGCCTCTGGTTAGTAGGTTAGTCCCAAAAATGATACAAAAGTGTAAAGTAAAGCCCATAAACATCCAAAACGGATAATATAATAGCATGGAGCAATCAAAAATTATAGATACATTGGAGACGTATCACCCACCCCCCTGGGGCGTGCCCCCTGCCTCGTGGGCCCCTGGTGGCCCCCCTCCACTTATTCCTGCACCCACACACTTCTTCCTCCTCCCAAAAAAATCACCAACCAGCTCAAGCATGAGTTCTAGCTCATCTTGCTGCCATTTTCGATCTCCTTGCTCAAAGCTCCACTCACAAAACTGCTTTGGGGGATTGTTCTTTGTTATGTGACTCCTCCAATGGTCCAATTAGTTTTTGTTCTAGTGCTTTGTTCATTGCAAATTTTTACTGTCTAGGTGACCCTGTTCTTGAGCTTGCATGTCAAATTTATTTGGTCCCAAGTAGTTCTAATGTATGATATAGTCTCTAGGAACTTGTGGGAGTAGCTGCTATCAATTTTGTTGAGTTTGGTTCACTTTTGTTTTGAGTTACTAAAATTTTCAGAAATTTTTCATAGTAAGAAATAGGTTTAGGAAAATGTACCAAGGTGGTTCTTCAAGGAAGTAAGGATCTAGGCCCGCAATACGTGGGCCAGACGATGAACCACCGACGGAAGCTCAAGTGCGGCCTTGTGAATGGTCGTCAGAGGAGTTTTTTGTCCAAGCAGGCATCAAGGATGAATTTGATGCATATGCGCACGATGTTGATCTTGAGGACTTCGTATCAGATAATTGCCTACAATACTACTACCTTACTTATTCCTTTGTGAGAAGGTTTAAATTTACATCTTCACGCAATTCTCACACTATTTTATTTGATCTTTATGATAAATCATATACCATGGACCTAGAAGACTTTAATACTGTCTGTAAACTCCCGCAGTGGGGCAATGTTAGTGAACCTCGTAAATCTGAATATAAAGACTTTCTTGCTAGTATCACTGTGGGGGAATCTAGAGAAATAACACAAGCTAACATAGGGAGCATTCATTTTCCTGCTATACATTATTTTGCTCTCTTTATAGGTAGATGCATAAATGGCAAGGACGAGGCATGTCACATGTGCTTTCCTGATCTTAGTGTCCTCAAGAGTGCGGTATTAGGTGATAAACAATATAACTTGGGGGCCATTATTGCACGAAGGTTGCATCTTAATGGTGCATGTGGAGATTTGTTTGGTGGGATTTATGCAACTCATGTAGCTAATTATCTTGGTATCCCCATACGTGGAAGTGACATGGAATTGCCTCCTGCTTATCTAGATTATAATGATATGGTTCGTCATCAGTTTGTTGACAGGAATGAACAGTTCCTCCAATACCGACTAATCTTTGAGAGACGTCACACTGTCCATGTTGCTCTCCCTGCTACTGGTTTCTTTGAATTTCAGGCAAAAAGGAGATATATTATAACCAGGGAGGAGGAGAACGAGTATGAAAGGAGGACGGAGGCAGCTCGCCTCCAAGTTGTAGCTCGTCAAGCAGTAGCGGCTGCATCTCAGTACGACCCCAGTTACAACTCTGGATATTCGCTAGGCCATCCGTGGGCATAGACCAACTTAGGACAAAAGCCTAAGCTTGGGGGAGTACATATTTGTCACCAACATTACATTCATGTTCACACACTCAGTCTAGTTGTCGGTGCTCATACTTCTTCATTGTACTATCCATGCTAGTTTATTTTATTTTTCTTGCTTTCTTCTTGTGTGTTTGAATAACCTTAAGAAAAACCCAAAAAATTAGTTATAACTTTTAGCTAGTTTACTTTCCATGCTTGTAGTAGTAATTAAAATAAAAAGCAAAAAGATTTCTCATTCTTCTTTTGCTTGTTGGGAGCTTTCCTGTGTAAATAGTTTTATTTCTTTTCTTTTCTTTGGGGGTTGAGAGGAGAAGACCATGATGAAAATGTTGAGTGGCTCTCATATGAATTATTGTTGATTTAACCAAGAGCCCTTATTACCTTGTCTTCTCCCTTGAATTGAATGCTTGCAGATTCTAGCTTAGTCCAATGCATGTGCACTATTATTATTATACACACCGTTCAGCCGTGCAAGTGAAAGGCAATAATGACGATATATGATGGACTGTTTGAGATGAGAGAAGCTGGTATGAACTCGACCTATCTTGTTTTTGTAAATATGATTAGTTCATTGTTCCTGATTCAGCCTATTATGAATGAAACATGTTTGCAATGACAATTAGAGATTATAGTTGCTCATGACATGCTTAATTAGCTAGGAGTTTATAATGGTTTACCTTGCGTGCCAACATGCTATTAAAATGGTGTGATGTTATATGATAGGGTGGTATCCTCCTTTGAACGATTCGAGTGACTTGACTTGGCACATGTTCACACATGTACTTGAAACAAAATCAACATAGCCTCCACGATATTTATGTTCATGGTGGATTATATCCTACTCATGCTTGCAGTCAGTGTTGATTAATTTTAATGCATGTTCATGACTGTTGTCTCTCTCTAGTTGATCGCTTCCCAATCTTTTTCTAGCCTTCACTTGTACTAAGCGGGAATACTGCTTGTGCATCCAAAATCCATAAACCCCAAAGTTATTCCATATGAGTCCACCATACCTTCCTATATGCGGTATCTACCTGCCGTTCCAAGTAAATTTGTATGTGCCAAACTCCAAACCTTCAAATGAAATTCTGTTTTGTATGCTCAAACAACTCATGTATCAACTAGAGTTGTCTTTATCTTCCATGCTAGGCGGGTTATTCTCAAGAGTAGTCGACTCCGCTCCTCACTCACGAGAAAATGGCCGGTGACCGGGATGCCCAGTCCCATGCTCAAATCAAAAACATAATTGCAAACAAAACTCCCCCATGATTGTTGTTAGTTGCAGGCACCCGTTGTTTTGGGCAAGCCATGGATTGTTGATTGTTGGTGGTGGGGGAGTATAAACTTTACCATTCTGTTTGGGAACCTCCTATAATGTGTGTACCATGGAAGATATCGAGATCTCTTGGTTGTTATGTTGACAATGAAAGCATACCACCCAAAATATTATTTATCTCTATTTCAAAACTCGAGCTCTCGCACCTCTCCAAATCCCTGCTTCTCTCTGCCACTACTAGGAAAAGGCCTACTAATGGCGCACCGCTTTTGGCTACTAATGGCGCACTACAGGTGCGCCATTAGTACCACGCCACTAGTATATTTTAGTAAAGGCGCACCACCAGTGCGCCATTAGTATCTGGTATACTAATGGTGCACCACAGGTGCGCCATTAGTATCTGGTATACTATTGGCGCACCACATGGAAGTGCGCCATTAGTAACAATTTTTAAAAAAATCGTTTTTTCTTAATCTCAGGTCACTATTTCACATATGAGATATCCAACACATATATATACAACAAGCATCCATATAACAATCATTTCCAACACAGAAGTTTCATCATATATACATACATAGCCAACACATAGTTCCATCGTTACATATTACAAAAGTTTCACATTGTTCATCCAACACCGTTATCCATCAATTCACAAAAGTTTCACATTGATACAAAATAAAAACACAAATGGAAAAGAAGCACTCCATCCATGCAAGCTTCCGTGAATTAAATCAAATCTGCAAAATGATAAACAAGAAGTTAGAAGAAGAAGAAGAAGAAGAAGAAGAAGAAGACTAGAAGAATACTAGAAGAAGAAGAACACTAGAAGAAGAATAAGAAGAAGACTATAAGCTTATTATGTAAACTTGATCATTTTGTGCTAACATAAGTAATTTTGGAGCTAACCTATAGGAAACTAAGCATATAAGCTCTCTAAGTTAGCATATTAGAGCCAACTTAGGTAAAATGAAGCTAACCTATGTCATTTTGGAAAAGAAGAAGAATAAGAAGAATAAGAAGAAGACTATAAGCTTATTATGTAAACTTGATCATTTTGTGCTACTATAAGTAATTTTGGAGCTAACCTAGATGAAACTAGCATATAAGATCTAAGTTAGCATATTAGAGCCAACTTAGGTAAAATGAAGCTAACCTATGTCATTTTGGAAAAGAAGAAGAATAAGAAGAAGACTATAAGCTTATTATGTAAACTTGATCATTCTGTGCTAACATAAGTTATTTTGGAGCTAATCTATAGGAAACTAAGAATATAAGCTCTAAGGTAGCATATTAGATCCAACCTAGGTAAAATGAAGCTAACATAAGTCATTTTGGAAAAGAAGAAGAATAAGAAGAAGACTATAATCTTATTATGTAAACTTGATCATTTTCTGCTAACATAAGTAATTTTGGAGCTAACCTATAGGAAACTAAGCATATAAGCTCTAAGTTAGCATATTAGAGCCAACTTAGGTAAAATGAAGATAACATATGTCATTTTGGAAAAGACGAAGAATAAGAAGAAGACTATAAGCTTATTATGTAAACTTGATCATTTTGTGCTAACATAAGTAATTTTGGAGCTGACCTATAGGAAACTAAGCATATTAGAGATAACATAGGTAACTAAGTATATATATATATATATATATATATATATATATATATCATTTTGGAGATCTGGCATACCTGACATAGTTCAGTTCTCATTGTTCTTCTCCTTCTCCTTCCTCGGCCTGATGCGCCAAGAGCGGCGAGGCGGTGGAGGCAGCTGTGGGATGTAGTCTTCTACCACAATTGGCATGGTCATGTCGCCTAGCTGTGGGATCGCCTGCGCCACCACCGGTGCATGGTCATTGTCAGACACCACCACCATCGTGAGGCCACCTTCAGGCAGGACGGGCACGACGATCGCTAGGTCATCCTCATCCACCACCATCTCTTGCCCATGGTCAGCCACCACCATCTCTTGCCCATGGTCAGCCACCACCATCTCTTGCCCTTGGTCAGCCACCACCAGCACTAGGTCATCCTCAGCCTGATGCCCATCGTCATCCTGCAGCTCCTCATCCCCACTCTACTCCTCTTCTCCCCCACTCCAGTCCGGATCATCCTTCTTGTTGTCTTCGGTGCTGCCAGAATCGCTGCTGCTTTCGCTAAAGCCAGAATCATTGTTGCTTTTGCTACAGCCATAATCGCTGCTGCTTTGGCTGTAGCCAGTGTCGCTGCTGCTGCTCCCATTGCCTATCCAAATGCAACAATGACCGTTAACAATCAATGTGAGACAAAGCCAAATGTAGAGGAATAAGAAGAGGTAGAACGTACTGGCATCATCATCGTCAGCTTAGCACATGCGACACATAGTCGCGTTGAACACTTTCACGATGAGCATGGTGGCGTCGTCGTCATATCTGAAGAGAAGGAAGTACCCCAGCCGCAGGTCGTAGGCACGGTAGAACTTCTCCCACGCACGATACAAGTACATGTGGCCCTCCTTGATCACCAACTCCACATCCCACTGCCTATGAAACCCACTGCCGGCCAATCGCAGCTTCACATTATTTGGCGGATCTTCACCCAGCATGTTCATAAAATTGTCAGGCAGCCTCTACAGTTTGGGACAATGAGTGATGTAGCAAACAACAGATGTCATAATGAGATGGGTGAAGGGGAGATCTCTCCTTTTATATACCTGCGTCATGTATGATACTGAAGAACTCGGAAGCATCCAACTCGTACTGCGGTGTGGCAGAGCGGCCGTGGCTGCTTCCCCCCATCTCTGATAAGCAGCAGAAGAGACCAATTAGTACCCTTACAACAGATCATAAAACATGCATGAAAATAACCACTCTATATCAAGTTTATCCAAGCAAAATCTCTCATTGTGAAAGCAGTGGGCAAAGTAACGGAGAGTAAGCTGGACAACAAGCACAACAAATAAAAAGAAACAGGAATGATAACAGGCTGTACTGAAAGTCCAATTGTACTGGACTATAAATTAGGGTAACAATGACACAGAAGATGGGAGCACCTAGTACACATTAGCAAAACAAAAAGGTACCATGCTTAAAAGGAAAGACCTATACAAACACCTCATATTAATAAGGTTGCTTGAACAAGTGTTATCTATCAATACATTTGGGGATTAGCACTAACAATTTAGAAGACCAAATGCTAACAAGGCAATCAACTAACTTGTTCAGTTATAGAGTAAGCTCATCTGCAGCCCCATCATGATAACCACAAAGAGGAATGTCCACAGACAAACCTTTGGTTAAACAAGGTATGTATGGTCTCAGTTCATCTCTCAATTCACCAACATGACTGATAGGCATGTTAATACATCTACCATACAAACCTTTGGTTCAGAAAAGGTATGCAAACAACATTGCAACCGATGATATCACAATCATAGTGCCATTCTAAACCAATGGCACATTTGATTCAAGGTATGAGGTGGGTCGGCCAACTAAGGAGGGAGGGAGGGGGAGAACCTATACCACATCAAGTCAGCTGCTTTTTCTGTGGGGGAGGAGGACCTCTTTTTACCTGTCTAGAGGGGAAAGAACTGCTCATGCCACCAGGGAGGGAGGGAGGTGTACTGTGTACTGTATGCAATGGAAAGGGAGATCAATCAAGAATCTTACTAGTGTCTCCTTTTTTCTCAAGGATCTTTGTCTCCTTGGTGTATCCCTCTGCCTGGCAGGCACTTGGGAGGATGAGGGCCTCACACAGCAAAGGAAGGCAACCAGATAAGGAAGACAATGACTCACAATAAGCCAGTGCACACCACACACACAAATGAGCTAACTTTTTCTCATGTCATGCCCCACCTGAGTAGGCCTGGAATGAACAGAAAGTGCCTAGTGGGGATGGATTTGGATGCCTCTACTGCTAGTCTGCTACTGCTACTGCATCTTCACACACACAGCAACAACCAGGCACATGCCCTCCCTGACACCATCCCCAAGAGATCTCAGGGGTCAAGAAAGACAGCTAAGCTTATTAAGCTACTAACCTCACCACCTGTCTTCTGTTACCTCTTCTATTAACCCTGCAAACTAGGATTGAAACGACCAACCAAAAGGTTGAATTAGCTGGTCCCCAAGAATTAGTGTTATAAATTCCAATTTTGTAGTGCTGACTAGCTTAGCAAGCAATAACTTAAGCTAATGATGTTACTTCCAAAGCATAAAATGAAAGCAAACCCAGTTATCTAACTCGAATCGAACGCAGCCTAAGTGAGCAGCACAAAATTCACCGACACTAAGAAACCATGGTTAGATCGATACAAAGTACTACATCTTGACCCATGGGTGAGCCTTTTCTTGTTCTCCTTTTTCTTTCTTCTCCTTCCTCCTCCTCCTCTTCTCCTTCTTCCTTTCTTTTCTGTTTATCAACTTTCTTCTTATTCTTCTTCCTTTTTTTCCTTTTTCCTCTTCTTCTACTTCTTCTTATTTTTTTCAACTTTCTTCTTCTTCTAATTATCTAAACCTAAATCTAGCACTAACCTAAACCAACCACTAACCTAAACCTATCAATAACCTAATTAAACCTAAACAGCAAGGGGGTGGTGGTGGTGAAAGTACTCACCTTGGTTCCGGGGGCAGGGGTGGTGGTGGACGGCCGTGGTTAGGGCAGCGGCAGCGGCACAGCTCGGGGCGCGAGGCGGACGCAGGGGGCAGCGAGCAGCCTGCTCAGTGGCCTGGGCGTTGAGGCGCGGGAGCTGGCTCTAGGGCGGCGCGGCGCAGGGGCGACGGCGGCGGGTGGTGGGGCAGCGGGGCACCAGGCGTCGTTCAGGCGATGGGGCACAGGCGAGCGCCGTTCGAGGCGACGGGCGCTGAGCGATGGCGGGTGGTGGGGCGGCAGGCGGTGGGGCGAAGCGGTGACGGGTGGCGGCGGCGGCAGCGGGTGGTTGGGACGGTGGGGCGACGGGGCGAGGGGAGGTGGGGCAAGGGGGCGGCGAGGGAAGGGGGCGACGGGGCGAGGGAAGGTGGGGCTCGGCATTACTAACAAAAAAAAGTTCAAAACTACTAATGGCGCACGGTGGGTCTGGTGCGCCATTACTATGTCAACTAGTAATGGTGCACTATACAACGGTGCGCCATTAGTAACAATTTTTTTTATTTTTTTTTTAAAACTACTAATGGCGCACCACGCACCAGATGCGCCATTAGTAATATATTACTAATGGTGCACCAACACATGGTGCGCCATTAGTATATAGTAATGGCGCACCACATGTCTGGTGCGCCATTAGTGGCCATATCATCTATAGCCCTTTTCCTAGTAGTGTGCGAAGGGCCTATCTATTTACTTTTATGTTGAGTCATCATCCTCTTATTAAAAAGCACCAATTGAAGAGCACCGCTGTCATTTGCATCCATTATTATTGATTTATATTGGGTATGACTATGACTGGATCTCTTTTACCATGAATTACAATGTCTAGTCAGTCCTTGATCTTCAGAGGTGCTCTGCATTTATGTTTTGCGGTCTCAGAAAGGGCTAGCCAGATACCATCTTGTTATATCATATTATGATTGTTTCGAGAAAGTGTTGTCATTCGAGATTTATTATTATTGCTCGCTAGTTGATTATGCTATTGATATGAGTAAACATGAGACCTAAGTGTTATTGGGAATGTGGTTAGTTCATAATCTTTGCTGAAAACTTGAAAGTTGGCTTTACATATTTGCAATTACAAGAGCAAACAGATTTTGTAAAAGTTTTTCTTTATCACTTTCAGTTTATCAACTGAATTGCTTGAGGACAAGCAAAGGTTTAAGCTTGGGGATTTGATACATCTCCATCGTATCTACTTCTCCAAACACTTTTGCCCTTATTTTGGACTCTAACTTGCATGATTTGAATGGAACTAACCCGGACTGACGCTGTTTTTAGCAGAATTGCCATGGTGTTATTTTTGGGCAGAAATGAAAGTTCTCGGAATGACCTGAAACTCCACGGAGAATATTTTTGGAATTAATAAAAAATACTAGCGAAAGAATCAAGGCCAGGGGGCCCACACCCTGTCCACGAGGGTGGGGGCGCGCCCTACCCCCCTGGGCACGCCCCCTGCCTCGTGGGCCCCCTGATGCTCCACCGACCTCAACTCCAACTCTATATATTCACGTTCGGGGAGAAAAAAATTAGAGAGAAGGATTCATCGTGTTTTACAATACAGAGCCGCCGCCAAGCCCTAATCTCTCTCGGGAGGGCTGATCTGGAGTCCGTTCGGGGCTCTGGAGAGGGGAATATGTCGTTGTCGTCACCATCAACCATCCTCCATCACCAATTTCATGATGCTCACCGCCGTGCGTGAGTAATTCCATTGTAGGCTTGTTGGACGAAGATGGGTTGGATGAGATATATCATGTAATTCAGTTAGTTTTGTTAGGGTTTGATCCCTAGTATCCACTATGTTCTGAGATTGATGTTGCTATGACTTTGCTATGCTTAATGCTTGTCACTAGGGCCTGAGTGCCATGATTTCAGATCTGAACCTATTATGTTTTCATGAATATATGTGAGTTCTTGATCCTCTTTTGCAAGTCAACAGTCACCTACTATGTGTTATGATCAGGTAACCCCGAAGTGACAATAACCGGGACCACTCCCGGTGATGACCGTAGTTTGAGGAGTTCATGTATTCACTAAGTGTTAATGCTTTGGTACGGTACTCTATTAAAAGGAGGCCTTAATATCCCTTAGTTTCCAATAGGACCCCGCTGCCATGGGAGGGTAGGACAAAAGATGTCATGCAAGTTCTTTTCCATAAGCATGTATGACTATATTCGGAATACATGCCTACATTACATTGATGAACAGGAGCTAGTTCTGTGTCACCCCATGTTATAATTGTTGCATGAGGAATCACATCTGACATAATTATCCCTCACTGATCCAATGCCTATGAGCTCTTGACATATTGATCTTTGCTTAGTTACTTTACCATTGCCAATGTTACAATTACTACAAAACTGCTATTGTTACTTTTGCCATTGTTACCGTTACTTCCATACTACTTTTCTACTAAATACTTTGCTGCAGATATTAAGTCTTTCAGGTGTGGTTGAATTGACAACTCAACTGATAATACTTGAGAATATTCTTTGGCTCCCCTTGTGTCGAATCAATAAATTTGGGTTGAATACTCTACCCTCAAAAACTGTTGCGATCCCCTATACTTGTGGGTTATCAATATCGGTGCAAATCGGCCCATGTTCGTCGTGGTTTGGCCCAAATTCAACACAAGAAATATTTTTATCACATAGTTCATTACCGAAAATCAATAGAAATCAAATAGTTCAATAACAAATAATTCCATACAAATTATATAGTTCAACAAATAAAAACTCTTATTTCAGCACACGTCGAGCTAAGTGTTGCCCTTGAGCCTCCATAGGTGCTCCACCAGATCGTGCTGCGGTTGTTGATGCACCTGTGGGTCTCGGATTTCCTGACGCATATTGAGGAAGGCAGTCCAGGTTGCCGGTAGCTGGTGATCAACTTGCGCAAGAGGACCCTACCTGTAATATGGTTCAGTGTCAAACACTGTCTCTTCCTGCTCGCTCTCAATGATCATGTTGTGCAACATGACACGGCAAGTCATGATCTCCCACATTTGATCTTTCGACAAGGTCTGAGAAGGGTACCGGACAATAGCAAATCGAGATTGGAGCACACCAAATGCCTGCTCGACATCCTGCAAGCCTCCCGAACCTTCACAAAGTGGGAGTTCCTGCCTCCTGGCATAGGGTTTGAGATAGTCTTCACAAATGTAGACCATCCCGGATAGATGCCATCAGCTATGTAGTACCCCTTGTTGTAGTGCCGCCCATTGACCTCGAAGTTCACCGGAGGAGAATGACCTTCAACAAGCTTGGTAAAGACAGGGGAGCACTACAGGACGTTGATGTCATTGTGAGTTCTTGACATCCCAAAGGAGTGCCAAATCTAAAGGTCGTGTGTGGCCACTGCCTCAAGTACCACACTACAACCGCCTTTGGCGCCTTTGTACATCCCCTGCCAAGCAAATGTATGGTTCTTCCATTTCCAATGCATGCAGTCGATGCTTCCAAGCATCCTAGGAAATCCTCTTGCTGCATTTTGTGCTAGGATCTGAGCAGTTTCTTCAGCATTGGGTGATCGCAAGTATTGCGGTCCAAACACTGCCACCACTGCCCTGCTGAACTTGTAGAAACACTCAATGGTCGTGGACTCGGCCATGCACCCATAGTCGTCGAGTGAATCACCGGGAGCTCCATATGCAAGCATCCTCATAGCTGTCGTGCACTTCTGGATTGAGGTGAATCCAAGTGTGCTGGAGTAATTCTTCTTGCACTTGAAGTAGCTGTCGAACTCCCGGATGGAATTCACAATCCTGAGGAAAAGCTTTGGCTCATCCGATAACGGTGTTGAAATGTTTTTTCGCCATGCAATGGAGCGTCGGCGAGGTATTCAGAGTAGAGCATGCAATAACCTTCCAGATGATGACGGTTCTTCGCTTGCAGCCGCCTCAGCGCCGAGCCACCTCGCCGCGGCTTTTCATTCGTGAGCAGGCCGGCGAGGGCGGCGAGGACCATGAGATGCTCCTCCTCCTGGACGCCAGCGTCAGCTTCCTCCTCCAGCAACGTCGCGAGCACCTCCTCGTCGTCCGAGTCCATCGCTGGGTCGGGCAGACAAATCACCGAACACCTGGTGGGCGTCGTAGGCGCACAACCGCCGGTATACCATCCTGCGCGGCCGGAGCACCGGAAAACTCACCCGGAAGGTGGTGAAGAGGTTCCCGTGGAGAAATGTTCTCTCCTTTCCGGCGGGGAATGGCCTATCTAGTAGTGCTGGGAGGTGGGTGGCGCTAGGATCGGCAGGGTGGTGGCCGAGCGTGCGGGGGTGCGGGCGAATCTGGACGATTTCCTTGACTTTTCTCCTAACAGTGTGGCCCAGGCATGTTTTTCCCTTCCGCCGGAGCCCCGAGCGCCCCCCCCCCCTAGCACACTAGGTTCGGCCTGGGATTCCCGGGCTCAAAAATGGGTCGATCCGGCGGATTTCGGTGTCTTGGGGGAGCGACTGGAGCTTTTTTTCGGCGCTGATGCCTGAAAAGTCGCCCTGGGGGGCCTGTTGGGGGCGCGGCTGGAGGTGCTCTAACATATCCTACTGTTGGGTTTACTGTCAAAAAAATCCTACTGTTGGGTTTACTGTCAAAAAAATCCTACTGTTGAGTGTTGATCTTTCCTTGGTTTTGACCACTATATCATCCATGTAAGCTTGTACATTTTATGCAACTGTGGTTCAAAACCAATTTGCACTGTTCTTGCAAAGGTGGAGCCAACACTCTTCAACCCCAAGGGCATCCATACAAAGCAGTACGTGCCACATGGAGTTATGAGCGTGGTTTTCTCTTCATCTTCCTTAGACATGAATATCTGATGATATCCTGAATATGCATCCAAAAAGGAAAGCAGATCGCGTCCTAAGTGGAATCTACAATCTGGTCGATGCACGGCAAGGGGAAAGGGTCCTTCGGGCATGCTTTGTTCAAGTCTGTGAAGTCTATGCGAAGCCTCCATTTCACATTTGCCTTGCACACTACCACTAGGTTTGCTAACCATGTTAGGTGCAAAACTCCTCTGAGCAAACTAGCCACTTCAAGTTTCTTGATTTACTCGGCAATGAATTGTTGTTGTTCCAAAGCTTGCTTTCTGACCTTCTTCTTGATGGGCCAGGCATGAGGACAGACATCAAGGTGGTGCTCGATTACCTCCCTAGGAACGCCGGGGATGTCAGATGGCTGGCAAGCAAACACATAAAAATTCGCCCATAGGAAGACGAGTGTGCTTTCCTATTTGTCATCAAGGGTGGCACTGATGGTGAACGTACCGTCAGTGCCATCCTGCCATTACTGGGACCTTCTTTACGGCAAGTGAAGCAACCTTGGACCTCTTCCTAGCGGAATCCTCTGGCAGGTCATCAATAGGAGCAGCGCACTCCGGAGAGGCGCGCTTCCCGGACTCCTTGCTGGTGTCTTTGCTAGTCTTTTTCCTTTCTTTGTTTCCTTGGCGGGAGCTTTAGCCTCAGTGGCCTCGGCAGCTACCGCATCTTGGTACATCTTATCCACACATATGATTGCATCTTTCTTGTCCGACGAAATGGAAATGATGCTCATCGGCCCTGGCATTTTCGGAGTATTGTAGGCATATTGGGATGCCGCCATGAACTTTGCCAAAGCTGGACGACCAAGAATCCCATTGTACGGCAAGGGAAGTTTGGCAACATCAAACACGACCCTCTCAGTTCGGTAATTCAGTTCTCCACCAAATGTTACTGGTAGCGTGATCTTCCCCTTAGGACGGCTCCTGCCGGGGTTCATTCCCTGGAACGTGTCAGTAATCTTGAGCTCTTCATCTAATATTTGTAGTTTGCTAATTACCTTGGGGGAGATAAGATTCAACCCCGCCCCGCCATCAACTAGCATCTTTGTAACTTTGAGGTTGCGGATTGTTGGCGAAACCAACAATTGCAAGCACCCTACCGCGGTGGTGCGGTCAGGATGATCCTCTTCATCAAAGATGATAGGCGTGTGGGGCCATTTTAGCGGCTTCCGAGAATCTATTGCTGGCTCCATGGCATTGACCTCATGTGCCCACTGCTTGAGCTGGCGGTGAGAGGAGTGCAAAGATGCGCCTCCATCAATGCACATGGCCTCAGTTGCTTTCTGGAATTCTTGCTCACTGGTTTCCTCTGCATCCCCTTCATCACTCTCATCATCACCTTTCTTCTTCTCACATCCTCTAGTAGGTTCCTCTTTTTGCTGAGGAGTCTTGCCGCGGCAGCCTCCTCTACCGCCACGGCCCTTCCCGCCAGCACCTTCTTGATCTCTCTCCTTGTCACGCTTCTCATACTCAGCTTTCTGCTTCTTGACAAGTTGCTCAACTTGATGACACTCTTGGAGATCATGGCCCTTGGTTCAGTGGATTTTGTAGTATGGTCCATCGTACTTCCAGGCAATCCGTGTATGCGGCAGCTTCCTTGCTGGGGGCTTCGGTCTTGGCTTTCTTGCTGGTACTAGGGGCGCCAGAACCCTCAACAGCCAGTACGAACTTCTCTTTACGCTTGATGTTACGCTTCCGATTCTTCCTCTTCGGGTTAGCGACATCATCGTCATCCTTTGAATCAACCTCAATGTCGTCCTCTTCCCCCGGGGAGTCGCCTCCCTTCCTCCATACAGGGGCATTTATCTGCCAAGGTGTATAACTCATTCACAGTCTTAGGCAACCGGACTTTCATTTTGGAACGTATCCTTCTATTGCGCATGTTTGACTGGAACACGGCAATTACAACTATCGGGTGGATCTCTAAAATGTTCCTGTGTACCTGACTAAACCTCTGCATATACTTCCACAAACTTTTCCCTTCCTTCTGTGGAAGGATTTGCAAGTCGCTGGGCCGTCCTAGCTCTTGGTGTCCACCCATGAAGGCAACAACAAATTCATTGCACAGGTCAGCCCAGGATGAAATGGAATTCTCTGGCAGGTGCATCAACCACGACCTCACGTTTAGCTTGAGTGCCAAAGGAAATTAGTTGGCAAACACCTTCTCATCTCTTCCTCCTGCAGCCTGAACTGGAATTGTGTAAATGCTCGAGAACTCTATCGGGTTCAGCTTTCCATTGTGATTTTCTGGTAACTCGGGTTTGACTAAGCAGGAAGAGGGCCAGCAAACTTGCTGCAACTCACGAGTGAAGGCGGGGAACCCAACCTTGAAGGGTAGGTACCTGCCATCATTGGGTGCAGGTTCGTCGATGTTTGGGCCGTTGCACCTATCAGATTGACCGCGGGTCCCCTGACACTGCTCTATGGTGACGCGCGTGTCTTCCCTGCGTCGATCTTCCAGGACGTGCCACTGATCTCGACGGGCTTGTGGATCAGAGGAAGCCATTCACGCTTTGTTGGGCTCCTGGTCGCGTGGTTCTGGTTGTAGCCTCTGCGCTGGCTGTCACGGAGGGGATTGCACCATTGGAGTGGCCCCCTCAACACGGTCAGAAGCTCAGGCCATTGTAGTTGCTTGCAGGGGTCGTGATGGCCCCACCCGATGTGATCCTTCCGCTTTAGCAAGGCAGATCAAACTCTAGATAATGGCTCTCCACTCATCCATTTGATCAGCCACTGGCGGGAATCTTAGGAGGACTTGCGCCCGCGCCATGGCTTCTAAAGCAGTGCTTGGCATGGATGCTAACGCAGACCGCAACTTCGCTCGACTCTTGGTAGTACCAGCAGGGCGGTGCCGCATTCTCGCTACTGCTAGCCGGTCTCCACAGCAGTTTGGTGACAAGTAGGGTGCGCCTGAGGGTTGACGTGCCCGTACGGCGCTCCGTCATGGTTGCCCTGCCCTGGGCAAGGCGTGTGCCCCATAACCGGGCCCATAACAGGGACAGCTAGGGGGTCACGGCTTGCACCAGAGCGGGTGTTGTCGCTGCGGCTGCGCCCACTAGCGCGGCCGGAAGATGGAGACTGAACGTTCTCCCCGCCCGCGTCCTGTGGACTATGGCCATCGGGATGTTGTTGATGTCTCCCTCCCCCTGCGTCTTCCACTCCAGCTTCGGCCACAGGAAGCACAATGACAACACAGCATGCGCTGGTCGTGTCAGCTATGGTACCCGCGTCTCCCAACGCCGCAGCAGCGCCTACGGCATCAGTGGCTGCATGCGAGTGGACCTTCAAAGTGGAAGGATGAGATGTTGCGCCGGGCTTCTTCTTGGGCGCCATGGATGATGAAGCTAACGATCAAGAAGATGATGATGAAGATTAACATGCTATTCACAACCTCGAATTCATGCAAGTGCTCCCCCTACCTGGCGCGCCAAAGATGTCGTGGTAGAACTGTTGGGGAACGTAGTAATTTCAAAATTTTCGTACGATCACGCAAGATCTATCTAGGAGATGCATAGCAACAAGAGGGAAGAGTGTGTCCATGTACCCTCGTAGATCGAAAGTGGGAGCATTTAGTAATGCGGTTGATGTAGTCGAATGTCTTCGTGATTCAACCGGGCCAAGTACTGAATGTTCGACACCTCTGCGTTCAGCACACGTTCAGCTCGATGACGTCCCTCGTGCTCTTGATCCAGTTGAGGACGAGGGTGAGTTCCGTCAGGAGGAAGAGGGGAAGGAAGGGAGAGGGAGAGGGAAAGGGGGGGCGTGCCCCCTCCCCTTGTCGTATTAGGACTCCCCATGGGGGGCATGCTTCCCCGGGGTTTCCAGTAACCCCTTCTGACACTCCGTTTTTACCCGAAATCACTTGGAACTCTTCCGGTGTCTGAATAACATAGTCCAATATATAAGTCTTTATGTCTCAACCATTTCGAGACTCCTCGTCGCGTCTGTGATCTCATCCGGGACTTCGAACAAACTTCAGTCATCAAAACACATAACTCATAATGCAAATCATCATCGAACGTTAAGCGTGCGGACCCTACGGGTTCGAGAACTATGTAGACATGATCGAGACACATCTCCAATCAATAACCAATAGCGGAACCTGGATGCTCATATTGGCTCCTACATATTCTACGAAGATCTTTATCGGTCAAACCACATAACATCATCCGTTGTTCCCTTTTTCATCGGTATGTTAATTGCCCGAGATTCGATCGTCGATATCATCATACCTAGTTCAATCTCGTTACCGACAAGTCTCTTTACTTGTTCTGTAATGCTTCATCCCGCAGCTAACTCATTAGTCACATTGCTTGCAAGGCTTATAGTGATGAGCATTACCGAGAGGGCCCAAAGATACCTCTCCGAAACACGAAGTGACAAATCCTAATCTTGATCTATGCCAACCCAAAAAACATCTTCGGAGACACCTGTAGAGCATCTTTATAATCACTCCTTTACGTTGTGACATTTGATAGCACACGAGGTGTTTCTCCGGTATTCGGGAGTTGCATAATCTCATAGTCTGTGGAACATGTATAAGTCATGAAGAAAGCAATAGCAATGAAACTGTAATGATCATAATGCTAAGCTAACGGATGGGTCATCTCCATCACATCATTCTCCTAATGATATGATCCCGTTCGTCAAATGACAACACATGTCTACGGTTAGGAAACATAACCATCTTTGATTAACGAGCTAGTCAAGTAGAGGCATACTAGGGACACTATGTTTTGTCTATGTATTCACACATGTACTAAGTTTCTAGTTAATACAATTCTAGCTTGAATAATAAACATTTATCATGAAATGAGGAAATAAATAATAACTTTATTATTGCCTTTAGGGCATATTTCCTTCAGTCTCCCACTTGCACTAGACTCAATAATCTAGATTACAAAGTAATGATTCTAACACCAATGGAGTTCTGGTGATGATCATGTTTTGCTTGTGGAAGAGGCTTAGTCAACGTGTCTGCAACATTTAGATCCATAAGTATCTTGCAAATCTCTATGTCTCCCTCCGACACTTGATGACGGATGGAATTGAAGCGTCTCTTGATGTGCTTGGTTCTCTTGTGAAATCTGGATTCCTTCGCCAAGGCAATTGCACCAGTATTGTGATACGTCTCCAACGTATCTATAATCTTTTATTGTTCCATGCTATTATATTATCTGTTTTGGATGTTTAATGGGCTTTATTATACACTTTTATATTATTTTTGGGACTAACCTATTAACCGGAGGCCCATTGCAAATTGTTGTATTTTGCCTATTTTAGTGTTCCGCGGAAAAGGAATATCAAACGGAATCCAAATGGAATGAAACCTTCGGGAGAGTAATTTTTGGAACAAACGTGATCCAGAGGACTTGGAGTGGACGTCAAGAAAGAAGCGAGGAGGCCACAAGGCAGGGAGGCGTGCTTGCCCCCCGGGCACGCCCGCCACCCTCGTGGGCCCCTCGTAGCTCAACCGGCCTACTTCTTCCTCTTATATATACCCATATATCCAGAAAACATCCAGGAGCACAATAGATCGGGAGTTCCGTCGCCGCAAGCCTCTATAGCCACCAAAAACCAATCAGGACCCTGTTCTGGCACCCTGCCGGAGGGGGCATCCCTCACCGATGGCCATCTTCATCATCCCGGCGCTCAACATGACGAGGAGGGAGTAGTTCACCCTCGGGGCTGAGGGTATGTACCAGTAGCTATGTGTTTGATCTCTCTCTCTCTCGTGTTCTTGATTTGGCACGATCTTGATGTATCGCGAGCTTTGCTATTATAGTTGGATCTTATGATGTTTCTCCCCCTCTACTCTCTTGTAATGGATTGAGTTTTCCCTTTGAAGTTATCTTATCGGATTGAGTCTTTAAGGATTTGAGAGCACTTGATGTATATCTTGCATGTGCTTATCTGTGGTGACAATGGGTACTCACATGATCTACTCGATGTATGTTTTGGTGATCAACTTGCGGGTTCAGTGACCTTGTGAACTTATGCATAGGGGTTGGCACACGTCTTAGTCTTGACACTCCGGTAGAAACTTTGGGGCACTCTTTGAAGTTCTTGTGTTGGTTGAATAGATGAATCTGAGATTGTGTGATGCATATCATATAATCATACCCACGGATACTTGAGGTGATATTGGAGTATCTAGGTGACATTAGGGTTTTGGTTGATTTGTGTCTTAAGGTGTCATTCTAGTACGAACTCTATGATAGATCGAATGGAAAGAATAGCTTCGTGTTATTTTACTACGGACTCTTGAATAGATCGATTAGAAAGGATATCTTTGAGGTGGTTTCATACCCTACAATAATCTCTTCGTTTGTTCTCCGCTATTAGTGACTTTGGAGCGACTCTTTGTTGCATGTTGAGGGATAGTTATATGATCCAATTATGTTATTATTGTTGAGAGAACTTGCACTAGTGAAAGTATGAACCTTAGGCCTTGTTTCCTAGCATTGCAATACTGTTTCTGCCCACTTTTATCATTAGTTACCTTGCTGTTTTTATAATTTCAAATTACAAAAACCTATATATACCATCCATATTGCACTTGTATCACCATCTCTTCGCCGAACTAGTGCACCTATACAATTTACCACTGTATTGGGTGTGTTGGGGACACAAGAGACTCTTTGTTATTTGGTTGCAGGGTTGTTTGAGAGAGACCATCTTCACCCTACGCCTCCCACGGATTGATAAACCTTAGGTCATCCACTTGAGGGAAATTTGCTACTGTCCTACAAACCTCTGCACTTGGAGGCCCAACAACGTCTACAAGAAGAAGGTTGCATAGCAGACATCATATTGTCACATAAGATTTTCATTGGACCCGATGCACTAGGTATGACACCTAGATCGGATATGAACTCCTTCATCCAGACTCCTTCATTTGCTGCTTCAGAAGCAGCTATGTACTCCGCTTCACATGTAGATCCCGCCACGATGCTTTGCTTGGAATTGCACCAACTGACAGCTCCACCATTCAATAAAAATGCATATCCGGATTGCGACTTAGAGTCGTCTGGATCAGTGTCAAAGCTTGCATCGACATAACCGTTTACGACGATCTCTTTGTCCCCTCCATAAACAAGAAGCATATCCTTAGTCCTTTTCAGGTATTTCAGGATGTTCTTGACCGCTGTCCAGTGCTCCACTCCGGGATTACTTTGGTACCTCCCTGCTATACTTATAGCAAGGCACACATCAGGTCTTGTACACAGCATTGCATACATGATAGAACCTATGGCTGAAGCATAGGGAATGACTTCCATTTTCTCTCTATCTTCTGCAGTGGTCGGGAATTGAGTCTGACTCAACTTCACACCTTGTAACATAGGCAAGAACCCTTTGAGGGAGTCCTGGACTAGGGGGTGTCCGGACAGCCGGACTATCAATATCCGCTGGACTCCCAGACTACGAAGATAGAAGATTGAAGACTCCGGCTCGTGTCCGGAAGGTACTTTCCATGGCGTGGAAGGCAAGCTTGGCAATACAGATATGTAGATCTCCTACCATTGTAACCGACTCTGTGTAACCCTAGCCTCTCCGGTGTCTATATAAACCGGAGGGCCTTAGTCCATAGGACGGACATTACATCTCAACAATCATACCATAGGCTAGCTTCTAGGGTTTAGCCTCCTTGATCTCGTGGTAGATCTACTCTTGTACTACCCATACCATCAATATTAATCAAGCGGGGCGTGGGTTTTACCTCCATTGAGAGGGCCCAACCTGGGTAAAAACATTGTGTCCCTCGTCTCTTGTTACCATCCGCCTAGACGCACGCAGTTCGGGACCCCCTACCGAGATCCGCCGGTTTGACACCGACATTGGTGCTTTCATTGAGAGTTCCTCGTGTCGTCACCGATAGGCTCGATGGCATCTTCAACCATCAACGCTGTGCGGGGTGAGACTTTTCTCCCGGACAGATCTTCGATTCGCGGCTTTGCATGCGGGCAATTCTCTTGGCCATCCGGAGCAGATCGAAGCTACGCCCCAGCGTCGAGTCGATTCGGAAGCTTAAGCTTCACGGCCGATGACCATGAGATTTGATCTTGACGGACTCGAGCCACAGCCAAGCGCGCCGACTGTGACGATGGGCATGATCTGGCTCTACCGTCGGACGGTGCTTTGGTGGCGCACTAGGATCCGCTTGACCACTAGCCCGAGCCGATTGCCCATATCGAGGGCGGTGGATAGACGCCACAGGGGCTTCAACATCCACGGCGATGGGCGAATACCAATCTTGTCCCTACGAAACTTCGTGACCCGGCGCGGACTCCTCACGGACTCCGAGCCTCCCGCGCCCTACCGATTAATCCGGATTGGGCGCGGTTATAAATTCACCGCGCGGACATCTTCCCAAAGACTCGCCTTTTGGCGATATCCTGAATTCCTGAAGCATCTCTCATTGTCGGAGAATCTGGCGGACTATGGCAGGGGCGGTTGGAGTTCGGACGATGGAGAAATTGAGCCCACCCACCACCCACTTTGTAGCCACCGCCGAGGATCTAACCGACAAGCTAGACTACGACTCCGGCGACATCGGCGCTATGGACGGCGATGCCGAGGCGAACAAACCAGCGCCTACAGACCTGGAAGGCCACCTCGTCATATAGCGTATACATGGTGGATACCCCAAAAGAAGGGGATGGCGAAAAAGCAGCGGAGGTAGATTCTCTAAAGAAGCAGCCCAAACGCCAACGTCAGCGGCGCCGCTCTAAATCCCGCCACAGCAAGAATGAAGATTCCGGCACCGGAGACAATAACACTCCGGAGAGTGCCGAAGACAATCCTCTCCTGCACGACTCAGCGCAGGAGGATGCAGAAGCAAGCCCTCACGACAAGGCGGCAGACGAAGGGGTTGAGGATGATAACTATATGCCTCCCTCCGAAGACGAAGCAAGCCTCAACGATGATGAATTCGTCGTACCTGAGGATCCCGTCGAACAAGAGCGCTTCAAGCACAGGCTCATAGCCACGGCAAATAGCCTAAAGAAAAAGCAGCAACAGCTCCAAGCTGATCAAGATCTGCTGGCCGATCGATGGACAGAGGTCCTCGCGGCCGAAGAGTATAAACTCGTACGTCCCTCCAAAAGTTACCCAAGACGCAAGCTGCTCCCCCGATTAGAGGAGGAAGCATACATACCTTCATCACCAGCGCATGACATGGCTGACCGACCACCCCGTGGCCGCGACAGAGAGGCATTCAGGCCGCCAGCCAAAACCGTACCCCGGCATCGCTCCAAGAGTACGAAGCCAAAAGGGAACGTGCCGGACTTGCGAGACATATTGGAGGACAAAGCAAGACAAACTAGATCCATCTATGGATCACGTGGGCGCCCTACGACCCACGATGAATACCGTCGCGCCGGACATAACGCCGGCCGGGCCGAACATAGCAGACAGCGCTCCCTCGAGCTGCATCGCAATATTGCTCAATACAGGGGCGCCGCACACCCACTATGTTTCACAGACGAGGTGCTGGATCATGAATTCCCAGCAGGGTTTAAACCCATAAACATAGAAGCCTACGATGGAACAACAGACCACAGTGCGGATAGAAGACTATATATTGCATATACACATGGCGGAGGAGATGATCTCCACGCCATAAAATATCTCCCCTCAAGCTCAAAGGGCCAGCCGTCATTGGCTCAAAAGCCTCCCGAGAAAACATCATGGAAGTTGGGAAGAGCTCGAGGAAGCATTTAGAGCAAATTTTCAAGGGACCTATGTCCGTCCTCCGGATCTGAGACGATTTAAGTCATATAACTCAACAACCCGAGAGTCAAGACGAAATTTCGGAACATGTTTCTTACCAAAAAGAACCAAATAGTCGACTGTCCGGACGCTGAAGCCTTAGCAGCTTTCAAGCACAATGTCCGAGACGAATGGCTTGCCAGACACCTCGGTCAAGAGAAACCGAGGACAATGACCGCATTACAAGCCTCATGACCCGCTTTTGTGTGGGGGAGGATAGCTGGCTAGCAAGAAGCAGCACCAGCGACCCAAGTACATCCGAGATAAGAGATGGAAACGGAAAATCACGGTGCAGAAAAGAGCAACGCCGGAATAAAGAGAAAAGCCCAAAGAGCACGGCAGTCAACGCCGGATTTAAAAGCTCACGGCCAAATAGTAAAGCACAGCCTCCAAAGGATGACAGTGACGAATTGTCCAACTTAAAGAAGATTTTGGGTTGGGTATGTCAAATCCACAGTACCCCCGGAAGGCCTGCAAATCACACCCACAGGGATTGTTGGGTTTTTAAACAGTCCGGCAGACTGAATGCCGAACACAAGGGGCTCGACGTGTCGAGCGCAGAGGACAAACCCCACCAGCAGAGCACCGGAAAACAAAAGAATTTCCCACAAGGGGTCAAAGCAGTAAACTCACTTCATGTGCGGACACGGAAAAACAGTGCGGCACTTTCTAAAAAGAGCTTCGCACGGTCCAACCCAGCAGACCGAAGAGATTGGATATCAAAACCAATCACTTTCGACCACCGGGACTACTCCAGAAGCGTTCGAAACGTAGGTCGGACTCCCCTGATATTGGATCCGATAATAGACGGATTACAATTCACAGACGTCCTAATGGACGGAGGCAGTGACTTAAACCTGCTATATTCAAACACAATCCATCGGATGGGGATAGACCCTACCAAAATTCGACACAGCCACACTTCCTTCAAAGGAGTGACGCCAGGCCCTTACGCCAAGTGCACAGGCTCGATATTACTAGAAGTCGTGTTCGATCACGAACAACTTTCGACGAAAAATTAATTTTCCATATCGTCCCATTTAAAAGTGAATATCAAGCACTTTGGGGGCGAAGGCTTTAATCGCTTCAAAGCCATACCGCATTCGCGTCTCTTACACTCAAGATGCCGGTCCATATGGCGCCATTTCGGTCGAGGATCACTTAAAGACCCGAACTTCGGATAGGCGAATCCGGACTCAGCGAGTTAGGGGCTCCCTAGCCGCATACCCTTTTCACAAGGGGCTGCGCGCACAACTGACCGCGGTTTCATATAAACCTGGCTTTAATTATTTATATTTCTTCTTTTGCATATTTTTCGCACGAACTGTCTCTAAAGCTAAACGTTCCTCTCTTTCTACAGATGAACAACGTGCGTACCCGTCCAGGATAACGGCGCAACGGAGACACAGCGCAGACGTGCGAGAGGGACCCATTGCAAGGATTCTTTTGATTAAGACCTGCGTGACCTTTTTATTCTTGTCTCTTGTTGTTACTCTCCTTGGCTCCCTCCTATAGCCAAAGCGAGCTCGACGCTTTAGCATCGGCCGTCGAAGACCACGCCCATACACGGACACAAGGGCTTAGGGCATAATTCTGCCCATTATTATAAAGTCCGAACACCTTCGGAGTGTTCGCGTCTCGAGTTAGGCATTATATGCATCAGCTCGAATCATGTCTTTGGTCAAATGTTGGGTTTGCCTGCTCACGTGTTTTGCTGCCTTACGTTACGTATCATCGGCTAACGCGGCACCAGGAGAACTCTGCGATTGTGCCCTAGTTCGGCCGGGCGAGCACCTCGATGAAAGCGGCCGAAAACCGATCATGATCAAATGAGAGTCCGGTCACCACTTGATCGACTATCGGAATGTTTAGAATTCCCCACTTTGACGAAGGACCGTTTCGGTCAGGCACATACGCACTTTAATCCGAAGATGTGTGGTGTCATCAGGGGCTATATCGTAGCCCCACCCTCGAGCTCCATTGGCTAAGTGAAAGAGATAAAGCATTATAGTCCGGATTGCCTCGTTCGCTACACTACCACCTCCTTATAACAGGACCGAGACGTCGGATTAAGAGTGAAAACGCTATTTTGCGAACACCCCAGCACCTTGTGCGAGGGGCTGAAGTCAAGACGCATCTTTCGGGTTATACAAAAATATCGTAAGCGGCGACAGGGAGAAGTTTTACTACTTGGAAGCACAAGTATAAAAAGCATTCATACTATAACCATTGATCTACAAGTTAATGCGTTCAATTGAACGTTACATTTTTTGAGCACTGCGACTCTATTACACGAGCGCCACGCATAACTTCCCCGAAATAATGCTCGGCAGGAAGCCAGTTTCCATCCGAACGCTGGGCAGCAACAACGGTGGCATCCATCTCCGGACACTGCGCCTTCACACGGGCCAAAGCCATCCGCGCGCCCTCGATGCAGGCCGACCGTTTCATCTCCTTGATATGCGGCACCGCCCCCACGGAATTGCTGCAGTAGGCCGAAGTAGCTCGTCGCCTTGGACCTCTCTGGCCATACATGGGCCACGATGTCAGTCATAGCCAGCCCGGACAGTCTATTTAGTTCGCCCATTCGCCAACCTGTCCGTCGATGGAAGAGGGCGATCCGGACTGTGGAATTGAGACCAATATAACTCTTCCGCCTCGTGATCCCCGGCTCGGAAGTGCTTAACGGCATCGGCCGCTTTTCGCAGCCAAGTCCATATATGGATCCTCCGAACTCCTGACCGCTCAAATTGAGCATACTTGGCATCCATAAACCGCGACGATCGAAAAGGCTTGCCATCCACGATTTTTCGGCTTGGCGCAGCTCCTCCTTCATAGCCCGCATTGCAGGCGGGCATCCTTAACCGGGTGGCCTTCTTGGTCTTCCGCTCCGATAAGCGCTCCTTTTCAAGAGCCTCATTGCGGTCGGTAGCATCCTTTAATTTCTTGGCCAATTCGGCCACCTCCGCCCTGCTTAGGCAGTGCGCAGCCTTTTCGGCCTTCAACTCTTCGGCCGCCCTCGCGGCAGCCGCATCACTCCTTCGGGCTTGCTCCTTAGCTTGAGCAAGTTCGGCCCGAAGGCTCTCCACAGCAGCAGCACTGTCTGTATAAACAGCATATAACTTATCAGAGGCGGGCTTTGACCCACTCAATAAAGCGGCTGCGGAGAATTTATTTACCTTGCGACTCGTCAAGTCGCTGGTTGACAAGTGCGATGTCAGCATCTGCCACGTCAAGTTGTCGACTTAATTCGGGAAACTCATTAGTCCGGCTGGCCCCCGGACTATCCGCCACCTGTATCAGAACGGCGGTATTCATTGCCTGAGATGTTGAGATTTTGATCCTCGGCACGCTGTCATTTTCGACAACCTACCGAGTCTCAGGGGCTACTATCTATACAGGGCGCATTTTTGATATGCAAAACTGTTAAAAGACAAAGGGATGCGCCATTTTCGCATTCCTCAAATCCCGCCAGCAAGCTCATGGCGGCATTACGCAATCCGCTTTCAGTGGACGAAATCCTTCCGATCACCATACGCATTAACGCACGGTGATCTTCTGAAATGGACGCCCTCTCAAGTAGGCTCTTCAGTTCTCCAGGCCGGATTCTGCTGGGTGCCGAACTCTCTGGCCCCTCCGGACTCGGGGCGCCCTCGTGGCGACACCGGGCTCGCTTTGCCTCATCTGGCGGCGCTGCAGACGGAGGCGTATCGCTCTCCATCATCTCCGGAAGAAGGTCCCCCGAGGATGAACTCATCTGAGACGGCTGCAGATCCGAACTGCGATATAAATAATTCGGTTACCTACAGAAGCGTAAATGAAGGTACTTTATTAACTAACTTCCTCTTTCATACTTACGGCTCGTTGGAGAGCTGGTCCTTCGGCGATGATTGCGTCCAGATTCTCTCCGGACGCCGGACCCCCCGGTGAGGATTTCTTCCCACGTTTAGGGGCTTTGACCTCCGGATCTCCGGAGGCGGTCCTCTTTTCCCTTTGAAGGGAGGGGTTCTTGGTTCCCTCCTCTTCAGTCGCCCCTTCGGGCAAAGTATTAGCTCCTTTATTTCCCCCGTCGCCCCCCTCAGTGGGCGCAACCTCCAACATTCGACCAGCACGGGCTCCAGTCACGGTCTCTGGGGGGCGGACACCTTATCAGCCTTGATCGCGCCACCCATTCTGTAAAGAACAAAGGGTCGAGACGAACTTTTGAAAGGCATAAAATAGAATGTCCGGACTCGAGCTATTTACACCGAGTATCCGGCGATCGCGGCTTAGGCCTGCGTCCTCGGCCAAATCCGGACACGCCACCTGCGGTCCAAGAACAGCTTGTACATCTCCGTGGGTGGCGCACCCATAAAATGTTGGAGAATACGAGGTCCCTCGGATTGTACTCCCATAGACGGAGAGGGCGGCGTTTGCGAGGCGGAAGATGCACGATTAGCATAACTGCATCACCTTGATCAGGTCGATCTCCCTCATTTGGAGGTCTCGAATCCGGCCCTGCAGTGAAGGCACGTCTTCGGACGGCCCCCAGTTAAGCCCTTGGTTGACCCACGACATCAGTTGCCGTGGAGGTCCCGGGCGGAAGGAGGGTGGCGGCTTTTGCTTGCTGCCCTTTGGAGCAGTGATGTAAAACCACTCCTGCTGCCACAATCCTAGTTCCTCTTGGAAGGAACCTTCGAGCCACGGGGCATCTACCTTCTTGCTTATGGTCGCCCCGCCGCACTCTACTTGACGCCCCCCGATCATCTTCGGCTCCACCTTAAATGTTTTCAGCCACAGGCCGAAGTGGGGGATGACGCGGAGGAAGGCTTCGCAGACAATAATGAATGCGGAGATGTGGAGGACGGACTCCGGAGCCAAGTCGTGGAAGTCGAGCCCGTAGTAGAACAGGAGCCCTCTCACGAAGGGATCCGTCGGGAAGCCTAATCCCCGACGGAGGTGAGATACGAAAACAACGTATTCGCCGGGCTCGGGGGCTGGCACGGCCTGCCCTGGGGCAGGCAACCTGTGCGAAACCTCGTAGGCCAGGTACTTGGCCTCTCGCAACTTCAATATGTCCTCCTCCATGACGGAGGAGGGCATCCACCGGCCCTGGAGGTCGGAGCCGGACATCGTTGAGGATCCGAAGCGCTCGAATCTGAAGCTCTGGGTGTTGGGACTGGGGCGAAGGAAAGATTCGATCACGAGGTTAAAGAACAGGACAGGCCTTGGTCCCTTATAAAGGGAAGAAATACCAAGGGCCGTCTCCGTGACCGTTTGAGATTCCCCTTGATAGAGGAGGTGTGGCGGCAGGAACGGTTGGGTTACCCACGCGTATTGATGAGGATCCGGAATAAGGGAGCACGATCTCGCTCGACAAGGCGTGCCAAGAAACCGCTTCGCTAAACGTCTTTGAGGTGGAATAGTAAAAAGCGATTCAAGCGAGGGCTTGGCTGCGGTGTGATGTCACGCCGCATGATACGTCAGCAGATTGAGCTAGGTGTATATTTTATTCTCTCTATGTTGGAATATGGAATTTATTTTGCAGAGCCGGACACTATCCTGGTGTTCATTATCTTCTCCGAATTATTCAAGGAGAGGAACCCGCCTTGCAATGCGGAACATTATGCACGCCGGACTTATCGTCATTGAAGACCGGTTCAGGGGCTATTGAGGGAGTCCTGGACTAGGGGGTGTCCGGACAGCCGGACTATCAATATCCGCCGGACTCCCAGACTACGAAGATAGAAGATTGAAGACTCCGGCTCGTGTCCGGAAGGTACTTTCCTTGGCGTGGAAGGCAAGCTTGGCAATACGGATATGTAGATCTCCTACCATTGTAACCGACTCTGTGTAACCCTAGCCTCTCCGGTGTCTATATAAACCGGAGGCCCTTAGTCCATAGGACGGACATTACATCTCAACAATCATACCATAGGCTAGCTTCTAGGGTTTAGCCTCCTTGATCTCGTGGTAGATCTACTCTTGTACTACCCATATCATCAATATTAATCAAGAAGGACGTAGGGTTTTACCTCCATCGAGAGGGCCCGAACCTGGGTAAAAACATTGTGTCCCTCGTCTCTTGTTACCATCCGCCTAGACGCACAGTTCGGGACCCCCTACCCGAGATCCGCCGGTTTTGACACCGACACCCTTTCTTTGACTGATCTATTTTGAACTTCTTCAAAACTTTATCAAGGTATGTGCTTTGTGAAAGTCCAATTAAGCGTCTTGATCTATCTCTATAGATCTTGATGCCTGATATGTAAGCAGCCTCACCGAGGTCTTTCATTGAAAAACTCGTATTCAAGTATCCCTTTATGCTATCCAGAAATTCTATATCAATTCCAATCAGCAATATGCCATCCACATATAATATTAGAAATGCTACAGAGCTCCCACTCACTTCCTTGTAAATATAGGCTTCTCCAAAAGTCTGTGTAAAACCATATGCTTTGATCACACTATCAAAACATTTATTCCAACTCTGGGAGGCTTGCACCAGTCCATAAATGGATCGTTGGAGCTTGCACACTTTGTTAGCACCCTTTGGATCGACAAAACCTTTTGGTTGCATCATATACAACTCTTCTTCCAGAAATCCATTCAGGAATGCAGTTTTGACATCCATCTGCCAAATTTCATAATCATAAAATGCGGCAATTGCTAACATGATTCAGACAGACTTAAGCATCGCTATGGGTGAGAAAGTCTCATCGTAGTCAACTCCTTGAACTTGTCAAAAACCTTTCGCAACAAGTCGCGCTTTGTAGATAGTAACATTACCGTCAGCGTCAGTCTTCTTCTTGAAGATCCATTTATTTTCTATGGCTTGCCGATCATCGGGCAAATCCATCAAATTCCACACTTTGTTCTCATACATGGATCCCATCTCAGATTTCATGGCCTCAAGCCATTTCACGGAATCTGGGCTCATCGTCGCTCCATCATAGTTCGTAGGTTCATCATGGTCTAGTAACATGACTTCTAGAACAGGATTACCATACCACTCTAGTGTGCACCGTACTCTGGAAGACCTACGAGCTTCTATAGTAACTTGATCTGAAGTTTCATGATCATCATCATTAGCTTCCTCACTAATTGGTGTAGGAATCACTGGAACTGATTTCTTGTGATGAACTATTTTCCAATTCGGGAGAAGGTACAATTACCTCATCAAGTTCTACTTTCCTCCCACTCACTTCTTTCGAGAGAAACTCCTCTAGAAAGGATCCATTCTTAGCAACAAATATTTTGCCTTCGAATCTATGATAGAAGGTGTACCCAACAGTTTCCTTCGGGTATCCTATGAAGACGCACTTCTCTGATTTGGGTTCGAGCTTAGTAGGTTGAAGCTTTTTCACATAAGCATCGGAGACCCAAACTTTAAGAAACGACAACTTTGGTTTCTTGCCAAACCACAGTTCATAAGGCGTCATCTCAACAGATTTTGCTGGTGCCCTATTTAAAGTGAATGCAGCCGTCTCTAAAGCATAACCCCAAAACGATAGCGGTAAATCAGTAAGAGACATCATAGATTGCACCATATCCAATAAATTAAGGTTACCTTGTTCGGACACACCATTACGCTATGGTGTTCCAGGTGGCGTGAGTTGCGAAACTATTCCACATTGTTTCAAATGAAGACCAAACTCGTAACTCAAATATTCTCCTCCACGATCAGATCTTAGAAACTTTATTTTCTTATTACAATGATTTTCTACTTCACACTGAAATTCTTTGAACTTTTCAAATGTTTCAGGCTTATGCTTCATTAAGTAGATATATCCATGTCTGCTTAAATCATCTATGAAGGTAAGAAAATAACGATACCCGCCACAAGCCTCAACACTCATTGGACTGCATACATCAGTATGTATTATTTCCAATAAGTCAGTAGCTCGTTCCATTGTTTCGGAGAATGGAGTTTTAGTCATCTTACCCATGAGGCACGGTTCACAAGCACCAAGTGATTCATAATCAAGTGATTCCAAAAGCCCATCAGCATGGAGTTTCTTCATGCGCTTTACAATGATATGACCTAAACGGCAGTGCCATAAATAAGTTGCACTATCATTATCAACTTTGCATCTTTTGGCTTCAATATTATGAACATGTGTATCTCCACGATCGAGATTCAATAAAAATAGACCACTCAACAAGGGTATTCTCCTCCATTTTGCAGCTATAGATCTTGTTGGAGACTTCATATCTCTCAACTCGGGCATTTGCTTGAAATATTAACTTCAACTCTTGGAACTCTCATATGCTCCATGACGTTCAAAACGTCTTTGAAGTCCCGATTCTAAGCCGTAAAGCATGGCACACTGAACTATCAAGTAGTCATCAGCTTTGCTCTACCAGACGTTCTTAACGTCATCAGTAGCGTCTGTAGGAGGCCTAGCACCTAGCGGTGCTTCCAGGATGTAATTCTTTTGTGCAGCAATGAGGATAATCCTCAAGTTATGGACCCAGTCCGTGTAATTTGTACCATCATCTTTCAACTTAGCTTTCTCTAGGAATGCATTAAAATTCAAAGGAACGGTAGCACGGGCCATTGATCTACAATAATATAGACATGCAAAATAACTATCAGGACTAAGTTCATGATAAATTAAAGTTCAATTAATCATATTACTCAAGAACTCCCAC
This sequence comes from Aegilops speltoides, assembly GCA_021437245.1. Classification (NCBI taxonomy): domain Eukaryota; kingdom Viridiplantae; phylum Streptophyta; class Magnoliopsida; order Poales; family Poaceae; genus Aegilops; species Aegilops speltoides. The sequence continues at coordinate 72,514,057 of CM038146.1, forward strand.
TTAGATAGACATCCCTCTAGTCATCTAAATGATCACATGATTCAAATCAACTAAACCATGTCCGATCATCACGTGAGATGGAGTAGTTTTCAATGGTGAACATCACTATGTTGATCATATCTACTATATGATTCACGCTCGACCTTTCGGTCTCAGTGTTCCGAGGCCATATCTGCATATGCTAGGCTCGTCAAGTTTAACCCGAGTATTCTGCGTGTCCAAAACTGGCTTGCACCCGTTGTATGTGATCATAGAGCTTATCACACCTGATCATAACGTGGTGTCTCGGCACGACGAACTATAGCAACGGTGCATACTCAGGGAGAACACTTATACCTTGAAATTTAGTAAGGGATCATCTTATAGTACTATCGCCGTACTAAGCAAAATAAGATGCATAAAAGATAAACATCACATGCAATCAAAATATGTGACATGATATGGCCATCATCAACATGTGCTCATGATCTCCATCACCGAAGCATCATCATGATCTCCATCGTGTAAGTGCATCTAGTGCCCCTTAGTGATTTTGGTGTATTGAAGACTTATAGGTTAAGGGACTGATGCGTTTGTGAGTGTACACAGGTCTATAAGTCTATGAGGAGTTTGATATTTACAGAGAAAGTCAACCCCTAAAAATGAAGTTCTTCAACTAAAGAATTTGGATTTCTGAAGACTTTCTGAAGACTTTGAAAGCGAAGAAATTGGTGTAACCTTGAAGACTTGGCAATCATTCGAGGAACATGAAGCGTGAAGACTTTTGTTTTTGTAGATTCATTTTCTCTTCTTGAGTCATAGGAAACACCGTGCTATTAAAGGGGGTCGAGGAAATACTAAGGAAAAATTTCCATGTGATGCTCAACTCAAAATCCTACACCTACCAATCCCTTGGAGTGAAGCCATAAATCTCATACAGTTCAGTCATATTCTTCAGTGACAAAGATGAAGTTCTTCTGGTCTCTGAGGAATTTGTTCTGACTGAGGAGTTAGGAATTCGCCAGTGTGAATTGCCTACACAGTGAGGAACATGATAGCCCTGAGGTATTTGAGAGTCAAATATTCCAACCGTTGATGTGCTATGCGCCAGCTGTCCCAAAATATCTACCCACCTAACGGTCATATCAAACAAGGGCATTTATGTCTTATCATGTCGGGCTGCTCCCTAGGCTATAAATAGCCGCCCCCTACAACCACTAGCTGGTTGGCTGCTCCGAGAGAAACTGACACTTTTCATTTGAGAGCATCCCATCCTCCGAGGACTTTGAGTGAAAATCATCAAGTGAGGAAAACCCAAACCCAACACCCACAAACACAAAGTGATTGAGCATCACTGAAGAGATTGATCCTGCGTGGATTCGACGCTTGTTACCTTTGAAGACTATGCTTCTTCCAGACGGTTAGGCATCAAGGTCTAGAGCATCCAAGAGCAATTGTGGATCGCCGAGTGACCAAGTTTGTGAAGGTCCGGAAGTCACCTGAAGACTTACCACGAGTGATTGGGCGAGGTCTGTGTGACCTTAGCTCAAGGAGAATACGGTGAGGACTATGTGTCCGGGACTATGTGTCCTCGAGTTTAAATACTCAGCCACTCCAACTAGGCGTACAACTGAGAAAGCAGTTGGAACTGGTCTACCAAATCATTGTCTTCACCAAGCTTACTGGTTCTATTTCCTCAACTCTTTCATTTCCTCATTTATGTTGTTGTGTGCTTGTTCATATCTGTTTGAAGACTTTGACTGAAGACTTTCTCAATTTCCTCAGTTCAATTTCTTCAGTCTATCCGTCTTCTTTCTGTGTTATCCTGTGTTTACGCTTTATGTACTCTGTGCTTGTCTTCATTCCATTATGATGACCATGCTTGTGTTCTGTTATGTTTACATTTGAGTACTTATTCCGCTGCTAGTAGTTCTTCATTTAGGAATTTCCTCACCAGCAAATTCCTCAGTGAAGAATTCATAAAAGTTGCCTATTCACCCCCCCCCCCTAGTCGATATAAAGCACTTTCAATTGGTATCAGAGCAAGGTGCTCCCTTGTTCTATGTGATTTTGGTTAACCACCTGGAGTTTCAGTTATGTCGACTTCAGGATTGAGGAATGTATCATGTCCCATCTTTGACGGTCATGAGTATCCTCGGTGGAAGGCCATGATGAAAAAGCGACTCATGGCTATGGACAGCGAACTGTGGGCCGTCACTGAGATTGGTCTTACCGATCTATGCAAGATGGCGGAGGCAGATGACATTCGCAATACACTCTACTTAACCTCACAGTGAAGGATGCCATCTACTCCAGTCTGTCCCGAAATCAGTTCAGGAACGTCATGCATCTCAATCACGCGAAGCTAATCTGGGACCGTCTCTCTGGTGTCTTTGAAGGTCATCGAACCCGTCATGATTCTTGGTTTGAGGATTACAAGGAATCTCTTAATGCGATGACATTCAAACCAGAATCATCATCTTCTACACCCTGCCTTATGGCAAACAGTGCTAAGGTAACTGATTGCTACCTATCCGAGTCCAGTGATGATGAATCTGGAGATGAATTTGGACCTAGCTATGTCAAACTTGCTTCTCTTGCCACTAAACAACAAAGAGATTTGGAAAAAGTTCAATACATGCTAAATAAGAGTGATGATATGTTGGGTGATGAAATGGATCAGTAGAAAGCTTTGGCTAAAAGTCTTCAGAGACTTCATACCAAGTTTGACAACCTTCAAGGTCATCATAACACGCTCTTATCTGATCACGAGAAGCTTTCTCTTGAAGTTCTTCAAAGAAAGCAAGATCTTGAGAAGCTAAGAGTGAGTTATCAAGATCTTCAGAAGGAGCGTGATTCATTACTTGCTCAACAAATTAGCGCTACTCGGGAAGAATTTGTTCCTCCATGTCTGAAGTGCATTGAACGTGAAACTGCTAATTCTTCACCTGAATGTTCAAATGCTTCTAATGCTACTAATTCATTATATGTCTCTGCTATCACTAATTCCTCATCTGAAGACATTGCTAGTGTCACTGATGATGCAGGGCTGGAGGAATTGTACATGACAGGCATGTACAAAAGCCGCAAAGGGCATCAGACTCTTTGTGATGTGCTCAAAAAGCAGATCCTCAACAGAAACCCTAGGAAATAGGGTATTGCCTTTGAGAGGAAACTCAATGCTGATGGAACATATTGGAAGCCTGAGCAGTACCCCAAAACCTCATGGGTTGCTGCAAAGGGACCTCCAGTTGATCCATCCAACTTATCTGGCTGTACATGTGAATCTCCTCATTCTTCTGATGAGTCATTTGACCCCAACTATAAACTGTTCAAAAAGCAGAATAGTGAAGTATTTGCTAGATATGTTGGCACTAACTGCAGGAACGGTTCCCCTATGAAGAAAATCTGGGTTCCCAAAAGTTGCCTTGAAAGTCTCCAGGTGAATGTCCTCATGACATCACCTGTGAAGAATAGGAACTCTAGATCAAATTCTTCATATGAACCAAATTCTTCATATGGATCCAAGTCCTCATACGGACCAAATTCCTCACGTGGATCAAATTCCTCAAAAGGATCAAAGTCCTCATATGATCATCATCGTGCTAACCCTTCTGTTTTGTAGGGTCGAGCTAAGGGCTATGAATATGAGCATTATTCTTCAAATCATTATGTTCATAAGTCCTCGAAGAATTTCTCTGCTTATTCATATGCTTACCCTAACCCCTCTTATGTGAAACGAAGCGGACTGGCTTCTATGACACCTTTCTCATATGGTGCTCGCAGAGTGATGAATTCTTTGCCACCCCTTCAGATGTGGGTGGTGAAGAAAAAGAACTAATCTCTTATGCAGGGTCAAGTCTCCAGACGTGCTCAAAACGTCTGAAGAATTTTCCGGATACCTGAACAATGCCTGACAGGACACAGGCTAATCATGAAGAAATGAATTTTCATTTCTCACGTCCTCAATACTGATTTATCTGTGCTAATTGATCTGATGATATTGATGTCATATTCTTAACTGATGAAGTATATGAGTTCGTAAGTTGCACTAATTCATCTGCAGGATGATCAACCCAAAGCCAATGAGTGGGTCCTCGATAGTGGATGTACAAATCACATGACTGGTGACAAGAATCTATTGATGGATGCTCCTTTATCACCATCACATCTGAAGCATATCATCTTCGCTGACAAAGGCAAAAGTTAGGTATTAGGTCTAAGTAAGGTTGCGATCTCAAAGGATCGACACATGGACAAAGTCATGCTTGTCGAGTCCTTAGGATACAACCTCATGTCTGTCTCAATGCTTTGTGATCCTGATATGGTTGTTGTCTTTGGCAAATATTGTTGTGTTGTGATCATGGAAGCTAACAATTCCAAAGTCTTCAAAGGCTTTAGGAGAGGAGACTTGTACATTGTTGATTTCTCTACAGGACCACAACCGGCCATATGTCTACTTGCAAAAGCTTCAGAAGGTTGGCTATGGCATCGACGACTTGGTCATGCTGGCATGAGGAATTTGCACACGCTTGCGAAGAAGAAGCATGTCATTGGCATTGACAATGTAAAATTCCTCAAGGATCACTTATGCGGAGCCTGTGAAGCTGGAAAGATGACCAAGGCCAAGCATCCAACGAAGACTATCATGACTACCACTTGACCATTTGAATTGCTTCACATGGATCTCTTCGGTCCTAATCATTATTCAGTTGTTACAAATGATGCATCTCTATATGGCTTTGTTATTGTTGATGATTATTCTCGTTACACATGGGTGCACATTGTCACTTACAAACATGATGTGCAGGAAGTCTTCAAACGATTTTCCTTGAGGGCTTCAACCAAATTTGGTGTGAAGATCAAGCACATTAGAAGTGACAATGGGACTGAGTTCAAGAATTCCGGTCTTGATGACTATCTTGATGAACTTGGTGTTACTCATGAGTTATCTGCTCCTTATACTCCTAAGCAGAATGGCATCGTGGAGCGCAAGACCAGAACTCTTGTTGAGATGGCTCGCACTATGCTTGATGAGTACAAGACACCTCGTCGTTTCTGGATTGAGGCTATTGATACTGCGTGCCACATCATCAACAGAGTATATCTTCACAAATTCTTCAAGAAGACTGCTTATGAACTCCTCACTGAAAAGAAACCCAATGTGAGTTACTTCAAAGTCTTCGGTGCTAAATGTTGGATTAGGGATCCTCATCACAATTCTAAATTTGCACCGAAAGCACATGAGGGTTTTATGATTGGTTACGGAAAGGACTCGCACACCTACAAAGTCTTCAACAACGTTCTTCACAAGGTTGTTGAAACTGTAGATGTGCGGTTTGATGAAACTAATGGCTCACAAAGAGAGCACCTACCTTCTGTGATAGATGAACCAGCACCTGAGGATTCTATCAAGTTCAATGCTACTGAGGATGTCATTCCCACCGAAGAATCTGCTGAAGAATTCATTCCAGAATGTGATGAACGTCGAGCTAGCGCACCTGAAGAAAATGGTGCTGAGCAAAATGCTCCTGAAGAGAATGCGGATCAAATTCCTCGAAGACAACCCACTCATCCTCATATTGCAAACGAAGTGCAAATTGAGAAGATCATTGATGACATTGAAGCACCAGGTCCTCCCACACGCTCAAAAGCTTCACATTTGTCTAACTTTTGTGGGCACTTTGCTTTTGTCTCTATCATAGAGCCCACTAAGGTAGATGAAGCATTTCTGGAGCCTGAGTGGATTCAAGCTATGCAAGAATAATTACATCAGTTCGAGCTCAACAACGTCTGGGAACTGGTCAAACGTTCAGCTCCTCGCAAGCACAACATTATTGGCACAAAGTGGATCTACCGCAACAAGCAAGATGAAAATGGCCTTGTGGTGAGGAATAAGGCACGGCTTGTAGCTCAAGGCTACACATAGGTTGAAGGAATTGATTTCGATGAAACTTTTGCACCTGTTGCTAGACTTGAGGCTATTCGCACATTACTTGCTTATGCTAACCATCATAATATCACCTTATATCAAATGGATGGCAAAAGTGCATTCCTCAATGGTAAGCTTGAGGAAGAAGTATATGTTGCTCAACCCCCAAGTTTTGAAGATCCAAAGAATCCTGATAAAGTCTTCAGACTCAACAAGGCCCTGTATGGCGTCAAGCAAGCCCCTCGGGTGTGGTATGATACCTTGAAGGAATTCCTCATGAAGAAAAGCTTCAAACCCGGTTCACTCGACCCAACTCTTTTCACTAAGTCTTATGATGATGAATTGTTTGTGTGCCAAATATATGTTGATGATATCATTTTTGGCTGTAATGACCAACGATACAGTGATGAATTTGCCTATATGATAAGTGAAGAATATCAAATGTCTATGATGGGAGAATTGAAATTCTTTTTAGGTCTTCAAATTCGTCAACAACGCAATGGAATATTCATATCTCAGGAGAAATACCTCAAGGACGTATTGAGGAAATTCAGCATGCAAGATTGCAAAGGGGTTTAAATTCCAATGCACACAAATGGCCATCTATGCGCTGATGAAAATGGTAAAGACTTCGATCAAAAGGTATACCGCTCCATGACTGGCTTTTTATTGTACCTATGTGCATCTAGGCCGGATATTATGCTTAGTGTTTGCATGTGTGCCTGATTTCAAGCTACACAGAAGGAATCACACCATAAGGCTGTGAAGCATATTCTTCGATATCTAGCTCACACACCAACACTTGGACTATGGTATCCCAAGGGCTCTTCGTTTGATCTCATTGGATATTCAGACTCTGACTATGCTGGTGATCGTGTGGACCACAAGTCAACGTCAGGCACATGTCATTTCCTCGGACGATCTTTGGTCTGTTGGTCCTCGAAGAAACAGAACTGCGTATCACTCTCCACTGCAGAAGCTGAGTACATTACTGCTGGATCGTGCTGTGCTCAACTACCATGGATGAAGCAAACTCTCAAGGACTATGGCGTCAATGTGAAGAATGTGCCTCTCTACCGCGACAATGAGAGTGCTATCAAGATTGCTCATAACCCAGTTCAACACTCGAAGACCAAGCACATCCAGATTCATCATCATTTTCTTTGTGATCATGTGTTGAAGGGCGACATCTCCATCGATCACGTTAGCACTGAAGACCAGTTGGCCGATATCTTCACTAAGCCCTTGGATGAGAAGAGATTTAGCAAGTTGCGGTGTGAGCTAAATATCCTAGAATCTTGGAATGTTCTCTGAAATGGACACACATCCTAACACTTATGCTGACTTGATGACTTAGATGCGCAACACACAAAGTAACATTTTTCTTCAATAAATGAAGACTAACCCTCTAATTGTGAAGAAATTAATGAAGAAATTGATTCTCAGAGCCCTACGACAATTGTACGCGGTGTGTGAAATCAGCTTTCTTATACGGTGGGTTACGCCACCACCCAAAGTTGGAAATCTTCAATTTGAGTTTTTTTTAGTTTTTCAAATTCTTCAACTTTGCATTGTCTTCACTCTTTCCCGTGTTATTCTTCATTTCAATATATATATATATATATATATATATATATATATATATATATGAGTTTTATGTCCTCTACAGCATTCACTTATTGCTAATTCTTCAAGTTGATTTCTTCTGCTAAGTGAATGTGATCGTACCCTTCCACCTCCATGCTAAACTCAACCCAGTCTATTCACAAATTCTTCATGTGCGTTCTATTTGAAACTCGTTCAAAATCTTCACTGTGTCCTTGACAGCTGAAGAAATTGCGAACGGAACTTTTAACTTATCTTATCTGAATTTTAGGTTTTGCCGGCCAAACCGTTCTGCATCCCACGACAATACTTATCTATTCACCCACGATCCTACACGATCGCCACCTCTCAGTACGTGGGTGACATATGTCAAGCGAGTGAGAAGGGCCAGGGGCACGTTCGTCCGATTTCCTCGGGAGTACAGTTTTTCACTCCCACTATAAATACCCCTGCCTCTTCCTCACTTCACTTTTACTCCGCTCGCTCTCACTCCCGCTCGAGCTCCCCAAACCCTAGCGCTGCCGCTACTTCATCGTAGCTGGTGAGGAAGAGCTTCATTGCCTCGACCTCGTCGTCGTCGTACTCGCGTCGGTCGCGGATTTCTTCACTCTGTCGCCGCCGTAGTCGTCTTCCTCTGCCGAGTTAGGGCATGGAAGATCTGAACTGACAAACTTCACATCTACACTTCCCAAGTTACTTTTACTACCCTCTTTGATTCTTATGTTTTCCTTGAAAATCTTCAAAGGTGTTTATTCTTCAAATCTACACACACATGAACACCTCACATGTCATCTTCTCTTGATTCATTTCTCTAAGCAATGATTTTCTTCAAGATTCCTCAATTGTGTGGATTTTCAATCTATACAACTCTGGAACCTAAGACAAAGAATGCTTAGTGAAATTCCTCAAGACTCATCTGGTCAAATTCCTCAAACCTATTATTTTTTAAAAACCTTCTGAGAACGCATATGACCTCTCCAAATTCCTCGCAACTATACTCTGTTCATATGTACAAATGTCCACAGCTGAATCACTAGGTTCTCATCAACTTAACTCATTTGCAGCATTCCTCGAAGAAAAGTTGCACACCTCTTCCGAAACTTTAGTTGTTCATATTCCTCAGCTGAAGAAAATGACTGAAGGAAAGAAACCACAGAAGGGTGGAAAGAGGCCTGAGGTCAATACTGCTTTCGAAATCCCTGAGGACATTAATGCTGGATACTGCACTCCTGATGAGGCCAAATTTGGCAAGGAGGACAAGAATCAGCGCAAGGTGCGCATTCAAAAGATAGAGAGGAGATGGGCACGGGAATGGAGGGAGTATAGGTATGTTTCTCCCAAGTGTATGAAGAAATTCGTGCTCAACCCTCCATGCTCAAGACCTCCATTAGCACCAGGCCAACTGGCAGATCCCACCATCCTCAAGCGCGGTGAGGACTATGCTGATGAATGGGCAAAGCGCCAGGCCAATCTGACCAGGCAAGCAAAAGAAGCGATGGGGAAATTCAATGAAGACTCTGCTGATGCTGATGCCTCTGCTGAGGCCTCTGCTAGTAAGCCGAAGAAGGTGATGCCTAAGAAGCCTGCTCATAAGTCAAGCGCTTCTCCCTCAATGCCCTCATGGCCAAGCTCCTCAGCAATGCCCTCAAGGCTAGATTCTTCAAAGCCCTCATGGCCAAATCCTTAGTCTGGTCCTCCTCCTCCAAAGTCCTCAGCTCCTCCGACAAAGTCTTCAGTTGCTCCGACCAAATCCTCTGCACCTGTGCATCTCGCCACGTGCCAAAGGACAACTGGCATCTCAATTGCCTCAGGAGCATCTGCAAGTTCTTCTGTTGCACCAAATTCCTCATCTGGCCCCTCTCTGTTGAAGAAAAAGGCAACTGCTGGACGAGGCCTTCGACCAAGTCCTCACAAGAAGCAGGTCGCCTTCCAATTGCCCTCTGATGACGATGAGGCTGATGATGAAGAACTTGCCGAAATCATCAGAGACAGGCAGGCCAGAGCCGCTAGAGCCAAAGGCAGCAATGTGCCACTGCTGTTGGATCCAAAGTTGATCCTCGACTTCATTGACCTATGGCACAAGGACCCTAACACGCCTTTGCCAGAGATGAAACTCACTCCTGGTCAAAGTCATGTTCTGACTACCTTCATTGAGGAAGAAAAGTGGAAATTTGAAGAAGGCAGAAGGCTGAAGAAAGCGCAGTACAAGAAACAGCGCTACCTCACAAGAAGCCTCTGAAGCCTGGTCAAGCCCCAAGGACCAAATTCCTCGTGAAGGAATTGCTCTATGTGCCAAGAATCATCTATCGCATTCTGACGAAGACCATGAGTCCTATCAAAGGCCATGACTCATCCGATGAGGAAATTATTGGGATGATGAAGAATTTTCTATTCAACATAATGCATGGCATCCCCCTAAATTATCATGATTTCTTCATGAGGACTCTGGCGAATGTTGCACTTTCACCATTTGAGATGAAGCCTACGCACTGTGGATCATGAGATTCCTCAGAACAAGGTCTTCACTCAACTACAAGGCTGACTTTCAGAATCACCTTAGCTACTTGCCCCCGATTGAAGTCCTCAAGCGGACATATTCCTCAGCTGATGAGAAGGGCAAGTCACCAGCCGTTATCGATGAAGGCATTCATCCATTGGATGGTTAGTTCCGCAAAGTTGCATCTTATTCCACCAATGATGACTCTGCCACTCATGATTCTGCTGCAAATGCTCCCAAGTCAAGTCCTCAAGCTACTGCTCCTCATGTGATGACTGACCGTGAGCTGCTTCTAAGTCTTCACCAGAAGGTGGATCGAAACCACAAATGGGTTAAGCGACAGTTTGGCTCTATTCTTCACAACATGACCTCTACACATAATGCTGTGAAGAAAAACCATTACTACCTCCATGAAGTTTTTGATCGCACCTGGGCTATTTTGTTACATCTCTATGGTGAAGAAGATCTGAAGCAAATGGGCTTCAAGGAAGATTTTGACTGGTCTGCTCCTCCACCGAAGAAACTCAAGAAGGTCAAGGTTCCTCCTTTGGTCGCCAGTTCATATTCTTCATCACGCGCCATAGACGAGTATGAAGACTTGGACGACACTGTGGCAGGCCCTACAATGACTCAAGACCCTGACAACGCTGGTGCTCCTCCATCTTCATGATATTCTTCAGGGTCGTTAGTCCTCATTTTCAACCCTTTTGGTCATTCGATGAAAAAGGGGGAGAAATTTTGAGTTAGTCTTCAAGCGGGTCTATCTTATATGGGAATTTTTTTCTCTAAGTTACAACTCTCGTTCTTTTGATGACTTTGCTTGATCGAGTTGTAATCTTAAACTCTATGGTGGCCTGATACTTTTGTTGTGTTCTTCTGCATGCTTATTCCTCATTAATGTCAATGCACGCATGCTCAATTACATCAGTCACCATATTTCATCATGCATTTCAAATTCTTCATATTATATGTCAAATGCGTGTATGAATTACAAGATATAGGGGGACATCTCCATGAGTATACTCTTCAAGTGTGCATTGCTTAAAAAGCAAACTCCTCACTATGCACATCTTCGGGGGGAGTTCCTCTATATCTTGCAATCAAATTCCTCAACATCAATACTCACACTTCATATTTTTATCCCCGTTGAAAACTTAACCTATATTGTCATCAATCACCAAAAAGGGGGAGATTGTAAGTGCATCTAGTGCCCCTTACTGATTTTGGTGTATTGAAGACTTATAGGTTAAGGGCCTATGCGTTTGTGAGTGTACACAGGTCTATAAGTCTATGAGGAGTTTGATATTTACAAAGAAAGTCGACCCCTAAAAATGAAGTTCTTCAACTGAAGACTTTGGATTTCTGAAGACTTTCTGAAGACTTTGAAAGTGAAGAAATTGGTGTGACCTTGAAGACTTGGCAATCATTCGAGGAACATGAAGGGTGAAGACTTTTGTTTTCCTAGTTTCATTTTCTCTTTCTTGAGTCATTGGAAACACCGTACTGTTAAAGGGGGTCGAGGAAATACTAAGGAAAAAATTCCATGTGATGCTCAACTCAAAATCCTACACCTACCAATCCCTTCGAATGAAGCCATAATCTCATACAGTTCAGTCATATTCTTTAGTGACAGAGATGAAGTTCTTCTGGTCTTTGAGGAATTTGTTCTGACTGAGGAGTTAGGAATTCGCAAGTGCGAATTGCCTACACCTTGAGGAACATGATAGCCCTGAGGTATTTGAGAGTCAAATATTCCGACCGTTGCTGTGCTATGCGCCAGCTGTCCTAAAATATCTACCCACCTAACGGTCATATCAAACAAGGGCATTTATGTCTTATCATGTTGGGCTGCTCCCTAGGCTATAAATAGCCGCCCCCTACAACCACTAGCTGGTTGGCTGCTCCGAGAGAAACTGACACTTCTCATTTGAGAGCATCCCATCCTCCGAGGACTTTGAGTGAAAATCATCAAGGGAGGAAAACCCAAACCCAACACCCACAAACCCAAAGTGATTGAGCATCCCTGAAGAGATTGATCCTGCGTGGATCCGACACTTGTTACCTTTGAAGACTGTGCTTCTTCCAGACGGTTAGGCGTCAAGGTCTAGAGCATCCAAGAGGAATTGTGGATCGCCAAGTGACCAAGTTTGTGAAGGTCCGGAAGTCACCTGAAGACTTGCCACGAGTGATTGGGCAAGTTCTGTGTGACCTTAGCTCAAGGAGAATACGGTGAGGACTGTGTGTCCGGGACTATGTGTCCTCGAGTTTAAATACTCCGCCGCTCCAACCAGACGTACAACTGAGACAGCAGTTGGAACGGGTCTACCAAATCATTGTCTTCACCAAGCTTACTGGTTCTATTTCCTCAACTCTTTCATTTCCTCATTTCTATTGTTGTGTGCTTGTTCATATTTGTTTGAAGACTTTGACTGAAGACTTTCTCAATTTCCTCAGTTCAATTTCTTTAGCATGTCCGTCTTCTTTCTGTGTTATCCCGTGTTTACGCTTTCTGTACTCTGTGCTTGTCTTCGTTCCATTATGATGACCATGCTTGTGTTCTGTTATGTTTACATTTGAGTACTTATTCCGCTGCTAGTAGTTCTTCATTTAGGAATTTCCTCACCAGCAAATTCCTCAGTGAAGAATTCATAAAAATCGCCTATTCACCCCCTCTCTAGTCGATATAACGCACTTTCACATCATCGCCGGTGCGACACATTGATCTCCATCATAGCATCATTGTCGTCTCGCCAACTATTGCTTCTACAACTATCGCTACCGCTTAGTGATAGAGTAAAGCAATTACATGGCGATTGCATTGCATACAATAAAGCGACAACCATATGACTCCTACCAGTTGCCGATAACTCTATTTACAAACATGATAATCTCATACGACAATTTATATCACGTCATGTCTTGACCATATCACATCACAGCAAGCCCTGCAAAAATAAGTTAGACATCCTCTACTGTGTTGTTTCAAATTTTACGTGGCTTCTACGGGCTTCTAGCAAACCGTTCTTACCTACGCATCAAAACCACAACAATTTTTTGTCAAGTGTGCTGTTTTAACCTTCAACAAGGACAGGCCATAGTCAAACTCGATTCAACTGAAGTTGGAGAAACAAACACCCGCCAGCCACCTATGTGCAAAAGCATGTCGGTAGAACCAGTCTCATGAACGCGGTCATGTAATGTCGGTCTGGGCCGCTTCATCCAACAATACCGCCGAATCAAAGACATTGGTGGTAAGCAGTATGACTATTATCACCCACAATTCTTTGTGTTCTACTCGTGCATAAAAGATCTACGCATAGACCTGGCTCGGATGCCATTGTTGGGCAACGTAGTAATTTCAAAATTTTCCTACGATCACGTAAGATCTATCTAGGAGATGCATAGCAACGAGAGGGAAGAGTGTGTCTATGTACCCACGTAGATCGAAAGCGGAAGCATTTAGTAACGCGGTTGATGTAGTCGAACGTCTTTGCAATCCAACCGATCCAAGTACCGAACGTACGGCACCTCCGTGTTCAGCACACGTTCAGCTCGATGACGTCCCTCATGCTCTTGATCCAGTTGAGGACAAGGGTGAGTTCCGTTAGCGCGACGGCGCAGCGACGGTGATGATGATGTTACTGGCACAAGGCTTCGCCTAAGCACTACGTCAATATGATCGAGGTGTGTAACTGTGGAGGGGGCACCGCACACAGCTAAGGCAAAACTTGGTGTGTCCTAGGGTGCCCCATGCCCCTGTATATAAAGGAGGAGAGGGGGAGGTTGGCCGTCCCTTGCAGGGCGCGCCAGGAGAAGGGTGTCCTACTAGGACTCCAAGTCCTAGTAGGATTCCACCTGGAGGGAGAGGGGAAGGAAGGGAGAGGGAGAGGGAAAGGGGGCTCGCGCCCCCTCCCCTTGTCCTATTCAAACTCCCCATGGGGGGCACGCCTCCCCTATGTGGCATGTCCTCTCTCTCCCCTATGGCCCATTGCTTCCTCGGGGTTTCCGGTAACCCCTTCCGGCACTCCGTTTCTACCCGAAAACACTCGGAACTCTTCCCGTATCCGAATAACATAGTCCAATATATCAGTCTTTATGTCTTGGACATTTCGAGACTCCTCGTCATGTCCGTGATCTCATCCGGGACTCCGAACAAACTTTGGTCATCAAAACACATAACTCATAATGCAAATCGTTATCGAACATTAAGTGTGCGGACCCTACGGGTTCGAGAACTATGTAGACATGATTGAGACACATCTCCAATCAATAACCAATAGCGGAACCTGGATGCTCATATTGGCTCCTACATATTCTACGAAGATCTTTATCGGTCAAACCGCATAACATCATACGTTGTTCCCTTTGTCATCGGTATGTTACTTGCCCGAGATTCGATCATCGGTATCATCATACCTAGTTCAATCTCGTTACTGACAAGTCCCTTTACTCGTTCCATAATGCTTCATCCTGCAACTAACTCTTTAGTCACATTGCTTGCAAGGCTTATAGTGATGAGCATTACCAAGAGGGCCCAGAGATACCTCTCCGAAACACGGAGTGATAAATTATCTTGATCTATGCCAACCCAACAAACACCTTCGGAGACACCTGTAGAGCATCTTTATAAACACCCATTTAAGTTGTGATGTTTGATAGCACATAAGGTGTTCCTCCGGTGTTCGGGAGTTGCATAATCTCATAGTCTGAGGAACATGCATAAGTCATGAAGAAAGCAGTAGCAATGAAATTGTAACAATCATAATGCTAAGCTAACAGATGGGTCATGTCCATCACATCATTCTCCTAATGATGTGATCATGTTCATCAAATGACAACACATGTCTATGGTTAGGAAACATAACCATTATTGATTAACGAGCTAGTCAAGTAGAGGCATACTAGGAACACTATGTTTTGTCTATGTATTCACACATGTACTAAGTTTCTGGTTAATACAATTCTAGCATGAATAATAAACATTTATCATGAAATAAGGAAAAAAATATAACTTTATTATTGCCTTTAGGGCATATTTCCTTCAAGAACACAATCACCTATGGAGCTGTCACCCCCTTGTGGTTCAGCGGGGGAAGGTCATGTTGCACAAAGACCAGAAGCCATGAGACAGCACGACGGTGGTGATGCTGGTGGTTTTTACCCAGGTTCGGGCCGTTGAGAAGCGTAAAACCCTACTCCTGCTTTGGTGGATTCAAGGGAGTAACACAATGGGCACGCAGCGCTCAAGCCCGACAAGGTCGCCTCAGGGAGAGTACTACGTGCGTACAAGTGTGCCACGGTCCGAATCCCTCTCTAGTTTGCCATGGCCCTCCTGTTATAGCCCAAGGGGTGACCAGAGTGGCAAAACAACCATTATCTAGTGATTAGATAGCTAACAGTGTTATAATACCTAACTCTGGCAGTTAGGACAAAGTGCATTTGATGCACTACTAGGTGTCATGTTGAGGATGCAGCCCGGCAAGCCTGTCGTGCCGCTTCATCATCTTCTGCTTATCCACTTGACACGCCTCTGGACGGGTGTCATATAGAGGTAATCTGCCTTCTAAATGGCTGCCACATTCTCAGTAGAAGCCACTTAATCATCTTGAAGGCTCGACACCGCATTGGCGGTGGTGCGGTGGAGTGGTGGAGCGATGGTGCCTTGGTGGGGAGATTTTCCGTTGGCGGACCCGGCAAGCCTGCCGGGGGAAATCTTGGACTTACCCTTGGGGGGGCCTCGACCCGACCAGGCTTACCTGCCCGGCAAGGGAGGCTTTCCCAAAGTGACTTCGTAAATTTCAAGATGATATGCCGGATAAATCTTTTGAAGGTGCTAATAGGCTAGGGTGTACGTGTGTGCGTTCATATGGATGAGTGTATGCGCGTGTATATGAGCTCTTGCATCTGTATTGTGTTCGAAAAAGCAAACAGAAGTGTACTTTGATTAGCCCTAAATTTTCTCTTCGTTGGAATGCAATTTTGTCCTCTTTTTATTTGCGGAATACATTTTTTCTATTTGTCAAACTGGGACTAGGAACCTAGGACAGAGTGTGCTGGGACGGAGGATGCTATGAATTTGAACAAAAAATCGATTTTTCCCTTTCTAAATCAGGGAATGATAACGAGCCTCGTATGAATCGAATCGATGGCTCGGCCCGAGGTACAATATCGAATTACCTACCACTGTCATTCCAGACTCCACATAGCACAAGCGAGCAAGAAACGACACCGGGGGACGAAGGATGCACGCATGCAGCCTTTCTCTCTCGACTGCTTGCTTGACACCGTTGTTCACTCGTTTGTTTTTCACTGTGATGCTGATTCGTGCAAACGGAATCCAGCGTGGGGCGGCGATGACTCGCGCTGTTTCTCGCACGTGTTGGAATCCCAGCCTGCAGGTGGCGATCGAAGCAGCTGATCGACCGCCGTCTTCACGTTCAACGGCATGTGATGGGTGAAAATCTCCGTCTCCTGGACCCTTCCTACTCCTCTGGCTCGAACTCCGGACGTGCCTTGCAAGGCGGTCGGAATGCTGACAAGGCAGTGTAGTACCTGATTATCCATGGACAATTCCCTATGCCTTCTAAGCCTATTAAATTTGAAATCATTATTGTACAGAAACACGGCACATAAAATGCAGCAAATGGCATTGGATATTCCAAAACAAGGAAGGAAAATGACAAATAAGGTGGATTTATCTTTTACTCGCGTGTTTCTTATAAAGGGCTCGGGTGGTAGGAGCCGATATGAATTGGTCTGTCCTCTGTTTAGTCAATTTATGAGAATCTTTTAGTTGTGATCTTAGTCCTCTGGTAGGTCGGCAACTTTGACAACTTTATCCATCCTTTGCACCAAAATGATGCTCTGAGCCGATACAAAAGTTCTTGTAAGTAAGTTCATGACAGAAAAACGTACTTTTGGTAGCATGTGAAGGTTTATATTTACATTTTGGTCGTTCCTGCATTTTTTTCCTTTTGTAGTTAAGAGCGAGCAATTGAACATGGTTGAAGCACCTATCTCCAATGAAAGATTTATTCACAAGACACATGATCAAACAATGCCAGGCATAACAATAACATGGACATCATCTCCCATACTAAGGGCATCTCCAACGCGTATCCCTAAAACGGGCACTATATTTGTCCGCGGACAGTGATACAGGAGCCGGCCATCCAATCATGCCCGCATATATTTCAAACCGGATGGTTTTCATTTAAACCAGACAAAACTCGTTACATTTTGATATATTTCAAATAAACAAAAGTGTCCGGAAGTTAACCTAGTCTAAATCTTTGCCGGCGGCCATGAGCACCGAAAAGCGTTCGGCCTCCACGTCCTTGTTGTTCTCCTACGTGTTGATGTCTGGCGGCCGTGAGCCTCAGGAAGTGAAGGTGCGGTCGCCGATGAGGAAGAGTGGGACATGGGACACGAGGCGTCGCTGTCTCTGATGCCCTACTTTTCCTCGTCAGAGTCCGCTCCCCTGGTTGTCATCGGTGGAGGTGAGGCCGACGATGGACGTGGATGGGCCGGCCTAGTAGTCGTAGTGGCGCCAATAGCATGATGCTCCGGCGAAAAGGACGTGGAGTTGGCGGCGTTCGTGTCCGCGACGCTTGGGCATCCGAAGCCGTCGCGCGAGCGCCGTGCACAGCCTCATAGAGTGCCTACTACTCTATGATGAATTTCGAGTTCTTTGTGGTCATGGCAGCTACCTCCTCACCCACGAACTCATCATAGATTTGGCCAAGAGGTCAAGGTTGTAGCGCTGCTCCTCCTGCTGGAATGCCGACACCAGCTACAGCGCCGCTAGCGGCTCCAGCTGATCCATTTTGCCATGATTGTGTCGAAGTGCGCCTGCACCTGCTCCATGGTCAAGTCGGCATGAAATGGCATGAGCAAGGGTGCCAGCTTGTCGCAGAGGCTACAACCATCGTCGGGTCATCATCGGAGACCTCCGGTGAGCTCGCCGGTAGGCCTTCCTCTATTTGTTGTGAACGGGCTTGCTAGTTAGCCGCCAGAGACTGGCTGTTGTTTTTTCAGTTTATGTAATCTCCGACTGGTTCGCTATGGTTTTGGGAAACTTCTAGAACTTTCATCTATTTTTGGAAGGTTCCAAAAGGTCTTTCCTTCTTGTTTTTTCTCACAGTTTTCTTTTTTCTTTATTAAATTCATGAACAATTTTTCAAATTTATGAACACTTTTTTGAATAAATGATTATTTTAATAGAGAACATTTTTATGTGCATGTACATTTTCAAATTTCACGAACATTTTTTAAAATCTTGGGTATTTTTTATTTCACAAACATTTAAAACTTCGTGAATATTTTATGAAAAATCATGGAAAATCATACTGAATCCAGCATGGAGCGGCGATGCCTCCTATGGGTTCTCACACTGTGTGGCATTCCAGGGGTAGGCGGAGATCGAAGCAGCTCGTCGACCACTGTCATCATGTTTGACGACACATGTTGGGCGAAAAGCTCTAGCTCCTGGGCCCTTCCTGCTCCTCTGGCTTGAATTCCAGACGTTCCTTGCAAGGCGGTAGGAATTTCAACGACCTAGCGTAGTACCTGATTATCCATGGACAATTCCCTATGCCTTCTAAGCCTATTGAATTTAAAATCATTACAGTACATAGACACAATGCACCAAATGGCATGTGATGTTCCAAAACAGATAATGAAAATGACAAATAAGGCGGTATTCATCTTTTACTCGGGTGCTCCTTATAAAGGGCTAGGGCGGTTGGAGCCGATATGAATTCGTTTGTCCTCTGTTTGGTCAATTTCTGAGAATCTGTTAGGTGTGATCTTAGTTCTCTGGTAGGTTGGCAACTGTGACAACTTTATCCATCCTTTGCACCAAAATAATGCTCTGGGCTGATACAAAAGTTCTTGTAACAAAGTTAATGAAAGAAAACATATTTTTGGTATCATCTTAAGGTTTAGATTTGCATTTAGGCCATTCGTGCATAGCAATTCAACGTGGGCGAAGCACATATCTCTAATGAAAGATTTATTCACAAGACACATGATCTAACAATGTCGAGCATAACAACATGGACATCATCTCCCATACTAAGAGAGTCTCCAACGCGTACCCCTAAAACGGATCTTGTATTTATCTGCGGACGCGGTACAGGAGCTGGCCATCCAATCATGCTTGTATAGATTTCAAACCGTATGATTTTCATGTAAACCGGATGATTTTTATTTAAACCGGGTCAAACTCATTATATCTCCATATATTTCAACTAAACGAAAGCATTGGGAAGTTAACCTAGTCTAAATCTTCGTCGGTGGCCGGGAGCCCTAGAAAGTATCCGATATCCACGTCCTTGTTGTTCCCCTACGTGTCGATGTCTGGCGTCTGTGAGCCCTAGCCTCAGGGAAGTAAAGGTGTGGTTGCCGATGAGGAAGAGTGGGAAATGGGACACGAGGCGTCATTGTCTCTAATACCCTACTCTTCCTTGTCAGAGTCCGCCCCCGGATTGGTGAAGGTGAGGTTGACGATGGACTTGGATGGGCCGGCCTCGTCGTCGTAGCAGCGCCAATAGCATGTAGCTCCAGCGAAAAGAACGTGGACCTGGCGACGTTCGCGTCCACGGCAGCTTGGGCATCCGAGACCGTCGGGAAAGCACTGCGCGCGGCCTCGTAGAGCGCCTATTGCTCTAAGATGAACTTCGGGTTCTCCATGATCATGGCAGCCACGACCTCCTCGCCCACGAACTCACCATAGATCTAGCCAGCACGTCAAGGTTGTAGCGATGCTGCTCCTGCATCTGCTAGAATGCCGACACGGGCTGCGACGTCACTAGCGGCTCCAACTGATCCTTTTTTCCATGACGGTGTTGAAGTGCGTCTGCACCTACTCCATGGTCAAGTCAGCATAAAATGGCAGGAGCAAGGGTGTCGGCTCGTCCTCAGAGGCAGCAACCATAGTCGGGTCGTCATCGGAAACCTCCAGCGAGCTCGCCGGCAGGCCTTCCTCTATCTGCTGCCAACAGACTTGCCAGTTGGCCGCCAGAGACTGGGTGTTGTTTTTTCTGTTTATGTAATCTTCGACTGGTTAACCAAGGTTCTGGGAAACTTCTATAACCTTCATCGGTTTTGGGAAGGTTCCAAAAGGTTTTTCCTTCTTGTGTTTTCTCACGGTTATCTTTTTTCTTTATTTAATTCATGAACAATTTTTCAAATTTATGAACACTTTTTTGAATTCATGATTTTTAATAAAGAACATTTTAAGTGCACGAACATTTTTAAATTTCACGAACATCTTTAAATCTTGAATATTTTTCAATCCACAAACATATAAAAAATTGTGAACATTTTCTGAAACATCATGGGAAAATCATAGTTGCCAACATTATTTTCAAATTCATTAGCATGTTCTAAATCGTGAACATTTTTTAAAACCGTCACCCTTTTTGAAATTGGTGTTCATTTTTCTAATTCACGGAAATTTTTGGTATTCATGATCTTTTTCAAAATATGTGACCTTTTTGAAATTCACTAGCATTTTCAAATTTATGATTTTTCATTAAATCCTATCGATATTTTTAAGCTAACAAATATGTTTAAAATTCAGAAAGATTTTTTAAAATTGGACTATTTACAAAATTATGAATATTCATGAAACTCGGAACATTTCTCAAATTCATGAACATTTTCTGAATTCATGATTTTTTCTATTTTCCCGAACATTTTTCAAATTTGTGAACATGTTGGAATAGACAAACATTTTTTTCCATATTCATGAACCTAAAAGAACTATTGATATATCAAACTTAAATCTCCCTGAAAAAATCACGAAATTTTTTTTAATTCGTATTGAAGTTCCTCCACTTTTTCCATAAACATGAACATTTTTTTAATTCCGGCATAAATCTGAAAACAGGAACAAATTTCTTAAAAAAAATTGAAAGCATAAACACTATTAAAATTTAAGAACAAATTTTCAAGTGGAGAACAAATTTAAAATTCCTGAGAGAGTTACAAATTTCAAGTAAACACTTTTTTTAATACATGAACAAACTTTTGAAAACTGGCAATTTTTTTTTTGAAAACTTTGCACATTTTGACAAAACGTGCACATTTCTCACAAACGTGAGAAAAAAAAGCTTCAAGTAATTTTTAAAAATACGAATATTTTTTGGAAGAGAAAACAAATTATGAAGTATTTTAAATTTGTGAAAATACTTGAAAACTAGAAATAATTTTTGAAAGAAAGATTTTTGAAAGCATGAACATTTTTTATATTCATGACCATTTTTGAAACGGAGAACAATTTTTAAATTCTCGAACAACTTTGGAAAAACGAATATTATTTGAATACATGCATAATTTGGTTAAAAACAGCAACATTTTTTGAAGCTTTGAACATTTTTTGCAAAACATAAATAATTTTGAAAATACCACTCATTATTTTAATTACATGTAAATTGGATATATTTTGAACATTTGTTAAATTCTGAAATGTAAAATACAAAAGAAAGGAAAAATAAAAAAGAAATAGAAATAACAATTAAAGGTGAAAATGAAACAAGAAAAAGAGAAAGGGGAAAAAGGAAAAGAGAGAGAAGAAAAAATAAAAATAGGAAAAGGGAAAAGGAAAAACAAAAACGGAACAAAAATAATGTTTTTGGAACCTCCTAGATGGTTCCCAAATCCAAATAAAACATCTGGGAACCGCCACGAACGTTTCAATAACTGGGATCGTTGAAACGTTTCACGGGCCAGCCCACCCCCCAAATGCTGGTAGATCTCCCTATGCGGCGCCCCGACAACTTGCCCCAACGAGCGGCAAATAGGGTGTCGCGTACATAGCAGCGCTTTGCTTGATTGCACGTGAGAGCGATTAACATTACTGATGACTGTGATATCATTCCACAAAAGTAATTTGTAGTGTTTGTTCTCGGTGGTTGTCTCATTAAATTTCAATGTTACTTTTTTGAGACGACTTTCATATGCTATTTCTTTCTTCGCCTTACCAATCTGCCAATCACTATCTGACATGCAATTCATGCTTACTAAATGTATGGCCGAATCGCCCTTCATGTGTGACTCTCAAAGCCGCCAGTGTTGCCGCTTCTAAACCAATTACCGAGGATCCCACTTTTTATCCTCTTTTTCATGATTGTTGCTAATGTTAGACAAGCTTATCCAACCGTTATTACATCCCCGCAAAGCCACACAAAATCTAATTGCGGGTTCCCTTGGGTGACGTGAGAGCATGACGTATAGGATTAGTGGCCATGAGGGGGAGATGTCTTGGGGAACGCTGCATAAAATAAAAAAATTCCTACGTTCACCAAGATTAATCTAGGAGTTCATCCAGCAACGAGAGAGAGAGGAGTACATCTACATACCCTTGTAGATCGCGAGCGGAAGCGTTCAAGAGAACGGGGTTGAGGGAGTCGTACGCGTCGTGATCCAAATCACCAGAGATCCTAGCGCCGAACGGACGGCACCTCCGCGTTCAACACACGTACGGTCAGCGTGCACTAGTAGAAAAGGGGGGAATGGTCCAGGCCGGTCCAGCCCATTAGTCCCGGTTCAATCCAGAACCGGGACCAATGGGAGCATTTGACCCGGTTCGTGAGCCCCGGGGGCCGGCCGGGCCACGTGGGCCATTGGTCCCGGTTCGTCTGGACCTTTTGGTCCCGGTTGGTGGGGCGAACCGGGACCAATGGGCCGCACTCTGCCCACACAATTGGTCCCGGTTGGTGGCATGAACGGGACGAAGGCAAACCTTTAGTCCCGGTTCATGCGACTAACCGGGACCAATGGTGGTGCCTATATATACCCCCCTCGCGCAAGAGCATAGCACACTGCTCTATTTTTTCTGGCCGAGGGGGAGAGGGCTTGGTGGTGCTCTAGCTCACCTCCTATGCACACAAGGTGTTCGATGGAATGCCCGAGCCACACTACTTAAGGTTTCTCCTCTCCAAGCTCGACCGCCAAGCTCCATTTTCCTCCATATTTGTCTAGGTTTAGCGGTTCGTCACGCCCCGTCCCCGTCTTCAACGTCGTCGATCACCCGCACCGATCTCATCGTCGGCACCACCATGGTGAGCCTCTTGTTCTTATCTTCTTTCTGAAAGGAAAAATATTCTTATTTGTATGTTTAGATAGATATATACTTGTATAATTTTCTTACTTTTATTATTGCATCTTATATAGTGCGATGGTTTTGGTATCCGCCCCCGTCGGCTCTCATCCTGTCTATGATTCGGATGTGGTATATATTATCTTTTCATAACTATTGGTTCATTTATTGTTTATGACAATTATGCTGACCAACGTGACATAGATTTTATTCATCTAGGAGGTTGTTGAACCGAAAATTCCAACCGACCCTATTATCGAGAGGTTAAATTTAGTTGAAGAAGAAAACAATTTGTTAAAGGAAAAAATTAGAAAAATTGAGGAGGAGAAGATGATATTGGAGTTGCATGTTGCGGATGTCGTCGATGATCACAAGATCAAGATGGATGCAATGCGCTTGAAGATTAGAAAGATTAGAAAATATGTCATTCATACCGAGGCTTGGTATCATTATGCCGTTGGATCAGTTGTTACATTGGTTGCGATTATGATCGCATTTGTTTTCGCATTGAAATGTTTTACATAGTTTCAGTGTATGGTTTAATTAATTTAGATGCTCTGTAGAGCTTTATGTTGTTAGATGAGAACTATGTATGTACTTTGGTTTTAATGTGATGATGAACTTCTATTAATTTGGTCACTTAATTATCTATTCATGATGTTCTCGTAATGATTTTTGACACATAATTATAAATAATGCACACACATGAACCAGCAATGGATGTACGGTTCAAGACACACCTCCGAGTACATTAAGGCGTGCATAATTTTCTCGAAGTGGCTGAGGCAAACAAGCAGAATGGTTTTATGTGTTGTCCATGCCCTATATGTGGAATCTGAAGTCTTACTCGACCGAAAATCCTCTACACCCACCGCTTTACAAGGGTTTCATGCCACACTATAGTGTTTGGACGAGGCACGAGAAATAGGGGTTATGATGGAAGGCGACGAAGAAGAAGAGTACGATGATAACTATGTGCCCCTGAATACGGTGATGCTCCGAAGATCAAGAGGAACCGACGATGTGCACGATGATGCTTTGCAACGGTGAAGCTGCTGAAGATCAAGAGGAACGAGACGATGTGCCCGATGATGATGATCTCTGCCGGGTCATTGTCGATGCAAGGGCGCAATCGAAAGTCAAAAGGAGAAGCTGAAGTTCGATCGCATGCTAGAGGACCACAAAAAGGGTTGTACCCCAATTGCGAAGATGGAAACACAAAGCTCGGTACCGTCTTGGAATTGATGCGATGGAAGGCGAGAGAATGTTGTGCTCGACAAAGGATTTGAGAAGCTACTTAAAATATTAAAGAAGAAGCTTCCAAAGGATAACGAATTGCCCGACAAGACATACGCAGCAAAGAAGGTCGTATGCCCTCTAGGATTGGAGGTGCGTAAGATACATGCATGCCCTAATGATCGCATCCTCTACATGGTGCGTATAAGGATCTGAACGCATGCCCGTATCGCGGTGCATTACGGTATAAGATCGAGACGAGATGACCTGGTGATGTTGACGGAGAGCCCCGGAAGAGGGTTCTGCGAAGGTGATGTGGTATGCTCCTATAATACCACGGTTGAAACGTCTGTTCGAAGCGGAGAGCATGCCAAGTTGATGCGATGGCATAGTGAGGACCGTAAGAAAGACGGAAGTTGAGAGCACCCGCCGACGGGTCGCATGGAGAAAAATCGAGAGAAATCTTGGGATGAGTTTGCAAGTGAGCCAAGGAACGTATGGTTTGCTTTAAGCGCGGATGGCATTAATCCTTTCGAGGAGCAGAGCAGCAATCACAGCACCTGGCCCGTGACTCTATGTATTATAACCTTCCTCCTTGGATGTGCATGAAGCGGAAGTTCATTATGATGCCAGTTCTCATCCAAGGCCCTAAGCAACCCGGCAATGACATTGATGTGTACCTAAGGCCATTAGTTGAAGAACTTTTACAGCTGTGGAATGGAAATGGTGTACGTACGTGGGATGAGCACAAACAGGAGGAATTTAACCTAAAGGCGTTGCTGTTCGTGACCATCAACGATTGGCCCGCTCTCAGTAACCTTTTAGGATAGACAAACAAGGGATACCACGCATGCACGCACTATTTACTTGACACCGATAGTATATACCTGGCAAGCTGCGGGAAGAATGTGTACACAGGCCATCGTCGATTTCTTCCGACCAACCATCAATGTCGAAAGAAAGGCAAGCATTTCAAAGGCGAGGCAGATCACCGGAAGAAGCCCGCCATGCGTGCGGTGATCACGTACTTGCTATGGTCAATGATTTACACGTAATCTTTGGAAAGGGCCTGGCGGACTAGCTGTTCCGAGTGACACCGGGGACACGCACCCATATGGAAGAAGAAATCTATATTTTGGGACCTACCCTCTTGAAAGACCTAGAGGTCCGCTCTTGATCGACGTGATGCACGTGACGAAGAACCTTTGCGTGAACCTGCTAGGCTTCTTGGGCGTGTATGGGAAGACAAAAGATACAGGTGAGGCACGGAGGACACGCAACGTTTGCACGAAAAAAGACGGCATGCCTCCAAAGCGGATGAAGGTCCCGCCACTATGCTCCTACCAAAGAAGAGAAGGAAATCTTCTTTGAAGCCTACTTAGTATGAAGGTCCCGACCGCTTCTCGTCGAATATAAAAGGAATAATAAATATGGCGAGAGAAAAAGTTTGAAACCTAAAGTCTCATGATCGCCACGTGATTATGACGCAATCGCTTCCGGTTGCATTGAGGGGCTTCTACCGAAAATGTCCAATTAGCCATTGTGAAGCTATGTGCATTCCTCAATGCAATATCTCGAAAGGTGATCGATCCAGAAATCATACCAAGGCTAAGGAGTGATGTGGTGCAATGTCTTGTCGGGCTTGAGCTGGTGTTCCAACCATCCTTCTTCAATATCATGGCGCACGTCCTAGTTCATCTAGTTGACGAGATTGTCATTACGGGCCCGTATTTCTACACAATATGTACCCTTTGAGAGGTTCATGGGAGTCCTAAAGAAATATGTCTCAGTAATCGCTAGGCCGAAGGAAGCATCTCCATGGGCCATCAAACGAGAGGATGTCATCGGGTTTTGTGTTGACTTCATTCCTGGCCTTAAGAAGATAGGTCTCCCTAAATCGTGGTATGAGGGGAGACTGACCGAAAAACACGCTTGGAAAGGACTCAATAATATGCAGGGGCGGATATTCTTGGTCTCAAGCCCACTACACAGCTCTCTACGAACTCTACCTTGGTGACCCGTATGTCGATGAACACAAGAACGATCTGCGCTTCAAACACCCGGGCGGTCTGACGATCGATTACATGTGAACCCATCGGGACTTTCAGCAGTTGGTTGGAAGCACGTGTCGAGGTGACAACACTGTTTGTGATGAGTTGTACTTGTTATCGAGGGACCATCTTTGATTGTATTGATTTGGAAAGGACACGAGATAAATGGGAATACATTTTACACGATTAACCAAGATCAAAAGAGCACCAACCAAAACAGCGGTGTCGCTTTGATGCAACAAACGAGAGGAAAGGACACATATTATGGTTACATAGTGGACATATGGGAACTTGACTACGGACATGATTTTAAGGTCCCTTTGTTTAAGTGCAAATGGGTCAATCTGTCAGAGGCGGAGTGCAGTGTAGACCCACAAGATGCGGAATGACAACAAGGATCTGAAAAATCTTGGGTACAACGACGAACCGTTCGTCCTAGCTAATGATGTGGCACAGGTTATCTATGTGAAGGACATGTCCAGCAGACCGAGAAAGAGAAAAGATAAGGAAGCAAATACATCATACGATGAGCCAAAGCGCCACATAGTTCTTTCGGGAAAAAGGGACATCGTGGGAGTGGAGGACAAGATGACATGTCTCAAGATTATGAAAAGTTTCATGAAATTCCTCCTTTAAAGTCAAGGCTGACCCCAACATCCCGATAAGCGATGAAGATTATCCATGGTTACTGTAAGAATAAGCAAATGACACAAGCGAAGAAAAAGTGAAGACTTTCTCCATAAACTATTATGATGATACCATGCCAACTTTGTAATCGAGCGAGTATGATACCATTGTTCGTTTTGTACATGCACATGCTATGTGTGGGTCAATTTATGATACCATGCCAACTTTCAACTTTTTCAGAGTTCATTTGGAATGCTTTAATGTCTTATGGTTCGCCCTCGTAATAATTAAAAATAGCAACAATAAGTATTTTGTTGTAAGAAGAAACAAAATAAAATAAATAAAGTAAGAAAGAAAACAAAAAACAAAAAAGTGGAAATTTATAATTTTCCTAAAACTAAAAGCAAAAAGAATTAAAAAATAAAGCAAAAAACAAAAGAAAATAAATAATGCAGAAAACAAAACAAAAAAACAACAATAAGTATTTTGTTGTAAGTAGAAACAAAATAAAATAAATAAAGCAAGAAAGAAAACAAAAAAGTGTTTTCAAATTTGAAAAGTAATGGCACTAATGAGAAAGTTTATAATTTTCCTAAAACTAAAAGCAAAAAGAATTAAAAATAAAGCAAAAACAAAAGAAAATAAATAATGCAGAAAACAAAACAAAAATGGAAAAAATAAAAATAGCAACAATAAGTAAAGAAAACAAAAACAAAAAAAAGTGCCCCCTCATCGGGCCCCCACGGCTGAATACGACTTGAATCCCTACTTGGGCTAGGATTCAGGGCCCGCAGAAGGCCCGTAAGGCCCATCGAGCAAAGCAAGAGCAAGTAGGCCCATAAGTCTGCAGTGAGAGGAGTTCAAGAGGGAGCGGCGGTGGGGCTTATAAACCACTGCGCCCCTCTCAACTAGCGAGGTGGGACTAAACTTTGGCCCGATCGCGGCAAAGACAGAGTCCTTTGGTCCCGTTGGTGGCACCAACCGGACTAAAGGGGCGATGGTCGGTTGGTACCACCAACCGACTAAAGGTCAAGCTTCCGCCCTTTGGGCTGCCGAAAAGAGGCCTTTGGTCGGTTGGTGGCACGAACCGGGACTAAAAGCGGCATTAGTCCCGGTTGGAGCCACCAACCGACCAATGCTCCTTGTATATAAGTAGCACCGCAGTTTTGCGAGTTCATCGCCACTGTTGCTTCGACGACGCCTTGAGCACATCGACGCCGCCAGCTGCCCGACACCGCCCGCTGTCCCGCGTCGCCGTCGCCGTCGCCCGCCCGTCATCGTCGCCGCTGGCCTCCCGAGCCAAGGCCGTCCTCCCGAAACCAGCCACCGTCGTCGCCGCCGCTCCCCGTCGCCGTCGCCGCCCGCCCAGCGCCCGAGCCCCTGCCCGTCGCCGTCGCCCGCCCTGCGCACCCGCCACACATTGTGAGCCGCCCACAAGCCTCTATCTATTTTTTTTCATTTTATTAGTTAAATTTTTTGTTCAATGTATATATATATGTGTGTATGTATGTGGCTATATATATATATATATATATATATATATATATATATATATATATATATGCTCTGTTTTTTTTTCATTTTTATTAGTTTAGTTTTTGTTCATATATATGTATATATATATATAATGTATATGTGTATGTATGTGGCTATGTGTATGTAATGTTCAAAAATTGTTCAGATTATGTTTTTGTTGATATATGTATTTATTGTTCATATGTGTATTAATGTTTTCATATATGCAAAAGATAGATTTTTAGAAAGTTAGGTTTTTTCTGTTCATAGATTTTTTTGTTGATATTAATTATTGTAGAATATGCAAATGTTTGTATATTCATATGAACAATGCATTAGGCAAAACCTTTGTTTTTTTCAAATTTTCTATTTGAACATTTTTTTAAAACAAGCAATACTAAAAGAATGAGAGGAAAAGGAAAATAAGAAGAGGAAGAAAGGAGAAAAGGAGGAGAGGAAGAAGAGGAGAAATAAATAAGAAGAGGAAAAAAGAAGAAAAAGAAGAGGAGAAGAAGAAATGAATAGAGGAGAAAGAAGAAATTATATTTTTTCTTCTTCTCCTCTATTCCTTTCTTCTTCTCCTCTTTTTTTTCTTCTTTTACTTCTTCTTCTTCTTCCTTCTTCCTTCTTCCTCTTTTCTTTCTTTTCCTTAATTATTTTCCTTTCTCGAGGGAGAAGAACAAAAGGAAGAGGAGAAGAATAAAGAAAGGAAAGGAGAAAGAAGAAACTTCAACACGAGGGGGTGGTACCGATACCCCCTCCCCGATAACATTATTTTCCCATGTATATGTATGTCGCGTCGTTGTCGATATAACCCCCTCTAGATACAACTGCAGCACCCCCCTCGGCCCTCTCGCTCGACCAAAACTCTCAAGGACACCCAAACCCTAGAGAGAAAACGATGTTGCAGGTCTCCTACGTACCCCCTCCCGCCGCGCCCCTACCCGACAAATTAACTCTCTCGAGGCCACCCAAATTTATCAAGTTAAAAGAGTGTTATCGTCGAGGCCACCCCAAACCCTTGAAGCTTTGTGTCGAAGCGACCCCAAACCCTAGAGAAGCAGCGTCGAGGCCACTAACATGATTCCTTATTGTGATTAGCTAGCTAGTTCTCGTTTGCCACTATGTACCATGTTTGAATAATAATTGACATGTTGTCAATATTTGCGTAAATATGGAGCACTCCCAAGACGAAGAAAGCGAAGCGATGTTGGAAATAATCGCAAATGGAAGTGATGATGTTAGGTCATTTCTCATCGACACTCGTTGGTCACCGGATGAAGAAGAGGGCTATGATTATGATGGCTTCGACCCATTAATGCCGGTACAAGAGGAGGACTATGTTCATGATGGCTCCGGTGACACAATGGAGGTACAAGACAAAGGAGACCGTGCTGACTACTCCGGTCACCGAACCGAGTCCGGCCAGGTATATATATATTAGTTAAGCCCGTGCAGACAAGTTAATTGATGCATCCATTGTTTTGGTATATGTACACATATTAATTAATGTCGTCTTTCTTCCTTATAATTTCTAGCCCTCCGGATCGAGCACAACTTCGGTAAGGAGACGAGGACCGAAGAAAAAGTTGAGCTCGGATGAAAAGTTTGAGATCGTAGAAATCGCGCCCGACGGCGAACCGATTGAACCCATCCGGACAAAGAAGGCATTTTCGCTCGGTCACGGGGTTCTTGTTAGGGACAGATCGATCAAGATCCAAAGAATGGTATAAGCCTGCTAAGGATGAAGACGCTGAGGTGTCTTATGTCAATGATATGCGAAAAGAAGATCTTTGGACTGAGCTAAAGGCAAATTTCACCCTACCACCAGAGGAGGATCCGGAGAAGCCGAGTTAAAGAGCAATTAATCAAGTCTTGTGCTCTTAAGAAGATGGCAGGCCTAATGAGGAGGTGGAGGAAAGAGCTGAACCAGTTTGTCAAGAAAAAGAGACACCAGAATTCATCAAGAAATATGAGAAGATCAAAGATCATCGCCCGCATTTGTGGCCCACAAGACATAGGAAAAGAGTAAGAAGATGTCGGAGACAAACAAGAAAAATGCTGCGAAGAAGACGCTTCACCATCGCACGGGTCGGTGGCTACCTCAAAGCCCGCCTAAGTGGTCCAAGGCTGAGCATGATCTGCTTGAAAAAGGGATCGAACCAGAGACAATGCGCCGCACGGACCGTTGCGGACTTGGTTCTTCGGGCTGGCGGAACCTTGGACCTATAATAGGCGATGTCGATGGACGGACGAGCAATCGCAAACACCAGTCAAGAACCTTCGACACTATATCGATGCAGCGCAGCGAGGGCGTTCCTTCCAAACAGGAGAAGGACGAGCTCGCAATGGCCCTTGGGAATCCCGAGCACCTGGATTTAACACGAGGCACGCCAGCTCCCTTCCGTGGAAGGTTGGTTTTCGGACGCAGGGGTTACAAAACCCACGAGAGGAGGAAGAAACCGAGCAGACCAAATGCAAAGCGCTGCTTGGAAGGGTAATGGGGCTAGAGGATCGAGAAGAGGAACGAAGCGGCAGATCGCAACAAGCGACATGCGAAGCTTCCCCGGTTACCCACCATCTCAGCGGAGAAGCGGCGTTGCTTCCACCGAGCTGCTTCAGCGGAGCATGTCTTGACGGCTCTGCCAGCTATCCGTGGATGGTATCACGGAGTCTCAAAATTGCCACATTTTGGCGCTATGCATGAATTTGAAGGTCAAGGCGGCTGTTGGCCAAGTTTATCCTAGTGGACCCGCACAACTTATCACCGCCACCGATTCGGTATGATTTGCTAAGGTGATGGTGGATGAAATAACGGAGGATTTGAGGACCTCGGCTTGAGCACCCTACCGGTGAAGGGAGACTAGGCTGGGTTACTCTCTCAAGACTCCATGCCTATGGCGAAGGAGCTCATCGACCTTCTAAACTGGGCGCCTCCGCCTCCTCCTCCTCCTCTGGCGAGTCAGGCACTCCGCCTCCTCCGCCTCCTCCTCCTCCGGCGAGTGACGATCGGGGCAGCGTGGCGGCACTCCACCTCCTCCACCGCCTCCTCCTCCCGCGAGTGACGATCGAGCACGCGTGGCGGCTCTCCGCCTCCTTCTCCAAAGACGTGGCGGCACTCCGCCTCCTCCTTCTCCGCCTCGCCCGAAGGGCGGAAGAGACCCGCCGCCGCCCGGCTGCTCCGACGCGTCGTAGTCCTTCTCCTCCGCCTCGTAAGCAAGCACGAAAGAAGACAGACGCTGCAGCCGCTCTGTCTGCTCCGGCGTCTAGCAGCACAAGAAGAGAGAGGCAATACAGATACGGTCCACCTCTAAAGCCTGCAGAGAAGTTACTGTACAAGAGGACCAAGGAGGAAAACAATACGATCGTGCAGGCCCAAGTGAAAGAGTTCTTTGAAGGGGTGAAAGCAAAGATACATCCACCTCCGGAGGAGAAGGTAGATCCGGTGAAAGCAAAGCGCACTCTCGATGCCCTGAGGAAACCACCAAAGTCTCCGCTGAGAACCAACTATGAGCGCATTACTAAACAGACATATCTCCAAGCCAAGTGGTTGGGAACTACTGTAAGTGATAAAAGGTCAAAAGAACAACGAGCAAAGGGGAAAAAATTGCCCAGCTCGGCGAACAAGCACAACAATCGTGCCCCCCGCTCAATGTGTCTAATCCTCCGGGGATGGTGGCCGGTTATGGCAATCTTGAAGATTACCTGCCTGACGATGTACTTCCTGATTTCATGGAGGTGGACTTATTCAGATACGAGTACGAGAAGCCTCTCGTCAAAGATGAAAAGTCTCTGACAACAATGATGCGAAGATTCCATAGTTGGTACATGAAAACCTGCAGAGAGTCTAAGGGGATGAACACTTTGTATCTGAAAATTAAAGAGGAGCATGACCTCGTTTCAAATGATGTGTTGGCTATTCCATTTGAGGAGTTCTTCGAGTTCTTCAATCAAAAGGCCCTCAATAAATTAATGGTCTTTTGCTACTGCCTGTAAGTACTATTTCTGTCATTAGTCTGTATATATAGCTCGGCTCTTTCATTGCATGTATTTATAATTAATTATCCTCAATATATTATGCAGATTGAAGATCGTCGAGTGCAAAAAAAATGAAATCTATGATATTGGATTCATTAACACAAATATCATAGATGTATTTCTAGTTGAAAAGAACGTCGAAGAGGCCGAGGACAACTTGCTACAATCGTTAATCAAAAATCAAAACAAAGATACCATACTCTTTCCTTACAACGCCCGTGAGTGTTATTGTCGTGTGCATATTCGGTTTCCTTATTACTCGGCGAGGTTAATGTAATCGATGAGTTATGCATGCGTGTGCAGGTACCACTATATTCTTCGGAGATTAAGCTTGGCGTGGACTAGTAACCGCCTTAGACTCGAGACGGAAAGATCCCAAAGACCTATGCGGACATGACTGAAATGCTCAGAAGTAGGTTCAATCGATCATTATCGCACCATATCGGCAACTTTTGTTCATTTCCTTATATCTCAAGTAATAATAATTATTTTCTTTGTCTTGCAGGGTTTGGAAACAGTTCACCGCACAAGCTCCGGACTGCCAAGGAGCTGCAATATGTATACCAAAGTAAGTACTCTCATGCGCGCATCTCCGTTGATTCTATAGCTATACTTTCATCAATGCCATTTATATAATGCTTCATTATCAGTTTGATTGACCTCTATTTCTCGTAAAGTGCTTCCGGCGGGAGGAAGGAATGATTTACGTGGTACTACGTGTGCGAGTTCATCCACAACGCGACTTTGAAAAACAAGCGGGCTACTCTAGAAGACAATATGAAGTGCGTAAGCAATAATATTCACAATTTCATTTTATTACACCATCATTTCTGTTGAGTTTCATTCATATATACGTATTAATTAACCCCTTCTTCAAATTAATTAGACGTGGCAGATGCGGATGAACTCCTACCACCAGATCGCATGAAAGCAATCAAGAGGAGTTGGCGGGATTCTTTCTTGAACACGTCATCGATAAAGCCGAGAATACCATGTGGAACTTCATTTCAAATGCTAGTGGTTTGTAATTAAGAGATCTTATATAGATTGTACATGTATGTAGCCAAGAAAACTTGTTGTTCGACCAATCTCTCGGAGAAGGAGAGGTCGATCGATCACTTCTCTCGGTATGCATGACTTAACTTCATCTTGAATGGTTCTCTCGATCACTTATGTATATATACTACGAAGCGTCGACCAAGCACGGACATAAGAGAGGACTTCTCTCTATTAATTAGCTAGCTAACACAATATCTGAAACACCTAAATTAACCCCGAAACCCCCAACCCCCTCCTTTCAAAAAAAACAAAAACCCCAGCCATCGAAAGCGACACGTGGATGCCTTTTGGTCCCGGTTGGAGCCACCAACGGGACCAAAGGCCCCGACCGGGCTCGGCGATAGGGCCACGTGGAGGCACATTGGTCCCGGTTCGTGTTTGAACCGGGACTAATGGGTTGAGGTATTAGTAACGACCCATTAGTCCCGGTTCCCGAACCGGGACTAAAGGCCCTTACGAACCGGGACTAATGGGTGGTTTTCTACTAGTGGTGACGTCTCCTCCTTCTTGATTCAGCAAGGGGGGAGCAGAGGTTGATGAAGATCCAGCAGCACGACGGCATGGTGGTGGATGCAGCAGGGATCCGGCAGGGCTTCGCCAAGCGTCTGCGGGAGGGAGAGGTGTAACAAGAGGGAAGGGAGGCGCCAAGTGCAAGGGTGCGGCTGCCCTCCCTCCCCCCCCCTCTTTATATAGGGTCCCCAGGGGGGGCGCCGGCCCTGGAGATGGGATCTCCAAGGGGGGCGGCGGCCAAGGGGGGAGGCTTGCCCCCCAAGGCAAGTGGAGGCGCCCCCCCCACCACCACCCTAGGGTTTACAACCCTAGGTGCAGGGGGGCCAAGGGGGGGCGCACCAGCCCACCAGGGGCTGGTCCCCTCCCCACTTCAGCCCACGGGGCCCTCCAGGATAGGTGGCCCCACCCAGTGGACCCCGGGACCCTTCCGGTGGTCCCGGTACAATACCGGTGACCCCCAAAACCTTCCCGACGGCCGAAACTGCACTTCCTATATATAATTCTTCACCTCCGGACCATTCCGGAACTCCCCGTGACGTCCGGATCTCATCCGGGACTCCGAACAACTTTCGGGTTACTGCATATTCATATCTCTACAACCCTAGCATCACCGAACCTTAAGTGTGTAGACCCTACGGGTTTGGGAGACATGCAGACATGACCGAGATGCCTCTCCGGTCAATAACCAACAGCGGGATCTGGATACCCATGTTGGCTCCCACATACTCCTCGATGATCTCATCGGATGAATCACGATGTCGGGGATTCAATCAATCCCGTATACAATTCCCTTTGTCAATCGGTACGTTACTTGCCCGAGACTCGATCGTCGGTATCCCAATACCTCGTTTAGTCTCGTTACATCGCAAGTCACTTTACTCGTACCGGAATGCATGATCCCGTGACCAGACACTTGGTCACATTGAGCTCATTATGATGATGCATTACCGAGTGGGCCCAGAGATACCTCTCCGTAATACGGACTAACAAATCCCAGTCTCGATTCGTGCCAACCCAACAGACACTTTCGGAGATACCCGTAGTGCACCTTTATAGCCACCCAGTTACGTTGTGACGTTTGGCACACCCAAAGCACTCCTACGGTATCCGGGAGTTGCACAATCTCATGGTCTAAGGAAATGATACTTGACATTTGGAAAAGCTCTAGCGAAACGAACTACACGATCTTTGTGCTATGCTTAGGATTGGGTCTTGTCCATCACATCATTCTCCTAATGATGTGATCCCGTTATCAATGACATCGAATGTCCATAGTCAAGAAACCATGACTATCTGTTGATCAACGAGCTAGTCATCTAGAGGCTTACTAGGGACTTGTTGTGGTCTATGTATTCACACACGTATTACGATTTCCGGATAATACGATTATAGCATGAACAATAGACAATTATCATGAATAAAGAAATATAATAATAACCATTTTATTATTGCCTCTAGGGCATATTTCCAACAGCCTCCCACTTGCACTAGAGTCAATAATCTAGTTACATTGTGATGTATCGAACACCCATTGCGTCCTGGTGTTGATCATGTTTTGCTCTAGGGAGAGGTTTAGTCAACGGATCTGCTACATTCAGGTCCGTTTGTACTTTACAAATATCTATGTCTCTATCTTGAACATTTTCACGAATGGAGTTGAAGCGACGCTTGATATGCCTGGTCTTCTTGTGAAACCTGGGCTCCTTGGCAAGTGCAATAGCTCCAGTGTTGTCACAGAAGAGTGTAATCGGCCCCGACGCATTGGGTATGACTCCTAGGTCGGTGATGAACTCCTTCACCCAGATTGCTTCATGTGCTGCCTCCGAGGCTGCCATGTACTCCGCTTCACATGTAGATCCCGCCACGACGCTCTACTTGCAACTGCACCAGCTTACTGCCCCACCATTCAAAATATACACGTATCTGGTTTGTGACTTTGAGTCATCCAGATCTGTGTCGAAGCTAGCATCGATGTAACCCTTTACGACGAGCTCTTCGTCACCTCCATATACGAGAAACATGTCCTTAGTCCTTTCCAGGTACTTAAGGATGTTCTTGACCGCTGTCCAGTGTTCCATGTCGGGATTACTTTGGTACCTTCCTACCAAACTTACGGCAAGGTTTATATCAGGCCTGGTACAGGTCATGGCATACATGATAGACCCTATGGCTGAGGCATAGGGTACAACACTCATCTTTTCTCTATCTTCTGCCCTGGTCAGGCATTGAGCCGAGCTCAATTTCACACCTTGCAACACAGGCAAGAACCCCTTCTTGGACTGATCCATATTGAACTTTTTCAATATCTTATCAAGGTATGTACTTTGTGAAAGACCTATGAGGCGTCTTGATCTATCTCTATAGATTTTGATGCCTAATATGTAAGCAGCTTCTCCAAGGTCCTTCATCGAAAAACACTTATTCAAGTAGGCCTTTATGCTGTCCAAAACTTCTATATCATTTCCCATCAAAAGTATGTCATCCACATATAATATGATAAATGCTACAGAGCTTCCACTCACTTTCTTGTAAACGCAGGCTTCTCCATAAGTCTACATAAACCCAAACGCTTTAATCATCTCATTAAAGTGAATGTTCCAACTCTGAGATGCTTGCACCAGCCCATAGATGGAGCGCTGGAGCTTGCATACCTTGTTAGCATTCTTAGGGTCGACAAAACCTTCCGGCTGCATCATATACAGTTCTTCCTTAAGGTGACCGTTAAGGAATGTCGTTTTGACGTCCATTTGCCATATCTCATAATCATAGTATGCGGCAAGTGCTAACATGATTCGGACTGACTTAAGCTTCACTACGGAGAGAATGTCACATCGTAGTCACTCCCTTGAACTTGTCGATAACCCTTAGCGAAAAGTCGAGCTTTATATATGGTAACATTACCATCCGCGTCCGTCTTCTTCTTAAAGATCCATTTGTTTTCTATCGCTCGCCGATCATCGGGCAAGTCTGTCAAAGTCCACACTTTGTTTTCATACATGGATCCTATCTCGGATTGCATGGCTTCAAGCCATTTGTTGGAATCTGGGCCCGCCATCGCTTCTTCATAGTTCGAAGGTTCACCGTTGTCTAACAACATGATTTCCAAGACAGGGTTGCCATACCACTCTGGTGCGGAACGTGTCCTTGTGGACCTTCAAAGTTCAGTAGGAGCTTGATCCGAAGTATCTTGATCATCATCATTAACCTCCTCTCTTGTCGGTGCAGGCATCACAGGAACATCTTCCTGAGATGCGCCACTTACCGTTTCAAGAGGCAGTACTTCGTCAAGCTCCACTTTCCTCTCACTTAATTCTTTCAAGAGAAAATCTTTCTCCAGAAAAGACCCGTTCTTGGCAACAAAAATCTTGCCCTCAAATCTTAAGTAGAAGGTGTACCCAATGGTTTCCTTAGGGTATCCTATGAAGACGCATTTTTCCGACTTGGGTTTGAGCTTCTCAGGTTGAAGTTTCTTGACATAAGCATCGCATCCCCAAACTTTTAGAAACGACAGCTTAGCTTTCTTCCCAAACCATAATTCATACGGTGTCGCCTCAACGGATTTAGATGGTGCCCTATTTAAAGTGAATGTAGTTGTCTCTAGAGTGTATCCCCAAAATGATAGCGGTAAATTGGTAGGTGACATCATAGATCGCACCATATCCAATAGAGTGCGATTACGATGTTCGGACACACCATTTCGCTGAGGTGTTCCAGGCGGCGTGAGTTGTGAAACGGTTCCACATTTCCTTAAGTGCGTACCAAAATCGTGACTTAAATATTCACCCCCATGATCTGATCGTAAGAACTTTATCTTTCGGTCACGTTGATTCTCTACCTCATTCTCAAATTCCTTGAACTTTTCAAAGGTCTCAGACTTGTGTTTCATCAAGTAGACATACCCATATCTACTCAAGTCATCAGTGAGAGTGAGAACATAACGATATCCTCCGCGAGCCTCAACGCTCATTGGACCGCATACATCGGTATGTATGATTTCCAATAAGTTGGTTGCTCGCCCATTGTTCCGGAGAACGGAGTCTTGGTCATCTTGCCCATGAGGCATGGCTCGCATGTGTCAAACGATTCATAATCTAGAGACTCTAAAGTCCATCAAGATGGAGCTTCTTCATGCGCATGACACCAATGTGACCAAGGCGGTAGTGCCACAAGTATGTGGGACTATCGTTATCAACTTTACATCTTTTAGTATTCACACTATGAATATGTGTAACATTACGCTCGAGATTCATTAAGAATAAACCATTCACCAGCGGGGCATGACCATAAAACATATCACTCATATAAATAGAACAACCATTATTCTCAGATTTAAATGAGTAGCCATCTCGAATTAAACGAGATCCTGATACAATGTTCATGCTCAAAGCTGGTACTAAATAACAATTATTGAGGTTCAAAACTAATCCCGTAGGTAAATGTAGAGGTAGCGTGCCGACGGCGATCACATCGACCTTGGAACCATTCCCGACGCGCATCGTCACCTCGTCCTTCGCCAGCCTCCGCTTATTCCGCAGCTCCTGCTTTGAGTTAAAAATATGAGCAACCGCACGGTATCAAATACCGGGAGCTACTACGAGCAGCGGTAAGGTACACATCAATTACATGTATATCACATATACCTTTGGTTTTGCCGACCTTCTTGTCCATAAGTACTTGGGGCAGTTCCGCTTCGAGGTCCGCTTCCTTGCAATAAAAGCACTCGATCTCGTGCTTGGGTCCATTGCTTGACTTCTTCCCGGCAATCGGCTTACGGTAGCGGCAACTTCCTTGTCGTCCTTCTTGAAGTTCTTCTTTCCTTTGCCTTTCTTGAACTTAGTGGTTTTATTCACCATCAACACTTGATGTTCCTTTTTGATCTCTACCTCTGCTGATTTCAGCATTGAATATACCTCAGGAATGGTCTTTTCCATCCCCTGCATATTGAAGTTCATCACAAAGCTCTTGTAGCTTGGTGGGAGCGATTGGAGGATTCTGTCAATGACCGCGTCATCCGGGAGATTAACTCCCAGCTGAATCAAGCGGTTGTGCAACCCAGACATCTTGAGTATGTGCTCACTAACAGAACTATTTTCCTCCATCTTATAGCTGAAGAACTTGTCGGAGACTTCATATCTCTCGACCCGGGCATGAGCTTGGAAAACCATTTTCAGCTTCTCGAACATCTCATATGCTCCGTATTGCTCAAAACGCTTTTGGATCCCCGGTTCTAAGCTGTAAAGCATGCCGCACTAAACGAGGGAGTAATCATCAGCACGAGACTGCCAAGCGTTCATAACGTCTTAGTTCTCTGGGATTGGTGCTTCACCCAGCAGCGCTTCTAGGACATAATCTTTCTTGGCAGCTATGAGGATCATCCTCAGGTTCCGGACCCAGTCCGTATAGTTGCTGCCATCATCTTTCAGCTTGGTTTTCTCTAGGAACGCGTTGAAGTTGAGGTGGACATGAGCATTGGCCATTTGATCTACAAGACATTTTGCAAAGGTTTTAGACTAAGTTCATGATAATTAAGTGATTCTAATCAAATTATTCAATGAACTCCCACTTAGACAGACATCCCTCTAGTCATCTAAGTGAAACATGATCCGAGTCAACTAGGCCGTGTCCGATCATCACGTGAGACGGACTAGCTAACATCGGTGAACATCTTCATGTTGATCGTATCTACTATACGACTCATGCTCGACCTTTTGGTCTTCCGTGTTCCGAGGCCATGTCTGTACATGCTAGGCTCGTCAAGTCAACCTAAGTGTATTGCGTGTGTAAATCTGGCTTACACCCGTTGTATTCGAACGTTAGGATCTATCACACCCGATCATCATGTGGTGCTTCGAAACAACGAACCTTCGCAACGGTGCACAGTTAGGGGGAACACTTTTCTTGAAATTGTTTCGAGGGATCATCTTATTTAAGCTACCGTCGTTCTAAGCAAACAAGATGTAAAACATGATAAACATCACATGCAATCAAATAGTGACATGATATGGCCAATATCATATTGCTCCTTTGATCTCCATCTTCGGGGCGCCATGATCATCTTCGTCACCGGCATGACACCATGATCTCCATCATCATGATCTCCATCATCATGTCTTCATGAAGTTGTCACGCCAACGACTACTTCTACTTCTATGGCTAACGCGTTTAGCAATAAAGTAAAGTAATTTACATGGCGTTCTTCAATGACATGCAGGTCATACAAAAATAAAGACAACTCCTATGGCTCCTGCCGGTTGTCATACTCATCGACATGCAAGTCGTGATTCCTATTACAAGAACTTGATCATCTCATACATCACATATATCATTCATCACATCCTTTGGCCATATCACATCACAAAACACTTGCTGCAAAAACAAGTTAGACGTCCTCTAATTGTTGTTGCAAGTTTTTACGTGGCTTCTATAGGTGATCTAGCAAGAACGTTTTCTTACCTACGTTAAAGCCACAACGTGATTTCTCAACTTCTATTTACCCTTCATAAGGACCCTTTTCATCGAATCCGCTCCAACTAAAGTGGGAGAGGCAGACACCCGCTAGCCACCTTATGCAACTAGTGCATGTCAGTCGGTGGAACCTATCTCACGTAAGTGTATGTGTAAGGTCGGTCCGGGACGCTTCATCCCACAATACCGCTGAAGCAAAATAAGACTAGTAGTGGCAAGAAAGTTGACAACATCGACGCCCACAACAAATTGTGTTCTACTCGTGCAAAGAGAACTACGCATAGACCTAGCTCATGATGCCACTGTTGGGGAACGTTGCATAAAATAAAAAATTTCCTACGTTCACCAAGATCAATCTAGGAGTTCATACAGCAACGAGAGAGAGGAGTGCATCTACATACCCTTGTAGATCGCGAGTGGAAGCGTTCAAGAGAACGAGGTTGAGGGAGTCGTACTCGTCGTGATCCAAATCACCGGAGATCCTAGCGCCAAACGGACGGCACCTCCGCGTTCGACACACGTACGGTCAGCGTGACGTCTCCTCCTTCTTGATCCAGCAAGGGGGAAGGAGAGGTTGATGAAGATCCATCAGCACGACGGCGTGGTGGTGGATGCAGCAGGGATCCGGCAAGGCTTCGCCAAGCGTCTGCGGGAGGGAGAGGTGTAGCAAGGGGGAAGGGAGGCGCCAAGTGCAAGGGTGCGGCTGCCCTCCCTCCCCCCCCCCTCTTTATATAGGGTCCCAGGCGTCGGCCCCGAGATGGGATCTCCAAGGGGCGCCGCCAAGGGGAGGCTTGTCCCCAAGGCAGTGGGCGCCCACCCTAGGGTTTCCAACCCTAGGCGCAGGGGGCCCAAGGGGGGGTGCACCAGCCTACCAGGGGCTGGTCCCCTCCCCACTTCAGCCCATGGGGCCCTCCGGGATAGGCCGCCCCACCCGGTGGACCCCCGGGACCCTTCTGGTGGTCCCGGTACAATACCGGTGACCCCCAAAACTTTCCTGACGGCCGAAACTGCACTTCCTATATATAATTCTTCACCTCGGGACCATTTCGGAACTCCTCGTGACGTCCGGGATCTCATCCGGGACTCCGAATAACTTTCGGGTTACTGCATATTCATATCTCTACAACCCTAGTGTCACCGAACCTTAAGTGTGTAGACCCTATGGGTTCGGGAGACATGCAGCCATGACCGAGACGCCTCTCCGGTCAATAACCAACAGCGGGATCTGGATACCCATGTTGTCTCCCACATACTCCTCGATGATCTCATCAAATGAACCACGATGTCGGGGATTCAATCAATCTCGTATACAATTCCCTTTGTCAATCGATACGTTACTTGCCCGAGACTCGATCGTCGGTATCCCAATACCTCGTTTAGTCTCGTTACCGGCAAGTCACTTTACTCATACCGTAATGCATGATCCCGTGACGGACACTTGGTCACATTGAGCTCATTATGATGATGCATTACCGAGTGGGCCCAGAGATACCTCTCCGTCATACGGAGTGACAAATCCATCTCAATTCGTACCAACCCAATGACACTTTCAGAGATACCCGTAGTGCACCTTTATAGCCACCCAGTTACGTTGTGATGTTTGGCACACCCAAAGCACTCCTACGGTATCTGGGAGTTGCACAATCTCATGGTCTAAGGAAATGATACTTGACATTTGGAAAAGCTCTAGCGAAACGAACTACACAATCTTTGTGCTATGCTTAGGATTGGGTCTTGTCCATCACATCATTCTCCTAATGATGTGATCCCGTTATCAATGACATCCAATGTCCATAGTCAAGAAACCATGACTATCTGTTGATCAACGAGCTAGTCATCTACAGGCTTACTAGGGACTTGTTGTGGTCTATGTATTCACACACGTATTACGATTTCCGGATAATACGATTATAGCATGAACAATAGACAATTATCATGAATAAAGAAATATAATAATAACCATTTTATTATTGCCTCTAGGGCATATTTCCAACAAGATGCATGGTAGAGCCTTGAAGCAATTGTGTAGAACGGAGAAGAACAGAGATGCGTGCTGTAATATCATATCTCCTTCGGTAGTTCCCAATGTCTCCTATGCCTTTGCGTATCAAAAGTATCTACTGTGCAAAGATGCAGCAAATAATACACCGGATGAGATCGGATCATTCCAAGACATGAAAGTGAAAATAATGAAATAAGTTCTTCATCTTCTGATTAGAAAACCCTCGCTCTTTATAGATCACATGAATGGTGGATAGTGACATAAATTCATTTGTACTTGGGTGGGTCTGTAGCAAAGGATCTTCTGTTTTAGAAAAGACAATCCATTTGTTATGTATCCCGCACATAGTTCACTGTCAGTCAAAGGCTATGATGGGGTTCTGTCGCCGTGCTTAGGCCTTGGCCAACGCGGAGAAAGGTGAGTGATAGGGGTCGTTGCTATTTTGGGTTTTTTTGGTTTTCATTCCTCTTATCAGATTTTGGTTTTTCCTCAGTTTCTCTTTCCACATTTTTCTTTTGTAGTTTATGTGACAAAAGATGAACTTTTTTTCAATATACAGTGAACATTTTTTTTTTGCAAATACACACTGAACATTTTGGTGTATACGATGAACAATTTCTTAATATAGGATGAACATTTTGGTTGTACCTATAGAACATTCTTTAATATAAGATAAAAATTTTAAATTGTATGATGAGCAATTTTTTAAAACAGGCTGCGTTCTTCTTTAATATATTGTGAACATTTTTCAGTTAAAAGTTTTTCTAATATACACTGAACTTTTTTTCAAACACATATTAAATACTTTTAAATAAAATTCAGATTACCTGTTCAATTTTTCAAAAAATGTTTGAAATCTCAAAAAATATTCGTATTTTCTCAAAATTGGTACTTAATGTTCAAAAATAACTCAGGTGTTCAAAAAGTGTTCATATTTAAAAAATGTTTAGAAATAACCAACGACAAAACCAGTTCGGGACAGTGCATCGGTCTCCATAGTGTTTACTTTGCTACAATATATTGGCCCCTACTGTAACTTGTCACTATAGTGCGTCAACCGCTACAGTTTTAATCTAAAGCTTCCCTAAGTCCCTTTTGAGTCGCGCCTGTGAGAAGGCACGGATGTTTGCCGCTTCCGAGCGCATATAGAACCTCTAGCATTAAGCGTCGAATTGCCAGACTCCAGAACAGGGGAGTGCGCGAGTGTGCCAGCCCAGAGGTGCACTGTAGCGAATCGGCTACTTTAGCGGCCGGGTTTTTAAATATTTTATTCGTTTTTTCACAAAAATAATATGTGAAGATATTCTCAAATTTTACAAAGTATTTTTCTAAAAAGTGAACAGTTTTCTAAAAATGTAACAAAATTTTAAATAGTTTTTTCAAATGAGGTTATTTTTTGAAAATGGGAACATTTGTAAGAAAGTTGCGAATATTTTTCAAAACAATAATTTGCGTATATTTCTGAAATTACGAAAAAAAATACACAACATTTTTTAAAACTCGTGAATATTTCTTGCGATGCAGAAAATGAATTTGTGTGATTTATTGAAAAGCTAGACGTTTTTTGAAATTCCAAACGAAATTTAGAATAAAATATTTCCACATTTTATAATTTGTGAACAAATTTTGAAAACAGAAATAGTTTTCAAATTCGAAACAAATATTTAAAAGTTCCAACATTTGTTTTACATCCCAATATGTTTTTTAATACACAAACTTTTGCTAATTCAAATAATATTTTATATATCGAAAAAAATTATAAAGAAAACTTTTTTGTTAATGAAGAAAAAGAACCACACAAAACAGTTAAAAGTCACAACAGGAAAAAGGAAA
The DNA here is from genome assembly GCA_021437245.1 of Aegilops speltoides. NCBI lineage: Eukaryota > Viridiplantae > Streptophyta > Magnoliopsida > Poales > Poaceae > Aegilops > Aegilops speltoides. The sequence goes on from CM038146.1 coordinate 72,558,511, forward strand.
AGAAAACTGAACTAAACCTTCAGAAACCTTCAACAGGGTTTCCAAAACTGCAACCAGTGCTCAACTTTCCTAGCTTTTAATGGCCCGATCCAGCTCGGTCACATGTGTGTGATGCACCGACTACTTGATGCTGCGAGAGCTATATTTTGCTTACAGCGAGACTAAATTTTTTTTTGAGGGATTACGGCGAGACTAATAGCATGTGTTGGTTGAAGGTTTCCCGTGCTCTCTATAGTAACAGGCCGGCCTGTTTCTTTGTATTCACTGTCTCGTTCCCTCAAGCGCGCTTATTTGATCGCTGCGTTTCGCCCACGTATTTTTTCATTTTTCTTTCGTTTTCTTCCGGGTTTTTTGTTTCAAGTTTTTTTGTCTGTTATTTTAAAATTTCTTCTTTTTTTGGTTTTAGTTCTGTTTTTCTCTCGTTCGTTTCTCCACTTTTATTGGTTTTTCTTTTCTATTTTCTTCAGTTTTTTGTTTCTTTCTTAGTTTACATCAGTTTTTAGTTTTCTTGCTTTTCTTGTTTTCTCATGGAGTTTCATGGTTTTCAACGGCCTTTTTTGTTTTTGAGGTGTTTTTTATGTCTTTCCTTTCTTTGGTTTTCACCGTTTTTCTTTAGAATGTTTTCTTGTATAATTTACACTTTACATATACGTTAGAAATATATTTTAATATATGTTTAACATTTAATAAAAACTTATATTTGTTGACTGCCTTTTCATACACATTGTATATTTTTACATAATCAGGAATTATTTTTAATACATGCTTAAATTTTGTAAATATATGATTAACATTTTACACATGATCAGAATTTTTTCAAATTTATGTTTTTATGTTAATTTATTTAATAATATGTTCTACAATATTTGTTTGCATCAATAACAATGCCTTGTCAGTATTTTAAATTTCTAAATAGATAATTAACTTCTTTTGACATTTTTGTGTTCGATGACTCTTTTTCATACACATTATGCATTTTTGATACATATCTGGTATATTATTTATACATACTTAATTTTTAAAATATGATTAACAATTTACTGATGCAGGATCGACATTTTTGTTTTTAGTTTTTTATCTTTAATTTTATTAATACACGTCCTACATTTCTTGTATACATCAGGAATGTTTTAATACCTATTTAAGATTTACTAAATCGATGATTAATATTTTTTATAAATTCTTGATTAACACTTTTAATACATGCTCAATTTTTATACACATTGTATTTTTCTGTACATTTTTTCTATACATGAGAAATATTTTTATATACACATTTAACATTTTACAAATGCTAGATTAACATTTTCAAACGTTTATGTAGAGTGTTTTTAGTAATAAATTTATTTTGAACATTTGGAAGTATAAACAAAAGTGAAAAGGAGAAAGAAAAAACAAAAACAAAAAACATGAGGAAAAAAAACAAGATTGTGGCCTCCCATGCACCTTGGGCGGCCTATCTCGGGCTTCCCTTCAAGTGGGGCTTCCTTTAGTCTCGCTAGAAAGAGAGGAAAAACGACGCCCACTTTGACGCAGCATGTGTCATATACGATTTGTCATGCACGTCTCCTCTTGATGTTCCTTCTCGGTGTGTGTAAGGGCATCTCCAATGGTAACCCGCAAATTTCCTGCATTCATCCGCAGATGGCGGGGGTTCGTCCACGGACACGAAGGCCACCATCCAACGCTGCCCATATGATTTGGGCAACAATACGAACAAACCAGATGAAATTCGTTCAAATCGGGCGGATTTCATTAAAGTTCGGATATAATTTACATAAAAGGTTGATATTTTGACTGTTTAACAAAAAATAAGAGAAACAAACTAAACCATATACTGTACGACCACCTCGTACGCATGGCCACCCTGCCCCATCGCACTGCCGTCACTCGATGCCGTCATCGTTGTCCCTCCATCAGCGGAATGTCGCCGGAAGGTCGTGACAGCCTTCTCCGATGGCTACCTGCCACTCGCGTAAGAGACGCTTTGCTTCCTGCTGCGTTGCGCGGAGTACCGCCACAGCCACTGCCGACGTGGACTTCAGAGCCCTGGCGCCGGCCTTGCCGCAACCAGCATTGGCAAAGCAGTCGCTAAGCGACCACTCGCCGATCATGGTGAGCTTGCCGTTAGGGTGGTGGTCACGGAGTGGTTGAGCGTCCACGCGGCGGTAAGGTCAGGGTTGTTGCAGACCCAGCCCGGCGCCATGTCGCTCTTGGCGAACGTGGAGCGGCAACTGGCATTGCATCGGTCGTACATCGCCTACTGCGTCGCCGCGCCCTCCGCCTCGAATACAGCAACCCTCGAGCTTGACACTACTAGGGAAAACCCTAGCAGTAGCGCGGGTATTTTGCCTATCAGTAGCGCAGGTGGTCGCGCTCCTGATAAGGCGCTACAGCTAACGTGTAGCAGTAGCGCCTATCGTCCCACGCTACTGCTATACATGGCTAGCAGTAGCGCGATTTAGCTAAGAGCGTTGCTACTAATATCTGCAGCGCTTGTTAGAAGTAAGCGTTACTGGTAAGGGAGCGCTACTGCTAACTTTGTTCCCCTCGCTACTGCTAGTTTTATTAGTTTCTGTTTTTTTATGCATATTTGTTTTGTATTTGAATAGGCTTTATACAATAATCTTTAGCATATCATACACATACAAATGTAATCATAGCATATACATACAAATAGTCTCATCAAATCATGTCATCATCATAATCATCATCCAACACAAAGTGGCCTCTTGTCATCATCTCGAAAATAGTGATACAAGTCTCAATTACTTGCAACTACATCGTCATCCATCTAAACATTGATATACACGAGAAGAGCTACACTATGAGTGAGAGCGGAACTATGAAGTACATGAGTTCGTATCCCTCTCTCGCATTAGCGTGAACCTAAACTAACTATTGGCTGTCGCTCGGAAACCGAAAACCGGTACACCTGGGCCTGACACTCCGGCCACTCGTCGTATACTCCTGGCGTAGCACTTCTTCGCCATCGATGATCTATGCACCTGCATCATCACATGAGTTGATGATATGCAACATATATAGTTGAGCAACAGAAAGAGACAGACTTGGCAAAAATAGAAGCAACATATCATAAGCATAATTATCAAAGTTCATCGTACCCAAAATGCCCTAACTAGTGTGATCTTCACTAGTCGAGGAGGAGGACGGTTTAATTACATCACAAATAAAGTTTCGCCATGCATAACTCAAAAGTTTTGTCATACAAAAAGTATGGACTAAACAGACACACATTGTCATATATCGACAATCACTCCAACATGTCGTGCCATCCATCCATGTCAGGAGAAAGTCCCCGAGCTTAGTGAAAGGCTTCATGTCGAGACGCTGAGAGGCTACGCGTGTTCGGACGTCTTCGCGCGACATTTCTCCTTCTTCGTAGAACATCCCTGTTTTTTTGAGGACCTCCTTCATGATGATTTGGGCAAGTTCGCGTTGGATGTGATAGAACTGAGCTCGAAGTCGATGATCCTCGATATCTCCTATTTGCTTTGCCCATTGCAGAATATGGGCATCGCCGGATTTAGGTGACTGCGAAGTTTTTGGTGATCCCGTCTATACTCCAGCATGTGGTGTAGGACATAGAATCCATCATTACGAGAATCACTCAGTTGCTGGATGCAGCAGAAGTCGGTCTTATGGCTGAAGGCGGGCCTGCCGTGCCTTGTCTTCTTGTCGTTGACCTCTCCACCCCCTTTGCCGTAGTAAAAGATAGCACTGTCGAGAACAGACTTGATGTGGGTGTAATCCTTTTTGGTAATGTTCTTCGACGAGTCCAAGTAAAGAGTGTAGGAGTATCGGGGGTAGAGGATGATGAGGACGACGCGCCCGCCGCTGCACAAAATAAGTACACCTCAAATTAATTAGCCTCCACCGTGCAAATGAATGATTCAAATTGACGGAAGGTTATCCGCGCGGATGACTTACAGGGGATGATAAGGCACGAGAATCGCCTCATTGTCCTTATTGGCGAGCATGAAATTGACGAGGTACTCCCTCGCGAATTCTCGGTGCTTTGCGCAGACTGCCAAGAAGCTCTCGTGCATGAAGTACGGGTCAGCGACAGAGATAAAAGATATCTGCTCAACCCCGATGAGGTATTTCATGTGCAAGGCATAAAGGCGGACAAGCGTAAAATCCAGCTTCTTCCAGTGATACATGTCGAAGATGTAATCGAATCAAAGGAACAAGTTGTCCGCGGGGAATGTGTCGATGTACGACAATTGTTGCGGCACGTTAACCACGTAGAGTGGGTATCCTAGATTTTTCGAGGCGATGAGGCCTTTATCTCTCCGCAGCACATCGTCATGAAGTCTCCTTACATCACTGAATCTGGCCCCTATAGTTGCTTCAGGTAGGATTGGTTCGCCGGTGATATGCCATTTTGCTGCACCGGGGATATCTATATGGTCTTGAATCCGAGGCTGCTGAGGGGGCTGGAACATAGAATCAGGTTTTTTGCCTTTCCTCGGTTTCTTCCTAGACTTCTTTGATACCGGAAGGTTGTCCATAATACGTTCAGACTTCGGAGGCGACAATTCAGGCACCGACTCATGACGCACAAACCCTAAGTAGGCACCAGTATTGACATATTGTTGAGTGTCATCGTCATCCTCATCCTCATCTATGGCGACGTCACCAACAACTAATGGAGCATCTTCCTCGCCCCCTCCGCTATCACCCACCACGACAGCCGATGCTAATTGAGTAGGTGAAGTGTTGATGTTCATACCTAACTGCGTGCTCGTGGGGTGTGCTCCCGGCCGCCTTCAGACGAAGCAGACTCTTTGGCCACAACAGGAGCCACCCATTGCAACAATCACCAAGCTGCTGCGGTGTCTCGTCGTCATCCCCCACTAGTACCAGAGGAGCCAAATTCTCGTGGCCCGGTTTGACACTGGCCACGGAAACCTTGAAGACGTCCGGGGGGATCGGCCGGCTGTGGAACAATAGTTCCTTCGGCTCCATTATCGTCGCCTTCCCCACGTCCACCTTCTGGTCGCCGATGGTGTACAATAAGGTGCACGGGGTTTCATCAGCCTACAAAGAGAAGTCTGCGACGTGAGACATCCGAAAGGCAACGAAAACGGGAGATTATACATTTAGTGAAGAGGGCCAGTGTGACAGATACCGTGAGGGTGTTGAGCTCAGCCAAAGACGAAGCACCGCCGAGCACGTCCGGTGCCGGAGCAGGTGCGGGAGCCGGTGCGGGAGAAGGTGCAGAACCGTGCAGAGCCAGTCTTGGAGCATGTGCAATCAGAGAGCTGGTGCAACGCTAGTCGAGCTGCTCCCCAAGAAGTCAGCAAGGGGAAAGTTCGCTGCACTTTTTCCTGGATTTTGCCTGGTCCAATTGAAAACGACCGGAACCAAGGTAGTAGACATATCTACAACCACCTGTTTTGCGGCAGCTACCGTTGTTGCGACTGTCTCAGATGATTTCTTCTCAACCGCAATCTCAACCTTCTTGTCGATGTTTTCTTCAGTTAACCTCCATCTTTCCTTTCTCTCCTCTGTGGTCTCACGTGGCGCCGTCTCCGACACCGTGCACGCGTCCATATGACGGTCGAGTCTCCACCGGGAGTACTTTCAATATGTTCAACGCCTGGTTGAATGGAGTGTACCACTTGGGCCTCGCCAACGCCTCAGACGGTGAATCGCTTTCGGCCGCAATCCTGTGCTGCTCTCTCTGCAAAATGCACAAGGATCGTTTACAAATATGACTAATGTGCAGTCGAATTGATCAGAAACTAAAATTAGCAGTCTCATGAACTCCGTCGTGACCCCGTTCATCTCGAAAACCTTTTTCTCTGGGTCCCAATGGTGCCGGGCCCTGAGGACGTCATGCTCTTGCGGGATGGTGAACTCCGTCAAGGGGTCTGGGATGCCCAGACTTGCGGCTTCCGCGTCCTCCTTGGCCCATATGGACCTCTTCCCGCAGTAACCACGGCCTCCAAGGTGGTGGCTCCCAATGTTCCTCTGTTGAAGCCCCTTCATGTACTTTGACTTTATTTGGCAGCTTCGGCCTCGCAAGCCACCTTGAATATTCGAAAGTGCTCTTCCGTGATTGTCGGATTATCCTTTACAATCTCGGAGTAAGGTTCCTTTTTGACGATGATCCGATATTTCACCCTTGTTTTCCAGGCGGCCAACGCGTTGCTAAACTTGGTCATGGCGTGTTTGTTTATCTTCTCATTGTCGGGTCCTTATCTGGATCTTTATAATCCTTTTCATTCCGGCCCGGGAACAAGAATATCTGGTGCAGCTTCTTTAGGAGGGAGGGCCTCATATTATCTATCTTCTTTAGTTTCGCATCGTTGATGGTGGCAGTTGTCCGTATGATGCAGCCTACTTGATTGTCGTAGCACGCGCGCACTTCCTTGGGCGCGGTTGGCTCAAAATTGCCGTCGTCCACCTCCATGACCACTAGTCTAGTAGTCCTGAGCTTGTTAGGAAACCGGTGCCTCTTTGCTTTCGGTTCTATACCGGCTCGGCTAGTCTCGGCACCGGTCTCAGTCTCAGCGCCGGTCTCAGTCTTAGCGATGGTCTCAGTCTCAGCGCCGGTCTCGATGTCAGTCTCAATCTCCGATGTGATAGGTGGACCCACCATGTAACGCCCCGCATTCGATGCGCCAGGTGTCCTCCAGCTATTCGTCGTTGTTGCTATGTCATTTGCTTGCATGTTGCATTTTTTCATGTCATCATCTGCATTTCATCTGCATGTTTTTCAAAACTTGCATCCGGTCTTTTTCCCCGTTGTCCGTTTTGTGATCCGACACTCTCGCACGTGCCTGTCGCCCCTCTCAGACCTTGTTTCGTGAGCGGGAGAAAACATTCTCGGAATGGACCGAAGTTTGCCGAGTGGCCTTGGTATATCACCGGTAGACCGCCCGTCAAATTTCGTCCCATTTGGAGGTCGTTTGATGCCCCAACGGTTAACCGCGTAGCCCGAAACCACCTTTCTCTTTGCAGCCCAGCACCCCTCCACACAGCCCACCTATCCCATCTAAGCCCTCTCCATTCTCTCGGTCGTTCGATCACGATCGTGTGGGCGAAAACTACACCCCATTTGGAGTCTCCTAGCTCCCTCTACCTATAAATATGTGATCCCCTCCGATTTTCGCACAGTCCAAACACTAGCCTCGCCCCACTCCGCCGCCGGACATTTTCCCCACCGACGGACGTGTCCGTGCCGCCGCCCCCGGCAAATCCGAGCACGACACGTCACCAGCCGGCCGTTCCCTCCGCCGCGCCTCACCCGCCGGCCCGCCCGCACCGCCTGGCTGCCACCCCGGACTGCGCGCTGTCCCCACAGCCCGAGCCGCCTCCATCTTTGTCGCCCAGCGCTCGCCGCCTGCGCCCGCCTCCCCGGCGAAGCTCCTTGCCGAGCCGCCCGCGCCTCACCGTCCAGCGCTGGGACCAAGGCTTCATCGCCGCCGGATATCCTCCTCCGCCCCTGTTCCGCCCGCTAGTGCCGCCCCTCGCGGGCAGAGCTCCCGTGCCAGCGCCCAGACCCTTCCGATCCGCCCTCCGGCCGCCGTCGCTGGATCCGGCGGGTGGGACGAGATCCACCCGCCCAGCCATCCAAACGCCTTCCCCCGCGCCCTGGATCCCTCCGTCCCGCTCGTCCTCGTCCCGAGTTGACTTTTCGCGAGGGTAAATTTCCACCATCTCATTTTTTGTGATATTTTTGTGCCCTGTTCATCATGCCATAACTTCTTGTGTGCTGATCCGTTTTGTGCATGTGATATATCAGAATGTTCATTGTAAGATGCTATTCATTTCATTCTATTGTGCCATGCTTGTTTGAGCCAATCTTGATGCCATTATCATCGTTGCAAGAGTGCTATATGATGTTAACTACTGTCTGTTATCAGAACTTGGTGATTTTTCTTTTTCATTGCATTTTACGTGTGCATCTTATGAGCTTGATGTCTACATGTTTTAGGAGCATATTCATGCCATCTTTATAGTGGTGCAATCCATGTATTTTTGTGAGCCTTGTAGTGAGTGCATCAAGCTCGTGAAGTAGGGTACTTGCTGTTACTGTTTTGCTAGGCTGAATCTGTTATATCATGATGCTATGTAAACCTGCTGCTACAAGCCATTCTATGCATAATATGGAGATGTTCACTAAGGATGTTTTGTTCTATATGTCATTCTCTATCCATCCATGCCCTTGGTTGCATTTATATCCTGCTGTAGCTTGTTGTAATCTTTCTCTCAAGTTGCTAAATAATGTTGTTGTCAGCCTGTTAATATTAAGTTCAGTTTTGCCATGTGTCTTGCTAGTGATCCATGCACCCTATGAACTTTATCTTGCCATTCTTAGCTTCATAATTGTGTCTTATTACTGCTGGTCACCTTGTCATGCCATGTATTGTTGTGTGGTGAGTTGTACAAGCTCACCAACATGCCTACTTATCATTGGTCCTGCCATGTACTGTTATTCTGAATCTGTCACATCATTTGCCATGTTTCCATGGATCCTATCATCTTTTCTGTTGATCTTTGGAATTAGTTCAGTAAGGGAGTTTTGTTTTTTTTTCTTTAGTATTAGCATGCCATGCCTTTGTTTTTCATGATAAGTTCCTGTAGCATGCTGTTTGATAGCTCTAAACATTGCACCCTGATGTTATCTCTACCATGTCCAGTGATTTCTGCCGAGTCTGTGAACTGTTATTATTTGAAATTTTGCCATGTCCTTTTTAGCATGTTCTAGTGATTTCTGGAGATAGATCAGTGTTCATGTTTTGTAATGCTCTACCTGTACATTATGTCCATGCCTTTTGTTTTCATGTTGAGGTGTTGTAGCATATTGTTTTGATGCTTGCTAGATGCCTAGTTGCTGTTTTGGACAGCTTGTCCTTTAAACTTGTTTAATGTATGTGTTGAACCGTTGCTCCGTTTTGAGTGTGCTCTATATGAAACTTGCTTAGAATTGCATGTAGCTTCATATTACCTTGTTGCATTCATGTTTTGAGAGTGTTTGCTTGATGTTTCAATGCATTTTGCATCAATGCCATGTTTGACTTGTTTTGCTCATATCTTCTAGGCCGTAGCTCCGAATTAAATGAACTTTATATGTAACTTGACTAGAATTTCGTGTAGATCATCTTGGTGCATCTTAACTTGCTGTTTAACAACTTGAACATAAGGTTTATTCAGATCTGTACCTATTTCGAAATTTGCATATGAGGACTTACCGGAATTGTTATATGTTATTTCCGGCCTCATTTAAACTTGCTTTAATGTGTTGCTCTTGTATGCATCATCTCTTGCCATGAGTAGCCTCATCTAGCCTTTGTCATACATCATAATTGGTTGTGCATCATGTCATGTTTATGTGTGAGTGTTTACCGTGTGTTTGCTTCTTTCCGGTTGTGCTCCTTCTCGTTAGTTCCTGTTTCGTTGCGATTGTGAGGATTCGTTCATCTACACTTGGTTCGTCTTCATGGCTTCATCTTCTTCATGGACTCGTTCTTCTTCCTAGCGGGATTTCAGGCAAGATGACCGTCACCTTGGATCTCACTACTATCATCGCTATGCTAGTTGCTTCGTTCTATCGCTTTGCCGCGCTACCTATCTCTTGCTTATCAAGCCTCCCAAATTGCCATATCAGCCTCTAACCTTTTTACCCTTCCAAGCAAACCATTGATTGGCTATGTTATCGCTTTGCTCAGCCCCTCTTATAGCGTTGTTAGTTGCAGGTGAAGTTGAAGGTTGCTCCATGATGGACAGGATTATTTTGGGATATCACAATATCTCTTATTTAATTAATGCATCTATATACTTGGTAAAGGGTGGAAGGCTCGGCCTTATGCCTGGTGTTTTGTTCCATTCTTTCCGCCCTAGTTTCCGTCATACCAGTGTTATGTTCCTTGATTTTGCGTTCCTTGCGCGGTTGGGTGATTTATGGGACCCCCTTGACAGTTCGCTTTGAATAAAACTCCTCCAGCAAGGCCCAACCTTGGTTTTACCATTTGCCTACCTAAGCCTTTTTCCCTTGGGTTTTCGGAGCCCGAGGGTCATCTTTATTACCCCGGGCGGTGCTCCTCAGTGTTGGTCCAAACTAGAAACCCTTTGCGCGCCCCTCGGAAACTTGAGGTCTGGTTTTAGTTGTACGGATTGCTCATCCGGTGTGCCCTGAGAACGAGAAATGTGCAGCTCCTATCAGGATTTGTCGGCACATTCGGGCGGCTTTGCTGGTCTTGTTTTACCATTGTCGAAATGTCTTGTAAACCGGGATTCCGAGACTGATCGGGTCTTCCTGGGAGAAGGAATATCCTTCGTTGACCGTAAGAGCTTGTGATGGGCTAAGTTGGGACACCCCTGCAGGGTATTAACTTTCGAGATTCGTGCCCGCGGTTATGTGGCAGATGGGAATTTGTTAATATCCGGTTGTAGAGAACTTGACACCAGATTCGAATTAAAACGCATCAACTGTGTGTGTAGCCGTGATGGTCTCTTTCGGCGGAGTCCCAGGAAGTGAACATGGTCTTTGGGTTATGTATGAACGTAAGTAGTTTCAGGATCACTTCTGTAACGCCCTCGATGCGGCTATATCTCCCACATGTCGAAGCACGACTTAGAGGCATAACCGCATTGAAAGCAATGTCGCAAGTGAGGTAATCTTCACACAACCCATGTATTACATAAGGGAAAGAGATACATAGTTGGCTTACAATCGCCACTTCACACAAATACATGAATAAAGCATTACATCATCCAGATACAATCAAGGTCCGACTACGGAACCAAAATAAAAGAAAAACCCCAGATCGCACAAAGGTCCTGATCGACCCCAACTGGGCTCCACTCTTGATCAACTAGAACGAAACAACACAAAGGGCAAGATCTTCATCGAGCTCCTCCTTGAGCTTGATTGCGCCACCTTTCGGTAACATAGGCACCGCAAACTGGTTTTGAAGTATCCGTGAGCCACGAGGACTCAAAGAATCCCATTACCATGGGTATCAAGACTAGCAAAGCTTAATGGGAAAGGAAGGGGTAAAATGGTGAGGTTGCAGCAGCGACTAAGCATGATATGGTGGCTAACATACGCAAATGAGAGCGAGAAGAGAAACAAGCGGAACGGCCGTGAAGCTAGCAATGATCAAGAGGTGATCCTGAGCACCTACTTACGTCAAGCATAACCCAGAAACTGTGTTCACTTCCCGGACTCCGCCGAGAAGAGACCATCACGGCTACACACTCGGTTGATGCGTTTTAATTCGGATCAAGTGTCAAGTTATCTACAAGCGGACATTAACAAATTCCCATCTGCCACATAACCGTGGGCACGGCTCTCGAAAGTTTATACCCTGCAGGGGTGTCCCAACTTAGCCCATGACAAGCTCTCGCGATCATCGAAGGAATAGACCTTCACCGAGACACTCCGATCGACTCGGTATCCGGTACATCAAGACATTTCGACAATGGTAAAACAAGACCAGCAAAGCCGCCCGATCTTGACAATCTCGATAGGAGCTGCACATATCTCGTTCTCGAGGCAACACCGGATAAGCGAAGCGTCTGGTACCGACGTGACCCAAGTTGCCAAGGGATGGTCCCAAGACGGTGCTCTAGTTTGGACCAACGCTTAGACAAGCACCGCCCGGGGCTATAATAAAGATGACCTCGAGAGAGCGACTCCCAAGGGAAAAAGTAGGTGGTGGTGAGGCAAATGGTAAAAGTCAATGTTGGGCCTTCTTTGGACAAGTTTTATTCAAAGCGAACTCGTCGGGGGTCCCATAAATCACCCGACCGCGTTAGGAACACAAAATCCGGGAACATAACACGGTATGACGGAAACTAGGGCGGCAAGAGTGGAACAAAACACTGGGCATAAGGCCGAGCCTTCCACCCTTTACCAAATATATAGATGCATTAATAATATAAGAGATATTGTGATATCCCAACATAAACCCTGTCCACCATGGAGAAATCTTCAACTTCACCTGCAACTAGCAACGCTATAAGAGGGGCTGAGCAAAAGCGGTAACATAGCCAAACAACGGTTTGCATAGGAAAGGTGTCAAAGGTTAGGGGTTCATGGCAACATGGGATGGCTTGACAAACAGGTGATAGGTAGCGCAACATAGCGAAAGAACGAGGCAACTAGCATAGCAATGATAGTAGTGAGATCCAGGGTAACGGTCATCTTGCCTGAAATCCCGCAAGGAAGAAGAACGAGTCCATGAAGAAGACAAACAGACGTAGTCGAACGAATCCTCACAACTCCGGAACGAAACCGAAGCTAACGAGAGAGGCAACCCGGAAAGAAGCAAACAACATAGTAAACGACCATCACATAAACGTGGCATGATGCACAACCAAGGATGATGCATGTCCGGTTTAATGAGGCATGGCAAAGTGCAACAAACAATACTACAAGTTAAGTGGAGCTCAATATGCAACGAGTTGCATATTGACAAAACACCACATGCAATTATTTAGTTCTCTCTTGTTTAAGCTACCCAACAATATTAAATGTTGATTAACATGGCAAGGGGTGAAGCATAACAAAACTACCTACCTAGGCAAGTTTAAATGAGGCCGGAAACAACGAACAACAAGTCCGGAAAATCCCCATATGCATATTTATGCATTAGGTACTGTTCTGCCCTAAACACCATTTTAATGTTGTTAAACAGGGAAATAAAGTGGACCATGTCAATCTAGGCATTTTTTCACCCCATTTACATATAAAGTTTATTAAAATTGGAGCTACGGTTATTTAGTTATGAATTAAATCATTTTAACATGGCATTTGAGCAAATTTAATCAAACAACATTTTAAACATTTTTAACATGGGTGAAAGTGGCAAATTATTAAACTACACAAAATTCTAAGCAGTTAGCATGTTTAAATCATTTTAATCCGATGCACGGTTTGTGAGTTATTAAATGCATGATGCTTAGGGGTTTTTCTGCAAATCTGAAAATCTATGGATAATGCTAAAATCGCAGAAAGGAAAAAAAAACAGAACAGGTTGAATCTGAGGCGAACTGGGCTGGGGTTCTCACCATGGGCCAAAACCCAGAACTATGGAGAGGCCAAGGCAGGCCGGGGCTTGCTGGGCCAGAGCGGGGCCTTGGAGGCCACTGGACTGGGCCGGACGGGGTTCGTGGCCCACGCGGGCTGAGGCCGTCCTCCTTCCGTGCCCGCACGGACAGGGAGACAGGGGCGGCGGTGGAGGTTCACGCCGGCGACGACGAGGCTCGAGGGCGGCGGCGGGGCGGATCTGCAAGGCGGGGCAGCAGAGGCCGGATCTGGCAGCGCGGATCCATTCCGGCGGCAAACGGCGGCGAGGACGAAGCTTCAGCGAGGCGGACCCGAGCTTCGGCGCTGCCATGGCAGAACCTTCTGGGAGAGAGGCCGGGCGGCGAGGAGTAAGCGGCGACGGGGCGGGAGGCGCGGAGCGGCGAAGCTCCAGCGAGGCCGGGCGGCGGCACGACGGCGGCAAGGCTGGCGACGGGCGGCGACAAGCGGATGGTTGCGGCGAAGCCAGCGGGCGGCGGCGGCGCGCCGCGCAAGCCAGCTTGCTGGCCCGATGGGATCGGCGGGCGCGCGCATGGCGGAAACTAGGTGGCGGCGTGGCGGCTGCGGGTTGGAGGAGACGGCGGCGGAGGCGACATGGCGCGACGCCATTGGCCAGAGCGACGCGTCCGGCGGACATGTTCGGCGCGGGCGGACGTGTCCGGCGGCGCGAGAGGAGCGGGGCTAGGGTTTAGACCGGGATTTCGGGGGGAGGGGGCTAATTTATAGGTAGAGGGAGCTAGGAGAGTCCAAATGAGGTGCGGTTTTCGGCCACGCGATCGTGATCGAACGACCGAGAGCATGGAGGGGAGTTTGGTGGGTTTGGGGCCACTTTGGAAGGGGTGTTGGGCTGCAACAAAAGAGGGCTTTTGCGGTTACCCAGTTAACCGTTGGAGTATCAAACGACCTCCAAATGGCACGAAACTTGACAGGCGGTCTACCGGTGCTATACCAAGGCCGCTTGGCAAACCTCGGGCCATTCCGAGAAAGTTTAATACCCGCTCACAACAGGAGAGAAGAAGGGGAGGCCGGGGGACATAGGAGTGCCGGATTGCAAAACGGACAACGGGGAAAAGGCTCGGATGCATGAGACGAACATGTATGCAAAATGAGATGCACATGATCACATGATATGAAATGCATATGATGATGTGGCAAAGTGCAACACGCAAGCACATGACATGGCAACGACGGCGAATAACTGGCGGACACCTGGCGCATCGGATCCGGGGCGTCACAACGCTCCACCACTACGAGAGGATCTCGTCCCGAGATCTAGGATGGCACCGGAGGGAAAACGGAAGAGGAAGAGGAGAGGTAAAACTAAGTTGCTTCTTTGACCAATGAGTGAAAGCAAAGAACCTTGAGGGGTTGAGCAAAATGAAAGGAAGAAAATAACGAAGATGAGCAAAGTTGAAAACACTCCGTTAGAAAAGAGGAACAAGGGATACAACGAGAACCAAGAGGTTTAGTGATAAGATAGATATTGAAACCACTCCTGTTAAAACTAAATAGAGGAGGAATAAGATTGATATAATTTGGGCAGCACTCCGACTGAAAGAAGAAGGAATAGGACATGAGCTTGAGAAGATGGGATAATACTTGATGAAATCAACAACCACACTGCCTCCGGAATTGAAAGAATGGCACAAGGGGTAAGAAACATTACAAATCGCACTCCGGTTGAGAAGGGAGGCAAAACTTGATAAGATGAGAGAACTCGAATGAAAACACGACACTCCGTTTAAACGGATAAGCAAGGAAAATTACATGATATTTACAAAATGAGATGATGGGTCGAAGGGAGTAACATCACAATGCCTCTGGAACAAAAGAATAGAAGATAGATCACTGGAATAACAAAATGTAGGAGAAAATGCAAACTTCTGCCACAAATGGGCTCGGAAAGCACCCTTCCAAGAAGGTTATAACGGAGTTGTTGGAAAAAACAACAACGAAAAGAATAAGCTTGTGGCGGGCTTATGAAAACATCTCAAAATTATGAGGTGAGCTTCTGCCACCAACGGAAACAAATGATTGGATTGAATATCAACAAGGAGACGAGGAACTTATTTCACCGGGAGGACAAATGAAGAACTTGGGTCATTTATAAGCACCATAAATAGCAACAATCCTTAGGGAAAGCTTTAGGTGACATATAACCCAAGATAACTCCAATGAAGAGACTGATGGATTTAAAATACCTCATTCTTGACAACAATATGAATCATGAAACATGAAGGAAATTGTCAAGAGTGACATAACACCATCTCAAAAGATAAGATAGAAGGAATTGCACTTTGGAATGCAAGATGGAGAATACTTGAGCTTCTCAAAACAAAACAAGTGTTGGGCACCCTGTTTAATTTTGAGTGTAGCTTGGCGGATCATAACTTCGAGCGAAATCTTGAAGAACAAATGAAGAATGAAAGAATCCTTGACGAACCACCACTTAGAGCCTCCATGAAGAACTCCGGTAATAGAAGGATGATGAAAAGAAAGGGAAGTTGAAAACACAAGGTGAATCCTTGCAATGATTTAGATGGAGCTTCGCGACGAGATAATTGAGATAACTTGGAACTCCGAAAAGAAAGATGAAGCCTCTCGAACCGAGAATGTGATATGATGACCAACTCCGGAAATAAAGATGAATCACTTGTAATCAAGAATTTATTCATCATGAATAATCTCCGGAAGAAAAGAATTTAGTCACCTCAAGGAAATAAGAATATTGTATGCTTATCCTTCATCAAATTTAATTGATGACAAGCAACGGATTTGGCATATTACTTATTCCCATTGAAAAAAAGGATTAAGAGAGATATAGCATAAACTTCAGAAGGTATTGATGGAACCACCGGTGGGATTTGGAAACAACGAATGAATTGATATGATGAACAAGGAAGAGAGATCTTGAAAGAACCACCGTAAGAATTGAGAATGAACGTAGCAAAGGCACAATTCACCGGGAAGAATTGGAAAATGAATGAAGATACTTGAGGGGATTTAGATACATGAGAACGAAGAGATCATGAACTGGTTAGAGGATATTTGAATGATGCGCCGGTAAGATTTGGAGAACGAGAGCTGAAAGCTTGAATGAATAATACTGAGATGATGGGCTTCAAAGAATGTAACTGAAAAGACTCCTAAAATGCTCCGGACGGGTGAAAAAGATTCTCACAACCGAAAACAATTATGAGAGGATGGCAACAAGCTAGCACCATGAATCTTGAAGAGAATGGACCAAGATTTAAGAGAAATCCTTCTTCGGTCTTCAAATGATGAGAATGACAACGAGAAACACCTCCAAGAATTATTGAGGCACACCGGAAGAATCAAAAGCGAAGAGGTTGAGCCAACTATGAAAAGAATTTGAAAGATCTTGGAGAAAAGCATTTGACTGATGATAACTCATTCTTACGTCAAACTTGGAGAAGAATTTAGGATAGCTCTGGGAAAATAGAAGAGTCAGGTAAGATCCTGGGAAAAGACCTATGGGTTAGGGCCCACTCAAAAGAAAACGCCGTTGGAAATGATTTTAAAGAGACATTGCACCGGTTGAATTAAATGACTTGAATGAGATACCAATCTCGAAAGAGCTTGAACGAATGCAGAGTGGAAACACGAATCTTCGAGATATCTTGAGCACTCTGGAATAACAAATAGCGAGAAGTAGAATGATAAAGAGGTGCATCGGTATAAGAAAGCATTTGACATGAGGAAAGGAATATTATCAACATTGAAAGCTTGAATAGGATCCACTGGAGAAGAAACAAAAATGAAGGATGATGAACTTGAAACTGTTGAGCATCTTCATGGGAAATCACCGGATAAGAACATTGATTGAAAAGAATGAAGAGACTTCACATGAATAAATGGATACTTGATTAAGAAATCTGTGTCCTTGAAGAAAAAGGGTGGGAGGGCGGGAAAACAAAGGCAACTTGGGATGGATGAAACAAACACCGTTGAGAAAACTTAGAAATGATCTTGCGGATGGGGAGAATGATGGGATCATCTCGAAGAGAAGCGCACCGGTTGGAAAAGAATTAACATGACAACCTCAATGATCAAAAGGATTAGTATTCACATAGCAATATGAGAACACCGTTTAGGAAAGGTATGGATTCAACATTTGACTTCGAAGCAACTCAAATACCACAAATAACACAAAACAAAGGATTTGGCTTGCAGAATAAGCCGGAACAAATACATATGATAGAGATTTACCCAATCCCATATCAAGCATTTGTCGGAAAGATATTCTAGGAGCTACTTGAATTCCCACCTATCAAACTCCCGAAACTTTCTGGTTATGCAATCTGGTGTTGGGGATACAGGGGAAGCAATATATCTCACCCAAACTAACAATCCCTACATCCAGCTGTATCCATCCGTCAACACATAACCAAGAAACCTTCGGAAATCGTGTACCTCAACCTTGAAAAGCATCCGTTATACGAGTCATGGCAATACTCCGTACTCACCTCGATCTTGGGTTAGCGGGGTTATCTCACCAACAACTGCATAAAAGAGATTTTCGATGTCGGCGTACTAAACTCAGGTATTCCAGAACTGCAACGATAAAATTATGACGACAACACCTCAGAGCTCAACTCCCCGGGACACCTCCACTAAAAAAAACCCCTGCTGACGGGAGGAACCAAGACAATGTTGTCATCATAAAATCATCGGAACGATTCTAAGATACCCGCGTGATCCTAAAAAAAATTAGTGAAATTTGAGAAGAGAAAGTCAAAACTCTACGTCAGGAGACCTCACCAGAGCGACGAAGGGACTGAGGAGTAAAATGAATTCCTAACTCTCCGATATATATAATCCTAAATGACTCAAAACATTTTTCTAGACACAACTCGGCCGCTAAAAGCGATCAGCGGTGGGGCTCCTAAGGTCGGGAAGGCTCTGATTACCAACTTGTAACGCCCTCGATGCGGCTATATCTCCCACGTGTCTAAGCACGACTTAGAGGCATAACCGCATTGAAAGCAATGTCGCAAGTGAGGTAATCTTCACACAAACCATGTATTACATAAGGGAAAGAGATACATAGTTGGCTTACAATCGCCACTTCACACAAATACATGAATAAAGCATTACATCATCCAGATACAATCAAGGTCCGACTACGGAACCAAAATAAAAGAAAAACCCCAGATGCGACAAAGGTCCCTGATCGACCCCAACTGGGCTCCACTACTGATCAACTAGAACGAAACAACACAAAGGGCAAGATCTTCATCGAGCTCCTCCTTGAGCTTGATTGCGCCACCGCTTTCGGTAACATAGGCACCGCAAACTGGTTTTGAAGTATCCGGTGAGCCACGAGGACTCAAAGAATCCCATTACCATGGGTATCAAGACTAGCAAAGCTTAATGGGAAAGGAAGGGGTAAAATGGTGAGGTTGCAGCAGCGACTAAGCATGATATGGTGGCTAACATACGCAAATGAGAGCGAGAAGAGAAACAAGCGGAACGGCCGTGAAGCTAGCAATGATCAAGAGGTGATCCTGAGCACCTACTTACGTCAAGCATAACCCAGAAACTGTGTTCACTTCCCGGACTCCGCCGAGAAGAGACCATCACGGCTACACACTCGGTTGATGCGTTTTAATTCGGATCAAGTGTCAAGTTATCTACAAGCGGACATTAACAAATTCCCATCTGCCACATAACCGTGGGCACGGCTCTCGAAAGTTTATACCTGCAGGGTGTCCCAACAGCCCATGACAAGCTCTCGCGATCATCGAAGAATAGACCTTCACCGAGACACTCCGATCGACTCGGTATCCCGGTACATCAAGACATTTCGACAATGGTAAAACAAGACCAGCAAAGCCGCCCGATCTTGCCGACAATCTCGATAGGAGCTGCACATATCTCGTTCTCGAGGCAACACCGGATAAGCGAGTCTGGTACCGACGTAACCCAAGTTGCCAAGGGATGGTCCCAAGACGGTGCTCTAGTTTGGACCAACGCTTAGACAAGCAATCGGCCGGGGGGCTATAATAAAGATGACCCTCGAGAGAGCGACTCCCAAGGGAAAAAGTAGGTGGTGGTGAGGCAAATGGTAAAAGTCAATGTTGGGCCTTCTTTGGACAAGTTTTATTCAAAGCGAACTATCGGGGGGTCCCATAAATCACCCGACAGCGTTAGGAGCAAAAATCCGGGAACATAACACCGGTATGACGGAAACTAGGGCGGCAAGAGTGGAACAAAACACCAGGCATAAGGCCGAGCCTTCCACCCTTTACCAAATATATAGATGCATTAATAATATAAGAGATATTGTGATATCCCAACATAAACCCTGTCCACCATGGAGAAATCTTCAACTTCACCTGCAACTAGCAACGCTATAAGAGGGGCTGAGCAAAAGCGGTAACATAGCCAAACAACGGTTTGCATAGGAAAGGTGTCAAAGGTTAGGGGTTCATGGCAACATGGGATGGCTTGACAAACAGGTAATAGGTAGCGCAGCATAGCGAAAGAACGAGGCAACTAGCATAGCAATGATAGTAGTGAGATCCAGGGTAACGGTCATCTTGCCTGAAATCCCGCAAGGAAGAAGAACGAGTCCATGAAGAAGACAAATGACGTGGTCGAACGAATCCTCACAACTCCGAACGAAACCGAAGCTAACGAGAGGCAACCCGAAAGAAGCAAACAACATAGTAAACGACCATCACATAAACGTGGCATGATGCACAACCAAGGATGATGCATGTCCGGTTTAATGAGGCATGGCAAAGTGCAACAAACAATACTACAAGTTAAGTGGAGCTCAATATGCAACGAGTTGCATATTGACAAAACACCACATGCAATTATTTAGTTCTCTCTTGTTTAAGCTACCCAACAATATTAAATGTTGATTAACATGGCAAGGGGTGAAGCATAACAAAACTACCTACCTAGGCAAGTTTAAATGAGGCCGGAAACAACGAACAACAAGTCCGGAAAATCCCCATATGCATATTTATGGATTAGGTACTGTTCTGCCCTAAACACCATTTTAATGTTGTTAAACAGGGAAATAAAGTGGACCATGTCAATCTAGGCATTTTTCCACCCCATTTACATATAAAGTTTATTAAAATTGGAGCTACGGTTATTTAGTTATGAATTAAATCATTTTAACATGGCATTTGAGCAAATTTAATCAAACAACATTTTTAACATTTTTAACATGGGTGAAAGTGGCAAATTATTAAACTACACAAAATTCTAAGCAGTTAGCATGTTTAAATCATTTTAATCCGATGCACGGTTTGTGAGTTATTAAATGCATGATGCTTAGGGTTTTTCTCGCAAATCTGAAAATCTATGGATAATGCTAAAATCGCAGAAAGGAAAAAAAAGTAAGTGCTGAATCGAGGCGAACTGGGCTGGGTTCTCACCATGGGCCAAAACCAGAACTATGGAGAGGCCAAGGCAGGCCGGGCTTCTTGGGCAGTGGGGCCTTGAGGCCACCGGACTAGGCCGGACGGGTTCGTGGCCCACGCTGGCCGAGGCTCCTTCTGCCCCCGCACGACAGGAGACAGCGTGGCGGTGGAGGTTCACGCCGGCGACGGCGAGGCTCGAGGCGGCGGCGGCGGATCTCGCAGGCGGGGCGGCAGAGGCCGGATCTGGCAGCGGCGGATCCATTCCCGCGGCATTTAACGGCGGCGGGACGAAGCTTCAGCGGGCGGACGGACCGAGCTTCGGCGCGCCATGGCGAAGCTTCGGGAGAGAGGCCGGCGGCGAGGAGCGGGCGACGACGGACGGGAGGCGCGAGCGGCGAAGCTTCAGCGAGGCCGGGCGGCGGCGGCACGACGGCGGCAAGGCTGGCGACGGGCGGCGACAGGCGGATGGTCATGGCGAAGCCAGCGGCGGGCGGCGGCGCGCGGCCGGAAGCGCTGGCCCGCCATGGATCGGCGGACGCGGCCATGGCGAGGCTAGGTGGCGGCGTGGCGGCTGCGGGTTGGAGGAAACGACGGCGGAGGCGACGTGGCGCGACGCCATTGGCCGGAGCGACGCGTCCGGCGGACATGTTCGGCGCGGGCGGACGTGTCCGGCGGCGCGAGAGGAGCGGAGCTAGGGTTTAGACCGGGATTTCGGGGGGAGGGGGCTAATTTATAGGTAGAGGGAGCTAGGAGAGTCCAAATGAGGTGCGGTTTTCGGCCACGCGATCGTGATCGAACGACCGAGAGCATGGAGGGGAGTTTGGTGGGTTTGGGGCCACTTTGGAAGGGGTGTTGGGCTGCAACAAAAGAGGGCTTTTGCGGTTACCCGGTTAACCGTTCGAGTATCAAACGACCTCCAAATGGCACGAAGCTTGACAGGCGGTCTACCAGTGCTATACCAAGGCCGCTTGGCAAACCTCGGGCCATTCCGAGAAAGCTTAATACCCGCTCACAACAGGAGAGAAGAAGGGGAGGCCGGGGGACATAGGAGTGCCGGATTGCAAAACGGACAACGGGGAAAAGGCTCGGATGCATGAGACGAACATGTATGCAAAATGAGATGCACATGATGACATGATATGAAATGCATATGATGACGTGGCAAAGTGCAACACGCAAGCACATGACATGGCAACGACGGCGAATAACTGGCGGACACCTGGCGCATCGGATCCGGGGCGTCACAACTTCTTGATCATTACTAGCTTCACGACCGTTCCGTTGCTGCTCTTCTTGCTCTTATTTGCGTATGTTAGCCATCATATATGCTTAGTCGCTACTGCAACCTCACCACTTATCCATTCCTTTGCCCATTAAGCTTTGCTAGTCTTGATACCATGGACGGGATTGCTGAGTCCTCGTGGCTCACAGATTACTACAACAACAATTGCAGGTACAGGTTATGCGATGATATTGGTGCGAGAGCGATGTTACTTGTTTTGGAGTTCTTCTTCTGCTTCTTCTTCAATCAGGGGATAGGATCCAGGTCGGCAGCCTGGGCTAGTAGGGTGAATGTCGTTTCAGCTTCTGTTTGTGTTTCATCCGTAGTCGGATGTTGCTCTTGTGTATGATGATGTTGTATTCGTGTGGCATTGTATGCCTCTTGTATGTATCCCCAACTATTATGTAATGGTATGATGTAATGATATCCACCTTACAAAAGCGTCTCCAATATGCGCTTCTATCCTTGGTGGGACCTTCGAGTTCCTTTAGGAAAGGGTCGCATATTGGGCGTGACACACCAACATCAACTATTGATCATCGGCGTCCCTCAAGAATTCTTCTGCCGCCCGGTAGACGTTGTCGCAGTCACCAGAACCCTGTCCTTCATCGTTGCTAGCCATGTTTCCTACGATTAAATCTAGTAATTAATTCTAGACCTAATAAAATGAATAACGACATGCAGGAACGTTGACTCCTTCCCGGTGCGGCAAATCACGGGCACTCGATATGTCCTATTTTGTAGCACAAGTCATGCCGAAATTAACGGAAAATTTCGGCATGACTTTTGCTAAAAATGGACAAATCGAGAACCTGAAATTTGCCGGAACGGAAATGAATCAACATTCTGGCAAAACATAGGCCACTCAGCTTCATTCCCTGGAAACAGTGTTCAAATATCAATCTTCGACACCACAACACATGTCCAAATATACACGAGCAACCACATGTCCAAATATACAGGTCCAAATTTCACAAGCTAATTCAAAAACTAAGTGCAGAAGATAATTCATTTAACTACTAATAGAACAAAATTCAGTTAACTTTAGTGCTCTATAAGGATGAAAGGAAAAAAATTCAGTTAACTTCTAATTTCATTCATTTAGGTTATTCATTTAACTTCACCTAATTAACCTACTGTACCACTACTACTAGCAGCACTACTAACCTAATTAACCTAGCAAAACCCTACTGCCCTAACTAAAAAACATCTAATTAACATCTACTAGTACCACTACTGCCCTAACCTAATTAACATCTACTAGTATCACTATATACTACAAGCAGCACTGCTACAATATTTTCTTCTTTTTTCTTTTAAAAAAACATCTATGAAAACAAAAACCCTACTGCCCTACCTAAATTTTTTGCTCTAAACTAATTTTTGCTCTAACATCTACTACTTAACATTTTTTGCTCTAAACTAATTTTTTTTATATAAACTAACTTTTGCTCTACTAATTTTTGCTCTAAAATGCAGAGAGAGAGGAGTGGTGGGGGCTTCTGAGAGGGAGAGACGGTGGCGGGAGGTGCTCGGCAGAGGCAGGGGCGGGAGGCGGGCTCGGGCACTAGCAACAAGTGTCCCGGGCGGGCTTGGGTGGCGGTGAGGTCGAAGGCCACCGCGGTAAGGTCGAGGGCGGCGACGGTGAGGTCGAGGGCGGCCTCGGGCGGCGGCAGCGAGGCTGAGGGCGGCCTCGAGCGGCGGCGGTGAGGATGAGGTTGCGGGCGTCCACGCCGGCAGGAGACGGCGGCGAAGTGGGGCGACGGCGAATCGGGGAGACGGCGGCGAAGTGGGCGAGGGATTTGCGGGAGAAGTGATGGCCGGGTGGGGGGAGGGAAACCGCTAGCTGTTTAAGTGAAACATAATGCTAGCGTGTTTCTGAAAACGTTAGCTATAGCGCGTTTCACAAAACGCGCTACTGCTAAGTTTGTCTCTTTTTTCCTTTCTCATCTATTTTTCTTTACATTTTATTTTTTTTCCTTTTTGCTTTTTCTATTTCTTCCATTTTCATTTACTTTTCTATTTGTTGTTCGATTTATTTTCTTTTCGTTAGCAGTAGTGCCTTTCTACATAAACGCGCTGCTACAATAGACATAGCGGTAGCGCGGTTTAAACAAGAACACTACTACTATCTGTAACTTATCAGCTTAGTCGTGAGAATTTTAGTTGTAGCGCGTTTATAGTTAGGCGCGCTACTGCTACGTTTGTATCTGTAGCGCCCTTATCCTGCATGCGCTACTGCTATTTAGCACTAGCGCCCTTTTTAACAAGCGTTACTGCTAAAGTTCTGTGTATAAGGTTTTCCCTAGTAGTGTGAGGCACCGCCATAACCACCTCCTCTGAGGTAGTGGAGGAGGTGGCCCTACGCCTTCTTGATCGCAGGCGGGAACTCTTCCTTGACGGCGATGCGGTGGCGGCACGACGGCAACGATGGCGCTTCCATACGGCTGTACCGGCTGTGCCGCGGGAACGTCGGCTCCTCCTTGGCCCGACGTCCGATATGGACGCCGCGGTGGTGTGGGGGCGACGACGCCTCGTCCTTCACGCACGTTCAAATAGGACGCCGCGGTTGTGCTACGGCGAGGCCGGCTTGTCCTTCACAGGCCGGAGCGAGGACGCTGGTTCGCGCTTCCCGCGATGGTGTGGCGGGGACGGCAGCTCCTGCTTGACGCGCACCAGCGATGGTGGCGACGAGCCCATGTAACAAAGTGGCCGCTCCATCATTATCTTGATCTGACGGACGAAATCTTCTTCCCCGAGAGTGGCCTCCTTAAGTAGTCGGGGCATCTGCTGCGGCGCTTGGTCCTCCTTCTCACCGGAGAAGGTGATGATCTTCTCCTTGGCGGAGGAGCCGGTTGGCGTGGACGCCGAAAGGCCCGGAGAGAATGGGTGGCGGCGCCAAGAACCGCTGAAGGAGGATCTTCCGCCTACTCCGCCTGCCACAGTGACTTCGGCATCGCCGCCGCTGGTCTTAGAGAGGACGAGGGGCTTGGAGGGCTTGGGCACGTAGATGGAGGAGTGGAGGGAGGCGGTGCTCGGGGAGGGGGAGTGCTTCTCTGTGCAGCGCCGGTGCACGGCTTAAATAGCCGCGGCCAAGTAGGCGAAGGGGCGACCAGCCCGCTTCAATGCGGCGTAGCAGCCGGAGTTAGTTCTTCGGTTCGCGGCATCCACATTTAATCGATGACACCCGGGAGGTCACGTCCATCGATGCCGCCCTCCCGTCCGGTCATGACATCAATGTCGATCACTGCATACTCTGGGCCCGCATGAATGCGGCACGACAAGCTACGCCGGCGTTCGATGGAAAGTAGCACGGGAGAGGCGGTGGGAGATTTTTTGTGGGCCAGTGTGGTCAGACACAGGCTTGGGAGCGGTCAGGCCCGCAAAGCCCACCCACGTTTATCTCCGATTTGCGGGAGAAAGTACGTCTGAACCGCCTGACAGACAGATGCAACACGTCCGAACAATGCGATTCAAAAGGATGCGGACAGGTCAACGTTGGAGATGTCCTAATGCCCATTGAGACTATCAACTCTGGTCCAGGTGCAGGAGGCTTGATTGCACTTCAAAATGATTAAAACCCTCGTGGACCCTCAAAAGAATAACAAATGTCATTGCTTGTAATACGTGGTGTTCTACAAAGACATATAGCCATGTTCATTTAGTTTTCAAACCAAAATATAATTGCGAAAATGAGCATAGCTCAGATGGTTAGATCCTTTGTGGTGAAATCAACACAGGGTTCAAGTTCTAGACTTACACTTGCGGTCGCAATTTTTTAAAATTTATTTCAAAGCTAACCGTTTTCATAGACTACGAAGGTGTACGACAACTTCGTCAATCTAAAAAATATGTCCGCTCAGTATTTTCAAGGTGCTCATAGGAGTACCTAGGGCTAAGTATAGGGGTGCTTGTATGTAAGCGTGTGCGATTGTACTGTGTTAAAGAAAACTAAAATATAGTTTAAATCGTCAGATTTGACCAGATTAATTGCCCAAGCTCTGGGCTCTGGCCAGTCCAGCCGAGCAGCGCAGCACATTGAATCCCCCGAGATAAATCCACCAGCAAACATCCCACAGGGGATCCCCCCAAATCGCCAGAGAATTTACAGCGTCGGAGGGGAGGGGACCATGGGCGTGGCCGGCCGAGCGAGCATCTCATGCCTTTTCTCACGTGCTCTCCCTGTGGCCGGTCTGCGGAGGGCGCCTGGACCTGGAGCCGGGCGGGCAGGGGCCTGGACTCGACTGCCTGGAACAGCAGCGCAAGCGGACGCCCACCATGTGTTCCGCCCCGACAGATCACTCAACTTCGCTCGAGTACCGTCTTGCGTTCGCTCGAGTACCGTCTTGCGTCTCTGGTCCCATACGGATCTGCGGCTTCATTTCCGCGGCTGTACTGTACTACTGTTCACGGTTGAATTCGGCCGGATCAACAGCCCGCGAGAGTATAAAGTTTCACCAAAGATGTGCCAGGTTTTCTGATTTGAATGAAGCAGGTACATCGGTCAGCAGCCTGGCCCGGCCGGCCCGCCCTCCACCCCGGTCTCTGATTCCCGGTGACGTATACCTTTGCCACATGAATTTTTTTTTCATGGTAATACGTGTCTCATTTATATAGAATAAAGATCAAATCAACAACACACGTATGCATCGACCATGCATAACTGAAAAGATAGAAAAATCCTATGCCAGCGCATGTCCCTTTCTTCGACACCACCGAGGCGGCCATCAAAGGATAAAAAGACAAACCATCTCTTCACCCAAGCTCGATGCAGCTCCATCGCTGATCAGCAGCTTTACAGACCTTCAAAATAGTTTGCCAGAAGCAAAACCATTGGAGAGAAACAATATTACCAGTGACGAGGTATCCCCGGTGAGGTTTAGCTAAGCGGTGTGGATGATGTATTTTTTTTTCATTTTCACCGCCCCAGAATAATTTACCATCACAAAGATGAACACTGGCAGACCTCCCCGGTGGGCAGGGTATGGCGCCTGCCATACCTTAATTTTGAGCAAAAGAAATTTATACGTATGCATCGATACAGAGGCTGCGCTGTCCATTGATCGCTAATACTAAAAAAGGTTGCGTCGTCGTTCACTCGTTCTTCTGGGCCAACGCCGCCAGTGGCCTGATGGGCCGAGACAGCCATCCGCCCACAAAACAACGAGTCACAGCTGGCCTGGCCAGGTTCGAGAGTAGGCTTTTCTCTCGTCTCGACCACTACTCGACCTCTTGACATGACGCTACGCGGCAACCCTAGCGAGCGGCGGCGGCAATGGCTGTCGCCAGAGCCTCAGGAGGCGGCGGCGGCGGTGGTCGGCAGGCGGCGGCAAGCGATGGCGCGGCAAGTGAGGCCTAAGCGCCTAGCGGCGGTGGCAAAGAACGGTTCGATAGTCCGGCCGCCGACTCGTGCGATGCGGTCGATTGCAAGAAGATGGAAACGAAAGGAAAGGGGAGGAGGTAATTTCTGAACTTTTCTGAATTTTTATAGCAAATTTAACAGTAGTTGTAGCTTGAAGCAGATTGTAGATTTGTAGTGACCGAATGGATGATATTTTAACAGTAGCTTAAAGCAGATTTGTAGCAAAATTTAACAGCAGCTTGAAGCCTTAAATTCAATGTGAATAAGCTTGCTAGATTCACAGAGATTTATCATGAGGATTTCTCACATTATGAACACCATATAGTTGATAACCTAGAGCTATTCATTATCCATCTGGGAAGAATTGAAGACTTTAGAGCCTGTCATGATATTGCAAGCCTAGCTAAAAAGATGGTTGAACTTGAAAGGCATGTTATCTTTCCCGTTGTTTATCACCTCATTGAGTTGGCATTGCTACTACCGGCAGCGACGCCAACTGTTGAAAGAGCTTTCTCATCAATGAAAATCATCAAGACTGAGTTGCGCAACAAGATGTCTGATGGCTGGCTTAATTACTTGATGGTGTGTTACATTGAGCGAGAGATCTTCAAAAGTATTGATCTTGGTAAAATTAAGGAAGATTTCCAAGAGGGTAGGGCACTACTGTTTTAGGTTGTTTTTCTACTGAAACATGTCTACATTTTCATTGTATTTGGTTATTGGTTTGTATTGAGCATTGTTAGTGTGTATCAACTCCTTCGATTCGCATATAAAAAAATTCTAGTGAGACTTCGCCCCATCTTAATTTTTTTCCGTTGTCCGCCTGTGAAGACGAAGCAAAATCTTTTACCACCGCCACCACCAGTGGAGGCTACATCACCCGCCCGCGAGAGGTGGAATTCCACCATTCTCTGCCTGCCTGCCTCATCCATTCAACACCACGACGTCAGGTAAATTTATATTCTGTGACAGCTTTGCAGGACACGTTCTCATCAAGGCTGCCACGATATTCTAACCGCTAAAAAGATCACACCTCCTTCGTTCAAAGATGAGCGCCAGCTCGAGACGAGAGGGAATCCACTTTCACAAGGTCGACCAGCTGCTAGTGCCAATCGGCTACTTGTCTCTTCTCCTCGCTTGCCGATCCAGCAAAGAATCTTGATCCAGGAGCATATATTCCTCGACACCACTTGACCAGGTCTTTTGGTATGCAAAACAACAACAAAAGGATGAACCTAATGCCGGCCCGCTTTAGCTCCTATGTGAGTGTCGACTCAGCCAATTTAGGTTGCGGTCAGATCGCGGCAACGGTGGAAGCCATGTCCTGAAACTTTATATGCTGTACAGTGAAACCGAACGAACTTTATTCGCCTCACGGTCCATTTTGATGCTTGGGAACTTTGCATATTTGTAAAGTGATGAAAAAACATCGCCTTCAGGTTTCATTCAGAATGATTCCCGATAGCTAGGTCATTGCAGATGACAGCAAAAGTTGTAAAATCCAGCGTGGTTTATGGGCAAAAGGTGTTAGATCAAACGAGACACCTAGTACTAGTTGTCATTGAATGGTCAAAGATCCCAAATAAAATAGGTAATTACCAATGGTTCGCACTCTAGATTCATATGAATGACGCAGGTCGTAATCATCGCTATTCAGAGAATATGACAGCCATTCAGGAAAACTCACGTCCCAACAATCAGATGTGCACTGTCAATTCATCCCAGAGGAAAAACTGTTGACAAGCCAGGAAATGATTAAACATCTAATCTGAACTCGCATACACCGGAAGAGTCGCTTTGGATTCGACCACTTACTGTTAGAAATGCACTTTTGAAACATCCAGGAAGCAACAGAAACAAGTACAAACTTGGCACGCTTTCAAGGAGTAAAATAAAAATAGAAACCTTACACAGATGGGATCGAGATTAGCACGCTACACCCCTATGTAAACTTTGATACTTGTGCCTATCCACTTCATCATTGCTGAATAAGGTTTAAGCTTTTGACAAATCAAAGCTCAAACCACATGTCATGAATCAAAAGGCTGAAATTCTCGAGATCGACACCTTGCAGGTTTCAATTCACTGGAATTAGCATCCGCCCTGAAGACAATTCACAGCAGAGTACAGCAAACGTGCTAAATAAAGCATATGGAGACACATGCAGGCTGTGTCTCCTCCCAAAACAAGTCCACCGCAATTCCCAGCATCCTGCAGAGTACAGAGGTGCTAGCCAGAGATACGCCCCTACTACAAGTAGTAAAACGATATACTACCAGCATCTATCTACATCAATAAATGTTCTCCACAGTTCAATCGGGCCAAATACTGAATCTACCAGTACCATACACAAGACCTGCCACACGATCCAAATCGAAATTCGCGTCACCACTAGCTAATTCGAACCATCTCATAGCGTCCCACGGCCTCCCCCGCAACACAATTTGGGGCCGCAATTCGCACCATAGCCTGGCAAGAATCCTGACAAAAAAGAAGGATTAGATCTTGCTTGGCAACAAAAAATCCGTCAGATCAAGCAGGCAACAATTAAAGCTAGGCGCCGGATCTAGATCTAGCGAATTTCTTAAACAGGGCAAATATCAGAGCGCCACGGGCACGAGCGAACCTACGGAATCGCACATAAAAATCCGCAGCGAGTAGCAGCCTCGGACCGATCGAACCAGTCGAGACCGACGGCGGCAGAGCATCAACCAATTCGGGGTGCGGAGAGTCAGCAAAAGCGGCGGCGGGGGCGGAGGCGGGGGCGAGGTCGCTGCGCCGGCTCCGATTCACTTGGTGCAAGGCGGGATCCGGCCCGACGGGGCGGGCGGAGGGTCCCGATCTGCACCAAGCGAGCCCGAGGCGGCGGCGACGGGGAGGGGAGGAGACGATCGATCCCGATTCGGTTGCTCCGCATGGAGGGCGGTGGACTTTGCAGAGGAGGAAGAGGGGGAGCGTGCTACCTACGGCGACTGGTCGCTGCGTGGAAGGGAAGAGGAGGAGGGGCGCGGGTTTTATAGCTGGGGGACTGGGGAGGTGGGGATTCGGGAGAGAGCATATTAGGGCGGGGTAGGTGGGGCCGCGCCCGCAGCACGGGCATGTGCGGCTGGCTCATCTCCTCTCCGATCAGGCCAGGCCTTCTGCGCCGGCGGCCTTAGGAGAAAGGGGATTTTTCCTTTTCTACTACCAAGGATTTGAAGCTACTAGTGTCTGTGTGTGTGTTTGCTTTCCTCCTTTGTCTTTTGTGATTCCTTCTTTATCATGGTGGTGAAATGAATTGATTCTCTGCTCAAAAAAGAAATGGATTGATTATCTGCTCAAAGGAAAAAATTGATTGATTCTTTTAATATCAAGGATTTCTTTTCCTTTCTGAAAACACTAGTTCCCGAAATTCGTTGAATATTGGATCACCAGCTGTGTCAAAATTAGCAAATAAAATAACATAAAATCGGTTGTCCATTGTCAAGAATAGAAAGGGGATTCCGTGCATACCTCTGCCAATTTGATAGAACCATGAATGTCGACGCATCGGCCGATCTTTAGGGTTCGCTGATCGGCGGCCTCTCTAGCCGGGAGATGTGTCCGTAAGGGGTTTGTCGACTTCTCCGAGAGTTTGACACTAGATCCGGTCAATGGGAGGAAAAATGATGAGTTGTGGAAGAAGATGCGGCGGCAATACTGCAGAGGAGGCTGACTTGAGTGGTCTGGTTGGTAGCATCGAGGTTAGCACGACAAGTGAATTGTAGGCCAGGTTTCCAGCTAGAAGAACAGGTGGGTGGCGGCGGACCTCGGTTGGGAGTGTGGGGTTAGGGATAGAGAGGGTATGTATAGGACGGTGTAGATGATGAGAACCGTTGGATTGGATCCAAGGGTTAGCATATGTTTTCTTGTAGGGCTAGGTTTTGTAAGTGAGGTCAGGCCGACGGCGGCGGACCTCGGTTGGGAGTGTGGGGTTAGGGATAGAGAGGGTATGTATAGGACGGTGTAGATGATGAGAACCATTGGATTGGATCCAAGGGCTAGCACATGTTCTCTTGTAGGGCTAGGGTTTGTAAGTGAGGTAAGGCCGACGACGGCGGACCTCGGTTGGGAGTGTGGGGTTAGGGGTAGAGAGGGTATGTATAGGACGGCGTAAATGATGAGAACCATTCGATTGGATCCAAGGGTTAGCATATGTTCCCTTGTAGGCTAGGGTTTGTAAGAGAGAGAAGGGTCGGCGGCAACAAACTAATTTCTATTGTTGCTAGGTGGAGATTTGGCCAAAAATCATATTGGGTCTTATTCAGTGGATACCCATCTTTTATTCCTTTTTTGCGAGGGAATCTTTTATTCTTAATATTATTGTTTTGTAAGTTAGGACATTGTTGCCAATGTATCCGAAAAACAAACTTCTAGTCAAATAATCGGAACGGGGTGCCTCAAAAGAACTAATATTGATAATGCTTGTTTTTACATAAATATGACAGTGCACAATATATCTTGGCCTAGAAAGCGAGTATAAAACAAATGGATTGGATCCCATCGAGTCTACCTAAACGTATTAGGAAACAATGATGCTTGTCGCACTTAAAATGGAAATTAACAGTCATCGCCTTGAAAGGATTTCTATATTTTTGTCAAATGGTACAAAGATTTGTCCAAACGTGTGGTTTAACTTATTTTCTTGCTAGAACCAGATTTTGGAGTTAAAAATCCATAGTCCTTTCAATTTCTAAGGCATTGAGACATTGCTCATGATAAAAAATCGACCGATTATTTCACGTAACCTTCCAACTAGTAGCAAAATACCCATTGATATGGAAATGAGACATCAAGTCGAGGTACTTATGTTGTGAGCATCAAAGCATGAGTGTCATGCTAAAATGAATATAACCTCATGGCAAGCATCGACATCTTACTCTTTTATTTGTTAACTGTCGGGCCCATGGGACTGGGGGTACCCAGGGCCGTCTGCCTGCGGCCCAGGGCGCAACACCAGCAGAGGGCCCAAGCTGGCGCAATGTCAAGGCTTCGTGAGAAAGGCCCTCCTCGCGAGGAGCGCACCGTCAAGCTCCATCAGCGACCTCGTGAGGCTCTCTCGCGAGGCGGCTTCCCGAGGCTGCCTCCCGGGGCCCCTCGCGGAGGCGTGTAGATCAAGGATCAGGCAGCGCAGTCACGCGGCCCTGCTGCTTCATGTGGGGGATGCGCATGGCGACGAGCGGAGCCAGAAGGGCGCCAGGAGGCGCAGATAGGGAGGGTTTCCTCTTTTGTGCTAAGGGAGCAAGGACAGTGCATCGATTCCCAAAGCAAGCCCCAAAGGTTGACACTTTGGTGCAAGAAGACCAGGACAGCGGGCTCGCCAGGATGGAGGTCATCACCGAGCCCACCGGCGCGTCATGGCAGGGAGCTTTAGCAGGCGAAGACCACCTTTAGTCAGGATAAGTTGTACTCTTGTTCCCCTCCGAAATTGGCCGTAATGGCATCCCTTCCCGCTTAGAGTTTTCGGGGGAAGAGGACCAGGGAAAGTATAAGTATAGGCTAGACTCCACTGTAGAAAGGGGTGGAGACCCGGGAGATCCCTCGAGCGAACCGAGCCTCTCGAGGTAGTTCATCTTCCTTGTACACACATACTCAACCTCCCTCGCGAGGCAATCCACACAAAGCAGGAGTAGGGTCTTACACCACAAGGTGGCCCGAACCTGGGTAAACTGTCGTGTCTGCGCTCTTCTTTTGTTTGGCTCGAGTGCTGATTGCTTGTATCTGTGTTGGTAATTCCGCGAAGAGGAGAGAATGATACAACACACCAACGGTAAGTATTACCCTCAGTTATGAAACGAAGGTTATCAATCCAGTAGGAGAACCAAGCAACACTATGTAAAACAGCACCTACACACAAACCACAAAACTTGCAACCCAACGCGTAAGAGAGGTTGTTAATCCCTCCTCGGTATTGAGATAGATTAAATTGTACTCCCTCCATTCCAATATCTAGTGCGCATAGTTTTTAGCCCATATACCAATGAGTGTGCTGGCATCAAATTTTGGACGAGAAAGCCCCCACTCCATCTCTATCCCAGCCCAGGTCCAAGTAGTAGTACTAGTTCGTACTCCACCCACCATCAGCGTTGCCGATGCTAGCTAGACTCCGGTGGTGCCGTCGTCAGGCGTCTCCTTCTTTTGGCTCTTCCCCATCTTCTTCCTCCTCTCCTCCCCCTCCCCCTCCTTCATCCTTCAACCAGTGTCGCCGTCGCCAGCCATACACGCACGCGGTGGCAGCCGAAAACGGACACGGCGCGTTGCTTCACCGCTAGTCGAATCTTGCCGCCGCCCATCGATTCTCGGTGCTGCGGACATGGTGCGCAATGCACGTGTTGAACGGGCTGGTGGCGTGATTCGCCCGTCGGTGGAGAACATGCTCTGCCCGTTGATGCTCGCGGCGTCGCGATGCTCACACCGGAGCTCCTGTGGCTGGTGAACCTGCTCTGCCACCGAGCTTCACGTGTTGGAGCTGGCCCTCCATGCGGCGTACTACGGCCGCGGCGCTGAGAGCTCCCGCTTGCCGATTTGTGCAGCACCTCGTCCGTCCACCTCGGCCCTCTTGCCTTGAAGCAACTCGATCTCTCGTGTTGTCGCAATGGAGGTAGGGATCAGTGGGGATCAGCAACAGAGGTGTCAGATCGGTGGCGAGGCAGGTGGGAAAAGCCGCGACGAAGGGATAAGGAAGAGAGAGAGAGGGGCGAGCGAAGCGGTGGGCTGGGGCGCTGGCTGTTCGGTTTGGTGGGAGGGTAGTTTCGTCCAAAATCGCTTGGGGAGGGAGATACGCACTACATTGCGGAATATCTCTAAAAAGCTTATACGCACTATATTTAGGAATGGAGGGAGTATGAGATTGAATAAATAGATCTAGCAAAAACACAAAATAAAATAAATAAAGAAAAAGTGCAGCAAAGTATTTTTGGATTTTTGAATTAATAGATCTAAAAATAATATGATAGGTAATAGACCCCAGGGCTGTAGATTTCACAAGAGGCTTCTCTCGAGAAAATAGCATACGGTGGGTAAACAAATTACCATTGGGCAATTGATAAAAGATCAAATAATTATGACGACATCCAAGGCTGATCATGTATATAGGCATCACGTCCAAGATTAGTAGACCGACTCCTGCCTGCATCTACTATTATTACTCCACACATCGACCACTATCCGGCATGCATCTAGTGTATTAAGTTCATGGAAAAAGGAGTAATGCAATAAGAACGATGACATGATGTAGACAAGATCTATTCATGTAGGAATAGACCCTATCTTTTTATCCTTAATGGCAACGATACATGCGTGTCATGTCTCCTTCTGTCACTGAGATTGAGCACCGCAAGATCGAACCCATCACAAAGCACCTCTTCCCATGGCAAGAAAAACCAATCTAGGTGGCCAAACCAAACCAAAGTTTCGGAGAAGAAATACGAGGCTATAACAATCATGCATAAGAGAGTTCAACAAAGACTCAAATAATATTCATGGATAGAACTGATCATAAACTCATAATTCATTGGATCCCAACAAATACACCGCAAAAAGTCATTACATCAAATAAATCTCCAAGAACATCGAGGAGAACACTGTATTGAAGATCAAAAAGGGAGAAGAAGCCATCTAGCTACTGCCTATGGACCCGTAGGTCTGTGGTGGACTACTCACACATCATCGAATGGGCAAGGGTGATGATGAAGAACCCCTCCGTGATTGTTGACCCCTTCGGTAGAGTGCCGGAAAAGGCCTCTAGATTGGATATCATGGTTCTGGAACTTGCCGCGGCTGGGAATGTGTTTCGTCGACTCCCCTAGGGTTTTTGAGATTTTAGAGTATTTATAGAGCTAATGGTCGGTGGAGAAGCCTCTCGTGGGCCCCACTACCCATTAGGGCGCGCCTCTATGAGAGAAAGTGATTGGGAGAGCTTGTTCAATGAAGTCCAACACTTATGTATCCCCAAAGCCAAAGGTATGCTAGTGCCCGATATGAGCGAAAATACAGTTTCGGGGTCATTCAAGGCTTGATGGTGTGACTTACACTAATCTTCATTTATATCGAGTTGAGATCTTCTATGTTGCCATTAACAAGATATGCACCAAGATGAATCATCACTTTAATGAGGCATCTTTGAATATAATAGTGGCCTTCTCACGTCTTCATCCAAGGAATTCCTTCTCCAAGTTTGATGTTGACAAGCTTGCTTGCTTAACTAAAGTTTATCACGAAGATTTCTTAGTGTTGATCGTGCAATCTTAAGAGATCAACTTCAACCTTATATTCGTCATGTAGGAAGGCATGAGGCCTTTTCTTGTTATAAAGATCTTGGAAGTTTGGCTGCAAAATGGTTCAAACAAAGAAACATGTAGTTTTTATATTCATGTACAAACTCATGGAGTTGGCTTGTTATTGCTGATCCCAACGACATCGGTTGAAAGAGCTTTCTCGGCAGTGAAGATTATAAAGTCTAAATTGCGCATCAAGATGAACAATACATGGTTTAATGACTTGATGATTTGCTACACCGAGCAAGAGATTTTTAAAGGACTTGATGGTATGCTGTTATTAAATGGTTTCAAGTCATGAAAATTCAAAAAGGGCATTTGTCTTGGTCTAATTAACACATTATTGGTACGATTCACTCTCTTTGATGTGTTTAATTTGAATGAAAATTATATAATTTGTTAATGTGTTGTATCTTCTAGATTCTCATGTGTGCACAAAGGTGAACATCAAGATTGGAATTTTGTTGTCGAGGCATCGAAAGGTTTGGTTGTGTGGCTAGTATTTGGCGAGTTATTTGGTATTGGATCCCATGTTTTTATTTACTTCTATAAGCTATGAAAATGCTAGTGCATATATTGCACATGACATTTGTCCAAATATATGATAATTCTGGTGCTTGATAGACCAAAGTAAATTTTAGCTCACAGCATGCCCAAGCTGGCAATTCGCTAGCTCCAACACTGATCTGGATAAACCCACCCACTCTGAGTATCGGATTGAACGCGCTGCAACGGATTTTTATTGAAAGGTCCAAACAGCTAAAGGAAAAAAGAAGTGAGGCTCTGAAGCACGGGGAATTTGAGATGGTTGGGACTTTATATGTTGATTAGTTAGCGAGATAGACCTCTCCTCACAAGGTTCAAGATCCCCTTTGATAGCGTTAACATACGAGTGGCTGAAAGTGATCTTCGACCTAAAAGCTACAAAAATTCCTTAATCTCGTTGATGTTTTCTCCTTAGATTTTATGAGGTCATAAACCATCTTGTAACATAACATCTTTTGGGACTAAAGATGATCAACACTTGGATATAGTGTTAGTATATTTAATCTTGTTGTCATGAATCAAACCTACTATGAGGTCCTAGATACACTTACACTTCGCCACCGATAACATACAATGAGCTCTCTCTTCTAAATTTGTCCTTTGGCTTTGTTAGAGCATCTATAACCAGACCCCCCATATCCTTCCCATACGTCTGGGCAGCCTGGCAGTCACTTTTCGGGCAGCAAATTGCCACCCAACTGGACATGGCAAACTCAGCCCAAGCGTCTGACCTGACTGGCACCCCCATACCCAGCCCATCTATGGGGCGGATATGGGGACGTTCGGATGCATCCACCATGTTGGATTCGACCCACGTTGACCCACACGACCCCACCGCTACTTCCATAACAAAGACAACAAGGACAAGGGCAATCCTAGGGTGAACTTCCTCCATTGTCATATCATTCGTAGCTAATAGAACTTGTCGTTTTTTGGTGGTCCAATGACATGTATGAACTTCCTATGCTATGTATGTGTTCACATACATGTGTGAGTTAACGTTGTATGTCATTAGTATGGATTTGAGGATTTCCTTCGAGGGACATGAACGTTTGTCATTAGTATGGATTCGAGGATTTCCTTCGAGGGACACGAACGTTTGTCATTAGTATGGATTTGAGGATGTTTGCTTTGAGGGATACGGTTGCGGACGCCGGCTTTTGAGCGGTGACCGGTCACTGCCACAGACGTATATAGGCCCAGATTTTACCGATCCGGCTGTAGATGCTCTCATACGCTCAACCAATATTGTGCACCCTATTTGTTTCACTCTACATATCACTATCACCTTGTGTTAGCACGCCAATCCACTCGCCGTCACTCTATTAGGACGGAATCTTATAGGAATTCCCTAAGGATTCCTTTATAGTATATTTCACAAGAGTTTTAGTATCCATTTAAAATATGTTGGAATGAATCCTTTATTTTTCTGTGATGCAACCAAACAAACTAAAATATGTTGTTCTAACCAAAATTAAAACGTGTATGTCCAACTTTTGAAGTCCCCGCCTCGTGGCGCGCCTGTCGCCTCCTCAGGCGATGCGGGAAACCCCATCCGCCACCGCCGGTAGCCACCCCGTCCACCACCGCCGCCCCGCCGGAGGGCCGGCCGCAAAGCCGCGCCAGCGCCCGGTGGTGGCGGCGGGCGGATCCGTCTCCCAATTCGCGTCGCTTCCCCGCGCCCCTCTCGAGATCCATCTGCTGCCACCGCCGGGAGGCGCCCGCTTCTGCCGCGTCGTCGCCCGAGGGTCGGCCAGCTAGGCCACGCCGCGCCTGGGATGGCCGCGGCGGGGTGGATCCGTCCCTCCCGTGCTTCCCCAACACCGACCCCTCCTCCCGCGCCCCCGACTCCCCGAGTGTTGGGGAACGTAGCAGGAATTCAAAATTTTTTACGCATCACCAAGATCAATCTATGGAGATACTAGCAACGAGAGAGAGGGGAGTGCATCTTCATACCCTCGAAGATAGCTAAGCGGAAGCATTAAAAGAACGTGGTTGATGGAATCGTACTCGCGACGATTCAAATCGCGGAAGATCCGATCTAGCGCCGAACGGACGGCGCCTCTGCGTTCAACACACGTACAGCCCGAGGACGTCTCCTCCTTCTTGATCCAGCAAGGGGAGAGGAGAAGTTGAGGGAGAGCTCTGGCAGCACGACGGCGTGGTGGTGGAGCTTGCGCCTCTCCGTGAGCCGCCAAGCACTACGAAGGAGGAGGTGTTGGGGAGGAGAGGGCTGCGCCAGGCAAGGTGAAGCTCCCATCGCCTCCCCACTATATATAGGGGTGGAGGGGCTGGTTTATTGCCCTCCAAGTCCATTGGGGCGTTAGCAAGGTGGGAGGAAAGAAATCCCATCATTTCCTTCCCCACGATTGTTATCCCCTTTTTAGGGATCTTGATCTTATCCCTTCGGGATATGATCTTATTCCTTCTAAGGGGGGATCTTGGTGCACCTTGACCAGGGATGTGGGGCCTTGCCCCCACTACCCATGTTCATGTGGGTCCTCCCATGCAGGTGGGCCCCACTCCGGAACCTTCTAGAACCTTCCCGGTACAATACCAAAAAATCTCGAACAATTTCCGGTGGCCAAAATAGGACTTCCCATATATAAATCTTTACCTCCGGACCATTCCGGAACTCCTCGTGACGTCCGGGATCTCATCCGGGACTCCGAACAACATTCGGTAACTGCACACTAATTCCCATAACAACTCTAGCGTCACCGAACCTTAAGCGTGTAGACCCTACGGGTTCGGGAATCATGCAGACATGACCGAGACAGCTCTCTGGCCAATAACCAACAGCGGGATCTGGATACCCATGTTGGCTCCCACATGTTCCACGATGATCTCATCGGATGAACCACGATGTCAAGGATTCAAGCAATCCGTATACAATTCCTTTGTCTATCGGTATAGTACTTGCCCGAGATTCGATCGTCGGTATCCCGATACCTTGTTCAATCTCGCACGGCAAAGTCTATTTATCGGTTCCGTAACACATCATCCGTGATCAACCCCTTGGTCACACTGTGCACATTATGATGATGTCCTACCGAGTGGGCCCAGAGATACCTCTCCGTCACACGGAGTGACAAATCCCATCTCGATTCGTGCCAACCCAATGACACTTTCGGAGATACCGTAGTGCACCTTTATAGCCACCCGATTCGTTGTGGCGTTTGGTACACCCAAAGCATTCCTATGGCATCCGGGAGTTGCACAATCTCATGGTCTAAGGAAATGATACTTGACATTAGAAAAGCTTTAGCATACGAACTACACGATCCTTGTGCTAGGCTTAGGATTGGGTCTTGTCCATCACATCATTCTCCTAATGATGTGATCCCGTTATCAATGACATCCAATGTCCATGGTCAGGAAACCGTAACCATCTATTGATCAACGAGCTAGTCAACTAGAGGCTTACTAGGGACATGGTGTTGTCTATGTATCCACACATGTATCTGAGATTCCTATCAATACAATTATAGCATGGATAATAAACGATTATCATGAACAAGGAAATATAATAATAACTAATTTATTATTGCCTCTAGGGCATATTTCCAACACCGAGTTCCTCGCGTGCGTCGCGGGCGCACCCTCCCAGCTGCTGCGTTCCTGCTGGTGCGGCGACAGGTGCGGCGTGCTAGGCCATGGCCTTGTGCGCCTTTCCCTACCCCGCGGTCTCCCCTTCCCTCGGCGTGGCCCAGTCCTCCTGGTGCTATTTGGGTGTGATTTGGGCGGACCTGCGGCCGGTCGCGGCGGTGTTCGTAGCCTGCCTTTTGTGCATTGGCGGACCCCTTGTCTCCGGCGGCCCTTCCTCCCCTCAAGCCGCGGTGAAGGCTCACGCGGTGGCGACGGGGCTACGGTGCTAGTGGCAGTCCCGGGGCTCCACAAGGCGGGTACTTGCTGGCGCTGCTCTGGCCCCGGCGACCTTGGACCCGCGTCTCACCGGTGTCCATGGCTGACGGCGTCCCTTGCCGGGCAGCTCCGGCCTCGGCGACCAGGCAGTTGCGTCCCTTCCAGCTCGTCTAGCTCACCGACGTCCGGACGGCTATGGTCACGGTAGCATGGATTTTCGTCCCTCCAGTCCCTGCTTGCCGGCGTTGCTGATCGTCGTCGCCCCATCCGCTTGTGGCTTGTTTCGCCGCCTGCCCTACTCTGTACAACTCAAAGCCCCCGTTTTCGCCAGATCCAACGCTTGTGGGTCGGGAAGCGGTGCCACCATCCGACAGCAGGTGCAGCCCCGCCAATCCCCCTTCCGACATGGTGGCTCCGACCAGCGTGGGCTTCCTCATCTCCGACCCCAGATACGGCGGCTATGGGATTGTTCAGCCTCAGGCCAAGGAGAAATTCTTGCTCGGCTTGCCGATGCTGGCAGCGACGGCGTTTGCGGATGTCGTTTTCCTTCTTGGAGGCCTTGTCGAGGCCGCGATTCGTCCTCTTGAGCTCGGGGAAACCCTAGGTCTGGTTCCTCCGGACAGGATGGCGACGGCGTCTTGGCGTCGACTTCCTTCTTGAAGGCGCTATCTTGTTTGCTCGTGGTGTCTCCGGTTCTCGCTTAGGTGATGTTGGAATTCTTGCTGGTTTGGCATTGCCAATTTTGGTTCGGGTTTGGTAGGTTTAGCTGTGATGTATCCCCTGTTCGGGCTGAGCATCCCTTGTGTCTCTGCTCCGGACACCATGTTCACGCATGTATGCGTTCGTGTCATGTGTTGTACCTCTATTTGTACTAATTCTACTCCTTCTATCAATGCAATGATACGCAAGCTTTGCGTATTCGTGAAAAACTTTTGAAGTCCCCCGTATATGGCATAACTATAGGGGCATGTTCAATGCAGCGGTGCTTATATAGGCGTTTAGGATCTGATTTTTTTTTGTACAAGCGCCTGGGCGCTAGTAGCAAGCGCTAGGATGTTACTTTTGTAGGTAATTTCTAAGCGTTGGACTCCTACTTGGGCATCGATGCTAGAAATAGCGCTGGAAATAACTTGGAAACAGCCACAAAAACTAGGATTTAATTCCTAGCGCCCTTGCTTAGCGCCTGCGTTGTATGTGCCCTCGGTGACTTTGTTGAAGTCACCGAAACTGAGAGCAGACTTCAAAAATCTTCTCCCCGTTTACACTTAGGCCTTATACAATGTAAGGTACTTTAAGGAAGTGATTATAGTAAAATAAACTGAGCTTCTCTCAAGCGCCAGTGCTTATCTCTATAGGAGGGATGACTAATTAAGCGCCTATCCTTTACAAATAAGCATCAGTGCTTAAAAAATTAGTTTTATTTTTTATAAGCACCACCTCTAAGCAACATGCATTGTACCCCCTCCGTTCCTAAATATAAGTCTTTGTAGAGATTCCATCATAAACTACATACGGATGTATACAGATGCATTTTAGCATGTAGATTCATTCACTTTGCTTCGTATGTAGTCCATAGTGTAATCTCTACAAAGACTTATATTTAGGAACGGAGGGAGTACAAGGCCTTATAACATCATTGTGCATAAATCATTTAGCGCATTTTCTACTGAATTCTTTCTGAAAGCATTGTTGGCAAAATAAGTGAAAAAGGTTCGTCCAAACAAATAAGAGGAAACGAATGGTCCAACGTGGAACAGTAAGCTAGATGCAGAGAACAAAACTTGTGTGGAGAGAAAATGTTTTGGGAGAATCTTGTTCAAATGGGCGATCGCATTCAGACTGGGCCAAGAATAAAAGATGGGCGCGTGATGCTTACACCTGCTTGCCTTCTGCCATCCGTGGACTCATCTGCCGCTCACATGGATGGTGAAAAGGAAAGCCTTTTTTTTTTTGCAGGATGAAAAGGAAAGCTCTAATAAGCTACTCCCTCCGTTCCTAAATATTTATCTTTCTAGAGATTCAATAAGTGACTACATACGGAGCAAAATGGCTGAATCTATACTCTAAAATATGTCTATACATCCGTATGTGGTAGTCCATTTGAATCTCTAAAAAGACAAATATTTAGAAACGGAGGGAGTATTAAACTGAATTGGTTTGGAGCTTGGACACATGCAGCACAAGAAAAATCAAGAGAAGCAACTCCTTTATTGCAACAAAAAGATGCTTTTTGCGTGTCCTTGTATGTCACGATGGCTCGCACTGTAACAGAAACAATTGGTGCCAAAATACGATTTTGGACCGAAGAGATATAATGGTTTGGAGATTGGACACATGCAGCACAAGAAAAGCAACTCTATTTGCAACATTTTAAAAGATGCTTTTTTTTTGCGTGTGTGTGCGTGTGTGTTTATGTCACGATGACTCGTAGTGTAACAGAACACAATTATGCCAAAATACTCCCTCCGTCCAGAAATACTTGTCATCAAAATGAATAAAAGAGGATGTATTTAGATGTATTTTAGTTCTAGATACACACTATTTTTGTCCATTTTGATGACAAGTTTTTTCGGACGGAGGGAGTAGTATTTTGCACTAAAGAAAGATTTTTTTTTTGAAACTAAAGGAAGATAATGGTTTGGAGACTAGGCACATGCATCACAAGAAAAACAAAATAAGCAACTCCTTTTGCAACAAAAGGATGTCTTGCGTGGGAAGCGGCGATTCGGTGCCCGAGCGCAGCTGGACCCGAAATCTCTCGCGTCCGTTCCAGGCTCGGGATGCGAACAAATCCAGCTGTTGCGGTTGAGGCGAACTCTAGAAAATAGGATGTACGCTGGAAATACGGTAGGAAACACTGGTTCAAGCGTGGGCCCAAGACGTGGGGAGGGACGGAGGATGCGGGCTGGCTAACTGGGCCGTCGACCAGGACGTCAACGATTTAGCCGGGCCACGGATCAGATTAGGTGTCCAGGACGTCGGGGGACAAGGGCGTCCCTCTCTGGGCTGGTTCGTTCTGGAAACCCTCGCCGCCACTCTGTTCGGGCCAAAACACCGCTACCCCCCTGCTGCGGCTGGTCCTTGCGGCGGCGCTTGTTCTTAGCCGACGCCAACGGGGGGATGGAGGATGCTAGTATGGAGTTCCTGCTTGACGCCGTTGACAGGTTAGTCTTCACAGATCTGTAAATTGCTTTTGGGATTTCTTGAGCAGAATGCCACGCATGCAGAAACCTGACGAACGAGCCTTGGTGCCGGCGATTGCCGTCGTTTTTCAGGTTTCCCCTGAGAGAGGAATTCGCTGACAACCTTGAGCACGCAGATCCGATTACCCTCGTCTTCCTGGAGGACGACGGAGCCGGTCATATGCGGTTCCCGCGGAATCTATTGATGTGGGTCTGGTTGTGCGGAAAAGGTCGGAGACGATGGAATAGGTAGAGCGCGTGAAGGAGCTCGCCGTGGCCGTAATGCATCTCCGACAAGGTCGGCGCAGTCGACTGACAGAGTCAATCCACAAGCGTCTGGCTGGATAAAAAGGTGTGAAAACAAAATCCTCCTTGCTGTTGGACTGTATTTCCTGAACTCTGTACGCAATTTCATCTGTAGTGTACATTTTTCATCAGAAATAAATAGTTTGATTTGTTGATCCTTACCAGAATTCCCATAGCGATAAGTAATCCGAACCATTTGAAGGCAAAAAATATATATTATGCGTTATTTATATTGCAGAGCCGCTGACATTAGACTGCTAGTACTATTGTGATAACGTTACTGAAACTGAGCATGTATGATTTCCAAATTCAGGCTGCGGCTAGGCAATGCGTGACTAGACCGGGCACAATGTCCTTCTCGGATGAGCGCTCTCGAGGAGCCTTCCGCAAGTATGCAGAGGAGCCTCATAAGAGTGCGGATGCGAGTGTCCAGCGCTGATTAGGCTCTTGTGTGTGGTAGACAACAGTTGGTACATCGCAGAGCACCATGAGGACCACAACAATTCAATGTCTTTAATGATGGGTGTTGGACAAATACATCGATGTATACACAAAAGATTTAATAAAGCAACTGAGGGAAAACAATGTGAACCTTGGGAAGGTTTACAACATCATAGGAAGCTTTTTTGGTTCTGTTGAGAAGGTTCCATTCACGAAAAGGACTCTTAGAAATATGTGTGGAAAGATTAGCCGTGAACAAGCCGAGGATGATGTCACGAAGACGCTGGAGGTGTTTGCTGATATTCTTGCCGGAGACCCTGGCCTCACCTGGTGGTCAAGAACAGTGGGGTGTTAGCTGTAAATCTGTAGAAGATGGTGAACAGGATGACATAAATTGTGATGAACTAGAGAATGAAAGCCAGGAAGCTGCAGAAATGGAGACTCGGGATCAAAACGATACTGAGCAGGGGGGCATAGCAGTTGAAGAGTGGCTTGATAGGTTTAGAGGGATTTTTTATCCGTGTTTTGTGCTAAAAATCTTGCTTAGTGGGAACTAGTATTTGTGTACTACCTGTATCTCATACGGAACTGATTGTGCTTTGTTCATTCCTGATGCAGGAAGAGCTTTGTAGGGATGATGCTGAAACTGACTGGAATTACATCAGCACTATGATGAATTCAGAAGTGATGGGCTATAGGATTGACTGGCTGAAGAAGGTAAATGGATTGGCTACCACAAACCAATACTATCCCCTATGGTACTATCTGTCTGATTTTGTATGTCTGTTATTGAACAAATAAACTTTCAGTTCATGTTCCCGGTGAATTTCATGGATTGTTAGTCATTGTACATCCCGGAGACGGAGAAGAAAATTATGATGGTGCTTTACCCTACTAAGACTGATCCAACAGATGAGATGAA
Source organism: Aegilops speltoides (assembly GCA_021437245.1). Classification (NCBI taxonomy): domain Eukaryota; kingdom Viridiplantae; phylum Streptophyta; class Magnoliopsida; order Poales; family Poaceae; genus Aegilops; species Aegilops speltoides. The sequence continues at coordinate 72,603,179 of CM038146.1, forward strand.
AATCAAACATGAGGAACTAACAAAGAAGTTCCAGCATAGGTTCTGCACCATATTCAATGACTTTCGGTGCTGGGTTGGTGACACCGGTGGATGGTCATTTGTGTACCCGTTGGTGGCGCAACACGAGCCATGCAGCAGGTGTGTGTGACTGCCTTGATCATGCACAGGGTTGTTGTAGTTTAGGAAGGGAAATAAAACGTATACAGTTTGTCTAATTCACATCTAGATGTTTTCTAAGGATGTTACATCTAAGCTCTCACAAATAACACAGCAATAAGGGACAAAAAAATTGGGACAAAAAAAAATACCACAAACATAAAGGACATCAAGTTAGTGTCACATCTAGATGTGTCCAAGACAGGCCCAAACGTATAACCCTTTTTAATGCACATCTCGTTTGCTTCGCAGGTAAGATAGTGGAGTGTCTAACGTGCACTTTCAGAGTGATTGCAGCTTGGCAAGATCTTTTGGCTGTGCGAGTGATGAACGTTAGATTGGCTCGATTGAGATCACGTGTCATTTTGCATCGGAAAATCCCTGCCAGCTTGTACGCGCGGCGAACTATAGACATGGGTTGTGTTTTGCGATGGAGATCTACTTAGTTTAAACTTTAAATTACTGTACTCACGTGTTAGATGTTATGTTATCAGGTGGCTATCTGTCTAAATTGGCACATTCTGAATTTGGAACTACTTATGTTTGTTTGATCTACTGTTTGCATGCACTCTCTGAATGACTCTAATCATATGCCGTGGGAAAAAAATTACCATGGATATGTGCAAATTTGTGATGACAAAGTCTGCACAATCGTATTGAGTTCCTTCTTTATGTGCTTGCCAATTCAAATGAGTTCCTGGACCCTCTGAGTGTACAAATTGTCATTGTGTCTGTGTTCACGAAAAATGTACCCGAACTACACAGATGCTAATTGCCAAAAATGGGATGACCAAAATCTGCAACAGCATGTTTTGTTTCTTTTACATGTGCTAGCAAAATGGAACTCATACATGGGACCTGAGGTGGTACAGAAACACACTTCCTTTTTTCTTTTCCTTTTTGCATGAAACACTTCATTAACATCACATAGACCAATGCATAAAAACCAGCAGGTCTACATGGGGAAACAGGCTTAGTGGTAGAGGGAGACACCTTCAGTAATTACGCAAGTCCGAGCGTTCAAAACAACTTTGATAAACAGGTTGCTACGGGAACTAATGTACTGAAGCAAAGTACATAGCGACCATGACGAACAACTTTGATTACTTTATTATTTTTTCTCTGGTAACCGGCGCCGTGCACGGACCAGCCAGGCTCAGAAAAATGGCTGAGCCATCCGATGGCAAGCTGAGCCGCAGCAACAGTGCGACGTGCCGTCGCATTGATTGCGTGCCTGGCTGGACTAATTTTCAGAGCATACGGTAGGGAAATACTTCACTGCGCGCAGATCCATATGCAAACTAGTGGTGTGGATAACGGGATCATCTGGGCACGGGCTCAGAAACAGATATTCGGTCTTGCGTGTGTGTTTTATGCCATGGTGACTCATACTGTAACAGAAACAATGAGATCATAATACGGTTTTGGGCTAAAGAGAAAATATGAGAACTGTGAGGTTATTGTTTGTTTGTATTTATCAAAGGATATTTTGAGGACAAGTATATTTTTCCAGTTTTATTATCTGGTGCAGAGAATCGTTGCCATTGCTCCACATGCAATCAACTTTCCTTGTTATTTTAAACCAAGTAGTACCTTTTTCATTTGGAGCGCATTCACCAGAGTAAAGAAGGTCGATGAGTGCTTTCTTTTCTTTCAGTTTTGCTTCTTCTGGGGATAAAGGCAAATTCTTCATGCTCCCTAAAAAAGGGCAAATTCGCAAGCTTTTCCTCTCCTTTTTCTTTAATTTAGGGTCCGAATAACTGCCACACGTGTGGCTGGACGGGAACCCGCCCGCACGCCTCGTGTGGCATGGACGGGAACCGGCCCGCACGATCACGTCCGCGCGCACAAAAGCACGGCCCGCACGTCCGGTGTATGGCAACCCCGCCAGACCGCCGGTCCGGCGAAGAGGACCACGCCAGCCACGACCCGTCGTTCCCGGGCTCCGATCCATCACCTCTCTCGTCTGCCGCCATTGTCCCCCACCTCTCGAACCCTGACCTCCGTCGCCGGCCTTCTCTGGTTGCCATGCAACCAGAGCAGATCCGTAGGGCACTCCCACCGCAAAGCACACCCCAACCCTCCCCACCCCCAATTTCCACACTCCAACCCACCCTCCAGAGCGATCATCTAAAACCGGTGAAATCTCCCGATCTCATCCTTCTCATCCTTAAATTTGAAAATCTCCGATCTTGTCTTTGGGTCCATGCTATAGGAGTAGAACACTGCATGGTTCAGTGTATATTCGCAATTGCCAGGCAGAATACACCAGATCTGCCATGTACTACGTTTGACATTAACTTAAGTTCCTAGTTTAATTGACGCAGGTAGTTGGGTATGAAATGGATGAGTAGGAATCCCTAAAAAAGGACAGGAAGGACAATTTTTGGAATGAAGGGGGTGGGAAAAATTAATTGCCACTTGTGTATAACGACAGTTGCCACCTTTCGTTGTCGATGGCGCCACCTATTTTGACTGTTGCTTGCCATCCCTATCTTCTATGTGCAAGCAGCGAAGAATACAATTCTTGTGGATTGTTGATGCCTTCTTGTTCATGCAAAGGATTGAGAGCACATCGGAAAGAAGCGAGACACGGAAAGAATGAATCACGAAGATGGCGCCGATGCTTGGGGTTCTCAAAGGCCGAAGCGCCCCTTGGGATGCATCGAGTCTGATCAACTCATCTCTGCAGGCCGTTCTGCCACTACTAGAACAAGATGCATGCGTAGGTATGATGCGTGATAAAAAAGAAGAGAATACCGCCATCTTCGCGATGAAGATGACATTCTACTTATGTCGTACACTGTCATTTTTTCGCAGGTTCTTATGACCAAAACACTCTTAGGGGGCCCCCGTGGCAAGTTCAGTCACAAGGCGCTAACACTGACAAATGTACGGGCAGCCAACTTCAACTAGCTAGTATGGCTAATCAAGGTAATGCAAAACGAAAAAAGAGCACATACTGCTGTGGACATGAAAAATGAACATGCAAAAAAACTGGCAAAAGGACTCACGAGTTATCACGGGTGAAAATGCAGAGCGTTCATGCAGCACGTGGCATCAGGCAGCACCCATGTACCTGCCATCGACGTCATACACAGGTGAGTCCATAAAAAAGTGAAGTTGCGGATGCTCAATTAGCAGAAGGAGCATAGTTGACATCTACAATTGTCATGACTGGACATCTACAATTGCCATGAATTAAAAACTACACTTGTCATCCCTGGACAACTGTTGTTGCCATCCATAGACACCTACAGTTGCCATGGAGGAACAGCTGCAGTTGCCATGCCAGTGCAACTACATTTGCCATGCCATGGCAACTGCAGTTGCCATGAAGGAACAATCTGCGGTTGCCATACCGATGCAACTACGGTTGCCATGCCGATAAAACTATTGTTGCCACATCGAGGCAATCAGAAGTTCTGCGTGCTAGCACAAACCGCATTTGCCATGAATTGACCAACCACTACTATGCTTACTGAGTTATTACTGTTGGTGGTAACCCGGCAAACGTCTCGTGGCAAGCTTCACAAACTGCAGGTGGAGCACGTCATTTTGGTGTCACAGACCACACAAGATGGTCAAATGCAGCACAATAAGGTAAGGAGAAAAACTGAACCACAAAAACAACACTACATTTTTTATTTGTAGTTATTTGTAGGTAAAACAGCAGTTGCCATGTTTGTTGAACAGTAGCTGCCATGACTGGACAGCTACAGCTGCCATACATGTCCACGCGCAGACTCACGGCTTGCTGTTTGAAATGATGTCATGCCAAATCACTCGAAGATGGTGTGATCCATTGAGATACACATGTTATTCAAACAAAAATCTTACTCTTGTACCTGTTTTTTCTATTACAGGGCCTACAACTACAGTGAACAGCGCGCGGGGACATCTACTGCGGGGAGCTCTGAGCGCACGGAAGACGCGTTCCACCAGCCAACAGACAATCATGCCGCAAACAATTTCGAGTCAGAGTCGGGAATGGCAATCATTCTAGCAATGCCGACAAGCACCCCTTTGAACACAAGCACTGCCAACACTCAAGTAGATGGAACTGCCGCCGATACTGAAGTGAATGATGAAACTGACGACGATGCACAAGGGGATGAAGATGGTGGGCAATCAGAGATCGTGGTACCTCAGCCACCGTACATTGGGCAGAGATTTGAATCGTTCGAAGAAGCAAAGGAATACTACCAGACATATGCAAAGTTCCATGGATTTGCGGTCAACACCGAGTACCATAGGAAAATTAAGAAAACTAACAAGTACAGAAGAGGTGAGATGAGGTGCCACAAGGCACGGAGGAACAAGAAGGGGAAAGGTGTTGCGTCTGTCGTTCCAGAACGGAAGAGAGGTATCATTCTCAAGACTGAGTGCCCCGTCCGGTGTAAGCTAAATGTAGATGGAGGACAGTAGGTGGTCAATGAGTATTTTGACGAGCACAACCACCAACTCATAAAGAAGTTCGACCTGGTAAAATTTCTGACCGCCCACAGAGGGTTCACCCCCGTCCAAAGGCAATTCGTAAAGCTGCTACATGATTGTAACGTCGGTCCATCAAGAATGGTACATATACTATCACTCATCCACAGCAAAAAAGGGAAACTGAGTAGCATGCCGTACATACCAGCTGACGTCACAAACCTACAGGCCAAGTACCATAGAGAGAGCAAGTTGGCAGACATAGAGGCCACAATTGCCTACTTCGATGAGAAAGCGAAGGAAGATCCAGATTTCTTGTACAGGATAAGGTTGGACGATGAGGACCGTGTCAGGAACATGTATTGGGTGGATGGTGCTGCAAGGAGAGCCTACAAACATTTCCGAGATTGTATTTTATTCGACGCGACGTACCTCACCAATATGTACAAGATGCCATGCGCTCCGTTCATAGGAATAAATAACCACAATCAGTCGTTGCAGTTCGGCTGCGGGCTCGTCTGGAACGAAGACACGGATGGGTACGTTTGGCTGTTCAAGACCTTCTTGGAGTGCATGGATGGACTTGCTCCGATGAACATAATAACAGACCAAGATTTCAGCATGCGTGCAGGCATAGAGGAGGTCTTTCCGTTGGCAGTGCATAGGCACTGCAGGTGGCACATTATAAAGAAGGCTGAGGAGACGCTAGGATCGTTCTTTGCTGACCGTCCAGAGCTGCACAAGGCATTCGAGCTGTGCGTGGACCATAGCTTGATGGTGGAGCAGTTTGAAAGGAGCTGGATGGCCATGATTGAAACACATCAAGTCCAAGACAACGAGACGCTTGCTAACCTGTGGGAGAAGCGAATGTACTGGGTGCCGGCCTACTTCATGCAGTGCTTCTTCCACTTTCTGCAGACTACGCAGCGCAGTGAGGGGTTCAATGCTGTTTTGAAGCGGTACGTCAGCCCTGGCAACTCATTGCTACAGTTTGCCAAGCAGTACACAGCTTTGCAACAAAAAATTCTGGGATCTAAGTTACATCAAGAAGCGACCACAGCAGTAAAGCAGCCAAAATTGCTAACGTATTTACCGATGGAGAGGCAAATGAGCATGATATACACCAATAAGATCTTTAACAAGTAAGTCAGTTGCGTTACAGTCTTATTTGCAGAAAAAGCACCTAGGCAGTAGCTGCCTTATAGAGTGCAATGTAGTTGCCATGATATGCAGTTGCCATCTTTAATGAAATACTGTTTGCCATGCTTACTCAGCTGCAGTTGCCATGTTCAATGAAAATTCTGTTTTGCCATGCTTGCTCGGGTGCATTTTCCTTGTTGAATGAAGTGCAGTTTCCATGTTTAATGCACTGTGCTTCCATTGGGGCATGTTGGCATGCAAGTGCCAATGTCAACTGGAAAAAATGTTATATTGGCGACACATATGCTGAAATGCACTTGCCATGTTTAATAAAGTGAATCTGCCATGTTTGTTGAAATGCAATTGCCATGTTTAGCCAACTGTAGATGCCATGTTTAAATAAAAGGGCAGTTGCCATGTTTTATGCAATGTGCTTCCATTGGGGAATGTTGGTGTGGAAAATGACGATGTCCAGTTGAAAATGTACTATAATTGCCATGTCTAGTGTACTCCAGTTGCCATGTCTAGTGTACTGCATTTTCCATGTCTAGTGTACTGCATTTGCCATGTTCAACGTACTATATTTGCCATGTTCAATGAACTACGTTTGCCATGTTCAAACAAAATGTATTTCTATTTCCATGACAACATAAGGTGGTACAAGAAAAAAGCACGATAGTTTAACAGAAAACACACAAAACTTGCAGATTCCAGGAAGAAATAAAGCGTGCCGGCATGTTCACGGCTTTCCAGGTGGACGAACATACGTTCAAGGTGTGTTCTATTTTGGGCATGTCAGATTCAGAACCTGAAGACCCGGACAAAGGAAGGAACTACTTCGTCAAAGCCTCGATAGGAGAAGGCAAGTACTACTGCCAATGCTGCAAGTTCGAACGGGACGACATTGTGTGCTGTCACATACTAAAAGTAATGGACATGAACGCTGTGACATGGATGCCCCGCCATTTCATAAGGCGGCGATGGACTTGGGACGCTGACGACGCATTGGCGCCGCAGACAACACACGCAGTTCTTGCTATGCATGACGAGAGACCTGAGTCAACCATGGAAGCCGTGAGGCACGCTGTGCTGACAAAGAACTATGTTGAGCTAATTGATGAAGCGTGCAAGAGTGATGAGACAGCGAGAGTCACGGAAAAACACAGGAAGGCACTGAAAAGAGAGCTCGATGAGATCAGGAAGAGGAAAGCTGAGGAAGCCTTACACCGGTTCCCCCGCACATCAAGTGTGCCTTCATTCACGGGGCCATCATCTGAAAACTCGGAGATAGGATCTGGAACAGCAAGCACGCAGACCCAGGTCAGGAACCCACCCCGTTCCATCACAAAGGGTCGTCCAAGAGAGATAAGGTACAAGTCGGGATTGGAGATTCAAGCAAAACACAAGAAAACGAAGAAAGGGGCGGGCAATCCATGAGCAAAAATTGGGGCGACGTGACATGGTCCTTGTGGACATTTTGTTTTGTACCCTAGATGATGAGATTTTTTTTAAGATTGGGAGAATGACTCTTGAGGGGCATCAGAAGTGGAAGAAGAATTTATTGAGTGGATAAATGTAGTTGCCATGTTATGGGTACTTAATCTGCCATGTTATGTGTAGTTAATCTGCCATGTTATGTGTAGTTAGTCTGCCATGCTATTTTATACTAAATATGCCATGCTATTTTATACTAAATATGCCATGCTATTTTATACTAAATATGCCATGCTATTTTATACTAAATATGCCATGCTATTTTATACTAAATATGCCATGCTAGTTGTACTGCATCTGCCATTTTAGTTGTATTGGATCTGCCATGTTAGTTGTACTGTATCTGCCATGTTAATTATGCTGGATCTACCATGTTGTTTATATTGTATCTGCCATGTTAGCTGTACTGAAAATATGCCATGGTATTTGTAATGACTCTGCATGGCATATATTTCCATGACAATACGACGCGGTTTAGAGACACATAGTGTATTGTGTGCAATGTATGGGAAACAAGTTGGAAAAGGCGTAATGTGCATAAACCGCAGCAAAGGTTGTGGCTACATGATCAAACCTACCATGCTAGCCGGTGAAGTTAGTGATGAAATAGAAGAAGCAAAACGTCCAAATGAACAACGACGATGACTTTCTCTAACCATGTCTGATGAACTACATTTGCCATGTTTTAAAACATCGTGACGCATTCGAAACAGCAAACGGGTGATGCAAACGATGAAACCATAGTAATAATGATAAACATAAAAAACATATCTGCTGTCACGCCTAAGTAGGTTCACATCCACACATATATTATAGAAACTATTCAAATGTCGCTCACACACCACCACTACATAGTAGCCTACGCGGGGTTGCAGTCATAACATAGCACACGAACATAGTTTTTGACGAGAACTAAAGAGATAGTACCTTACATTCCTCGGCAACAGAATGTAAGGTATGCGTCCGGTGTGTATCGCCGCGTGATCACTTGTACCTCTTGATGACTTTCTTGACAGCTTCCTCCACAAACCCGCTTGCTCCGGACCGCTTGTTGAAATCTTCATTCGTCAACCAGTTCCATGTGTGGATTTTCCGTAGCTCAACGACCGTTGCAGCTGTGATAGCGGGGACAATTCTGCCTTCCCACTTTGCAAAGTATTCCAGCGCGTGAAAGCCAAAGTCTGTCCTGCACGAGAAAAAGAGTCAGGTGAACACGCAAAAAGGACAGACGTAGCAAAGATAGACCTCAATTCAGATGTGGCAACAAAAGAGGGGTTGGATTGATGTAAATGGCACATGAAGGAGGGGGTTAAGAAATTACGTGTTCCCTTGCTTCGCAGTCGCCACATACTCAATCGGGAAATGCCTGATCTGGACCTTTGAATGTTCGTAGTGACGGTTCCATGTCTCTTTGAGGTTGTTGATGAAGAATTCGGCATGCGTAGTAAGGTCTGCATCAGCTTCCAAACGGATTGAATCAAGCACCTCAAAACGTTGGTTCTTCAGGTCAAGACAGATGGCATAGTGGTGACCACACTTGTCTTGTTGGTCATGGGATGCAAGCTCCTGGAACATGGGGAACATGACCTGCATTTAAAAGTGAAGAAATGAGAAGCAGAGTTCACATAAAGAATAGCAGAGGGACAAAAAAAATTAGAATCACATAGAATGTTTGGTTATGGGTGGGGGTAGTTGAAAGAAAGTTGCCGTCCATGTATGAACAAAATGTGCCGTGTATTTTACTATCAAGTTGCCACATAGTTTGCACGGGATGCAAAAATCAAGATGACAGTGTGCACGGCAGCTGTTGCCACATGAAAACATCTGCCACATAAACACAAGTGCAGATGATGGCAAAAAACCACACCATGTGAAAAAACAGTGCAGAAAGGGGAGGAGTACTCACATATTTCTTCAGTGTGAGCTTGAATTCACCGTGTTGAGCAAAATTCTTCCTCAAAATTTTGTGGTGGAAGTCACCATCCCATATTTTGCAGGTCACACTGTAATGCACAATTATCTTGTTGGCACACACATCCATATGATTGTTGATGTAGTCGATCCCGCATGCAACTACATTCGCCGACATTTTACCGTTTGGCCTCATGGACTCGGCAAGATCACCCAAGTCGACGTACGTCACTCCGCATTGAATGACTTTGGTTCTGTCCAAACATGAGCTGTATGAAAACGATATAACATGGAAGGATCATGCCTACTAAGTCAAAAATATATGAAAGAACTAAAACGTAAGCGGATCGTGTATAGGAAGTACGAAGAAGATGAATGGTAAAAAAGGAGCAAAGCAAAATGAGAGATTATGGGGTGTGGTCATTTACGCTTTCAGCTCCTTCATGTGCTTGCTGCTGGCCCTCGCATTTCCAAACCGCTTGACGATATCGTATACTGGGTCTGCATTCCTTAGTGGCCCCGAATTCGGCTCGTAGTCTTCCGCGAGAGGTGGGTGAACTACCCTCTGCGCCTCCGAGAACCGTGAGTGGCACCCTAATGGTATCCTCAGATACCGTATCTGCAGGCACGTTGGAACTTGATTGCCCTTGCCCTCGTGAGGACCTCCTATGCAATGCTGCCTCCTCGATCATCCGGTAAGCTTCATCAAGTGACGGTGAAATCTCCTCAGGGGTGGCTGCAATGATAAAAATAAAATAAAAAGTGTGTTAGGATACCTAGAAAATCAAAAACAGATGGATTGTGAGGAGATAGGGTGCATGATGTGAGATGTGGGCAGAAAAAGTGGGGCAGTTGCCATGTGTAGTCCTACTACAGTGGCCATGTCATAGCAACTACAGTTGCCATGTAGTTGCACTGTAGTTACCATCTAGTTGGACTGTAGTTGCCATATAACAGCAACTACAGTTGCCATGTTGTGTCAACTGCACTTGCCATGTGATTGCCGTATGAAAAAATGTAGCATGGAAACAAAAAATGCAGTTGACATGGTGTGGCAAATCCAGTTGCCATGTGTAATGCACTGTATTTTCCATGTGACAGCAACTATAGTTTCCATGTTGAATCAACTTCAGTTGCCACGTGGTTGCCCAAATGTTAAATGCAGCATGGCAGCAAAAAAAATGTATGTGACATGGTGCATCAAATCCAGTTGCCATGCCATCACATGTCAGTTGCCATCACAAGTGAGAACCCCCCAAAAAAATATGATTGGGACAAAAGTCAAACTACAAATATGTATACAAGAAAATCATAAGGACATGACAAGTGTACCTTGCACAATCGGCTCTGCAAACTTGACAGCCTTCCTGCTCTCGACCATTGGCTGCGCCATCATTGCGGGCATGCCTCCTGGGAAAGCAAAGGCAACTGGCATAGGATCTTGCACCACCGGTTGATCTTGACTGATGCCAAGGCTGAAGCTCGGTGGGGTAAAGGCCATTGGGTGCCTCTCATTCCTACTGGCTGGACCATGAACATCTTGCGGGGCAGAATCCAAGGGTGAAAGATCGACAAACATATCTGAATCGGCCGCTACAGAATGATTGGGCTTATTTGCAGGGAGGGGCGTGTTGTCAGCAGTATCAGCCGTAGCTTTCTTGACAATCTTCTTGTTTGGGCTGTAGGGGACACCGACATTGACTGGGAGCCTGGAAGTGCACAGATTTATGCTGGGGATTTCCACTGCGGGTAAAGGCGCAGTCTACTCCGGGCGTTCACCCGCGTCACTCGTGCCCGGCTTGACACCTGCATCACTTGTGCTCCGGTCTTCCGGTTTCTCCATCACATTGCTTTTGGCAGGTGGCGGGAACAGTGTGAATGCAGGAACATAACTAGACTCGTCTCTCCTGCTCCTAGCTGCAGCCGATGCGTTGGGTATGTCTGTTGGTTGCTTGCAGGGGCTACGACACCTAGGTGGAAGACCAAAGACGCTGCTTGATCGCTTTAGCGATATCTCGCACCAACATGAGCCGGAGCTGTTGTGCGGGACTCTCACCAGATGGCATATCCTTGTGAATGCCGCCGCCACCGCTTCGCCGTGGACACAGAGTGCCACCTCACGCGCTTGGAATCGATGTCGATGATGGCGGAATCTTCCTTGCTTAGGTTCGTCTCGGGAGTGTCCACTTCAACGCTTGCTGATGGGGTGGCATGGCTCACAGCAGCATCCTTCATTGCCAGTAGAGTTGGCAATATTTCAGCTGTCCTGGCAGATACCGACTCGTCACTCCCTGATGTATGTATGCCTGTTGTTCTAGCCTGCACATCTACAGCCGGCGGAGATGGTCGGCCACTTGCATCAGAGTTGGTGGGAGCGATCAATGGTGCAACAACAGTATTGTCGCCTGGTGCCTCATGTACATCTGAGTTGCCCCCTGTTGACAACTTTGAATGTAGGCGTTCGAGCGGGTCCTTACTGATATGCTTGGCCCCGCGCATAGTAGTCTTCTTCACCCTGCAAAAAAATCACATGAAAAAGGTATTGAAAAATGAACAAAATATGTTTGCCATGGTAGAAATCTTAAAAAAATTAAAAAACAAGTGGAAAAGCTGGTAGTTGCCATGTAAGGGGAACGTGAGTGGCCATGTGTCATAATTAGCAGTTGCCATCCAGCAGCAGTTGCCATGTTAGCCAACTTGAAGAATGATAAGAATGTCTGATCTGCCATGAATGCAATTTCAAACCTAGGTGTGGGATGAGCTCACAAGCCAACGGTAAAAGATGGCAGTTGCCATTAGGTACAGTAAGAGTTGCCATTTGGCCTAGATGCCAGTTGCCATGTAAAAACCAATATGAGTTGCCATACACTTAAAAATGAAGGAAGAAATCATTTGGAAAAACAGCAGTTGCCGCGTGGGGGACAATGACAGAAGACCATGTGACAAGGTAAATGGATGCATTGAAAAATCAAGAAAATATAGCGCTATGTCAATGAAAGCACATGGAGAAACCTACTTCTTGACTGGCTTCCTCAGGTCTGGCAACACGACAGGATCCCCGGTGTTGGTCGTCGTCGTACGAGGAGAATACCTGGTGGAAGGGGTGTCACCAGCAATGGGGGCACCTTTGTTCAAGCGAGCAGAAACACGGGTTGGCGTTGGCGCCTGTTTCTTCGTAACTGCTCGTTCACCAGTGGTCGGCTCGCTGCACGTATGAGATGGAGGAAAAAAAAGGTGGCAATTGTCAGACAACAAACTCATTGCCGCGCTTGACAAAAAACAAGTGCAAGAAATGGATGAGACTGTTCCAAGAAAATAGACACAGCAAAAAACTAAAATTAAAGTCGAACCTCCTCCTGGCAGCTACGGGATTGGTCCTAGACCTCTTGCCAGGAGAACGCTGCCCAACATCTTTTGGAGCCCTCCCTCTCCTTGATGGCAACACCCCCTCGCCTCTCGCAGCCGTATGTTCTTTGACTTTCTCCGGTGGGGGGACATCTGTTGCATCCTTGCCCTTGTTACCACCTGCGCGAACTTCAACATGTTCATCATCATCGGTGTCCTGTTGCACGTTCTCCATGTCATCGTCGTCATCCTTGCTGAGGCCAGCGTCTCCATATAGATCATCTTGTGTGTCACCGGGCTTTTGGGAACTGTTGTAGTCATACCGGCCACGGCAACCGGTTGGCCGATGTGTACGTTCTGGGACAAATGAAGTGAACTGCCTCGCAACCGCGTCGCTGTCAGAGCCATTGAGAGACGTCCACCCCTCAACCAAATTCCCGAGCAAGCCGGTCATTCCGGATGCAAACTGCCCAATTAGATGCTCAACAGGTGCCCTCGCCTGTGCACGAAACAAGAAGCATCAACAACCACCCATATTGCAGTCACTTGCGCGACATCATCAAATAATCCATGCCAAACCATAGATGTAGATATTTTGATTACCTCAATAGGGCAAGACGGAGCTGAGTGCATGTCCATCCACTTTCCAAAGTTTTGAGGCCCCCCAAACACGCTGTAGTATATAGCATGCTTGGCCATCAACTAGAAAAAACAAAAAAATAGCAAGGATGCAAGAGATAGAAGGTAAGTTTCAGCACGAATGAAAAGAGTTCCCTTGTGGAGTGAAACATGGATACAATACGCAGACAGCCATGGATAACAAAAGGTAGTCATCCCTTATGAACCACGGACGGTTGCCTCATGTCAAATTTGTAAGCATGCCGTGTGGAGAGAGAAACCAAAACTAACCTGCAGTTTTCCATATTTGGTATCAGTTACCCTGTCTGCGGCAAGCACAGCCTTGACTTGATAGTCCACGTAGAAACAGCAAACTTGTGCGTAGGCGGCGGGCCTCCTACCCCAGTGAAATCCACGGTGGACAGATCAAGACAGTCGACATACATGAGCTGATTTAAAATAATTTTACAAAGAAAGAAATATCAGTTGCCATCATGGGTACTTTGTAGTTAAAAAACAGGATAATCTATGTTCCCATGATAATCAAGTTGATGTGCATGAAAAGAATGGAATAAAAAGAAGAAGTTGCCTTCTGTATGTGCTAGTTGCCATCATAGTGTGATGGCAATTGCCATATTGCTAAGATGGCAGTTGCCATCATAGTATGATAACAGTTGCCATACTAATATGACGGCAGTTGCCATATTGTCATTATGGCAGTTGCCATCTTGTTATGATCAGGTTGCCATGCATGAATAAAAGTGTGTTATAAAACAGTGTTCACAGAAAGAACTGGTAAAAAAATACCATTAAATGCAGTTGACAACCCTTTTGGTACATCTTGCTTGAGAATGCATCATGGAGGAAGTCGGCAATAAACTTACACCAATTCATGTTCTTCACATTTTTCAGATCCGCCTGCACCACACAAAACTTCAGGGCAAAAAGGTTGCCGCATCAGAAATCAAATGGAAAAACATCGAAAACACTGGCAGTCACTAACTTTACACATGACATCGGAGCCACAAGATTGAATGAAAATAAAGTAGTAAAGATGGATCATTCACCAGGATGGGGAAGCATTTTTTGCTTGGGCGATGAGAGGTGGTCGGTGCGAAAACAGCTGAGATGAGGTACATGAGTAGCTTCATCTTGAAAACATCTCCATGCATCGTCATGGCCTGTAGCGAATCTGCCACTGCAGACGTGTTTGGCATGGATTCAGACCCAGGAAACAAACGGGGGAACAGCGCTTCCTCGATCTCATTGTTGACCTTGTACGGGACTTTGATATGTCCACGAGGCACACCCAAAGTGCAGAACACGGATTCCTCGTTCAACGGAAGTCTTCCACGTCCCGGAATCACGAATTCCCTGGAGGCGGGCTCGTAGATCTCACCAAGCCGCTTGCATCTGTATGACAAGGTTCGTGCACCGGACAGCCATCATAGACTGCATACCCATCTCAGCAGCAGCCCCCTTCTGATCGTCGGTGAATTTGTCAGTCAACACAGGCAGACGTTCTTGGGAGGCTCTGTTGTGAATACATTTCTTCTTCTGCAAAAAATAGACAAGAAGTGATCAGTTGTTGCCATGTTTTGCAATGTCATGAAATTTTAGTCCGTGTCAGACGACTGCAAGCTCGAGGTGTCAACCAGTAACATAAAGTAGGATGAGGGGGGGTGTGTGAACATTACCTCATCACCCTCTTTTATCCGTCCAGTTGCCCGATTACGCTGTGGTGGATCCATGAAATCATCATCATCGTTTTGATGATCGCCACGAGCCATTCTGCTGAGATAGGAACAAACCAAATTGTCATGGTGGAAATGCAAATGCAAGAGGTAAGCAGTTGCCACCTAACAGAGAATGTCAACTAGTGAATGCAGAAAATATAACATAAACACACATGCACCCCTCCTATGATTGTCGAAAACATAAACGTGGCAAGTAAGCATGTTGGTTGAATGTACATACGGTAAATGCACTTGAAAACAAAAAATGTTGAAGTTGCCATGTTAGCCCAAGATAGTACGATAGAAAGTCACAGAATCCTCCACATCACAAAAACTAAGATGTGGCAGCTCACACACTGTCCTAAAAGTACACCAATCAAATGCCACTTGTTCAGCAGCAGAAATGTGCTAGGGTGAAATTGCCGTGTTGAAATGCAACACATACTACAACAAAATCGATGAAACCACATCTAATCAAGAACCTGAAAATTGCCACAGTGTGATCAGATATCACAAAGTCGTTGTGGCAAAAGAAATGAAATTAAAAGAATAAAAATTGAGCCTATAGTACAATGAATTTGCCACATTGTACTGACTGTGACATGGCAACAGACATGATGTGGTTAGCCAAAAACTTGCCACATGCAAAGCATATGTATGACATCTGACACAGTTGATATGCAAATTTGGTTGCCACATTATGCAGCCAATTTGTCGCACTGTCGTATCTGCAGAATGGCAACAGACAGTGTGTTCACATTCTATTTGCCACATGAATATACTATCCAAGTGGCAACAGGCACACTTGAAGTGCACATTAGTTGCCGTCCAGTGCAGTTGGCTGCTGAAACTGCATTGACTATCGATTGTGGCGACTATCACAGTGTGGTAACTATCAGAAATCATTCAGAAAAATTAGATGCCACAATGAAAAAGCATGTTTGTGGCTACTATCACAATAATTCAGCAAATTTAGTTGCCACATGGAAGAGCGTGTGTGTGGCAACTATCACAGTCATTCAATAAAAATAGTTGCCCCATGTGAAAGCTTATATGTGGCAACTAGCACACTCATTTCAGTAATTTGTTGCCGCAAGGGGAAACACGTTTGTGGCAACTATCACATTTGTTCAGGGTGTTAGTTGCCACACAATCATGACAGTTAATCAAGCTACCAAGTTCGCCTCATACTACAGTTTCAAAACCCAACTAACTAGATCTAGGGTTCAATGGCAACTACCGCGCCTTCAAATTCACCCTTAAAGTTCTCCCACGAACTGATTGCAAACACAAATTCGAACCAATGCGCATCAAACAAACCGGGAGACACCTGCCCAATCCATATGCAAGACTAGTGCGTCCCTCCGAACAGGCATAACCACACCGACGATGCCACCGCCGCGGCGGCGACGAAACTGCCCAGTGCCACCAAAACAGACGACTTCAGCGCCGGCGGGAACGCCGCCGCATCGCAGAATCGCCTGAATCTCTACGAATCTCGATCGAGGAATCAAACAGGGAGGTAAGGGGGAAAATGCAGGAAGGGGTTGCGAGAGTTGTAGCGAGCATTACCTTCAACCCGCAGGCGCTCCGGCGCAGGCGCTCCGTTCCGGCGAGCACCACCGACGGCCGCGAACACCGTCGATTCTTCCGCCTCCGCCGTCGCCTTCTCCCCTCGCCTTCTCCTCCAGTGGTTTGAAATGCGAGTGGGTTGTGCCGAATCGCGCGCGGGGTGAGTAAATGGAACCGTGAGGGAGAGGGGGCAGAGGTGTGCGACGTGTTTGACGTCAACCGCGGTCGGAGCGTGGCGTGCGGGCGCATAGCGGTTCCACCGCACGCCTCCGAGTGGCAACCGCTGACCGCGGGATGGCAACCAACGTGCGGGCGACCCGACTTGCACACCGCACACACGCCTCGTCCTACGTGGCACAGAAAACCGGCCGAATTGTTCCAAGATTCGTGCACAAAGTTGCCAACGGAGATGCTTGCATGTGGTCGGGATGATGAACGCCCACACGTGTGGGCGTTAACATTTCCGTTATTTTAACAGACCTTTTTCCTTTTCCACCGCCACAAAATATTCACGCGTAAAGTCTTTTTGAAAGCCAACAAGAGGAAAAGGCAGGGCCCAAACAATAATGGGCCAGGATAATCTCCCAATAGAAAATATCGAGATACCCCAACCCGTTTGTACGGAAGATCCTATTCATAATGCGTTCCAACTTTCGACGAGCGAGTGGGCCAGCCCATTTAGAAGCGAGACAAGCGTTCCACTGATCCCGGTTTTGGGAACGTTCTGGAAGTTTCAGCCAGCAATGAACCAGTTTTTTTTCTTGTTCTGTTTTTTTTTCGTTTTCCTTTTTTCCCCTGTTTTTTTCTTTTCTCTCCTTTTCCCTTTTCTGTTTATTTTTCGTTTTTTATTATTTCGCTTTTTTCTTTTCATTCCTTTCATTTTTCATTTTCAAATCTATTTTCCTTTCTTTCAAAAAATGTTCATAAATTATTCGGAATGTTTTGCTTCAAAAAATTTACACTTTTCAACAATAAATCAGAATTTCAAAAAATGTTTGCATTTTTCAAAAGTTGTTGATAAAATTGAAAAAGGGTTCATGTTTCAAAAATTGTTCGCAAATGTTCATAATTTTCAGGAGTTCAAAAAATTTCGCGTTTCAAAAATTGATCGTGCTTTCAAATATTGTTTGTTTTTTCATAATTTGTTTGGAACATTTTCTACAAAATGTTCACAGCCTTTTCAAAAATTGTTCAGAATTTCAATAAATGTTCCCATATTTCAAAAATTGTTCACAAATTCTAAAATTGTTCACAAAATTTTTCCCATATTTTCAAGGTCATGTTTCATTTTTTCAGGAGTTTCAAAAATTTTGATGCGCTTAAATTTTATTCATGTTTTTCCAAAAATTCTTTGCATTTTTCAAAATTTGTTCGAAAGGTTTTTGGAAAAATATTCCAAACTTCAAAAAATCTTCCCATTTAAAAAATAGTTCTCAAATTTTAATATTGTTCATGTTTCCATTTTTACGAGTTTCAAAAAATGCTCCCGCTTAAAAATTGTTCATGCTTTCAAATTTTACTCATGGGTTTGGGTACCCGTGGATACCGTACCCACATGAGGAGGATATGGGCACAATTCAATACCCACGGGTAGCACCCATACCCTACCCGTTAAGTCATGGGTAGGGCACAGATATAACCTTTTATCCATGGATATACCCATACCCTACCCATTTATATTGACATGTGAACCTTACATGAGATTCACAAGTGTACCTATGTTAAAATTGTGACGTGAACTTGGGAACCTATATTAAAGTTGTCACCAATTGTCAATTTGAATTGGGATAATTGTCATGTACTCACCTATCTCTTATTGAGTTGAGATCAATGTTATTTTTGTCAAATGTGCTATGATGAATGTAAAATTGCGAATAACTTGTGTACTTTTTGATCTACCTGTTGGGTACCCAATGGGTATTGCGTATAGGTACGGGTATAGTTTCATACCCATGGGTACGGGTATGGGTAGAATTTTATACCCATTGACTACACGGGTATGTGTATGGTATTGCTCTCGCCGCCTCATACCCTATCCATTGTCATCCTTACTCGATCGCAGGGCTACAATAGTACTTGATCACAGCGTGTCGCTACCTTCGTGGGCCGGCCCAATGGTAGACTCCCTCGTGCGTGAGGACGACAACTTGCCACAGAGAGCGGCAAATAGGAGCTCCCGTTTGTACGCGAGGGTATATATTGGGCGCACCAATGTCTCACTTGTAGCGAGACTATCAGCGAGATCAAAGCTCGTTCTACACATTTTCTTGCAGTTTTATTTTTGAAGGTCGGGATAGTAACGTCGAGGCTCATAGTTTAGCTAGATATGCTCTTAAGTTAGTCACTGGGCGTCATGTGTGGTTTTGGTCAACCACATGATGTAAACATTATCCCACTCTCTATGGACTTTGATCAATAAAGAATTGGCCTTACCCCTCCAAAAAAATTTAGCGAGACTCTCACTTATAGCGAGACAGAAGGCTGCATTTAGGCCTCTCGTCAACGCCTTGTGCGCCGGTGTATTGCTGTAGCACACTGGGTAGTGCCGCATGAGCTCTCGTTTGCCTACCTCCTGCTTGTTTGATGCTATTTTTTGCGCTGGTCTTTTCTGCTACAAATTTGTGGGTGGTGGAGTGAGCGTTTGCAAGTTTGTGGACTCACAATGCTTTAACCTCATTAAAAAAGCTTGATTTGTGTTAATTTGAAATAGTTTGAGACTTTCAAAAATGTCCATCAATATGAAAAATTAAGAAAAAAATTGTGCATTTCAAAGAAGTTCACGAATTCACAAGTTTGGAGAAAGCTCACAAATTTGGAAAATCTCCACGGCTTTGAAAAAGTTCGCGTGTTGAAAAAAGTTCACCAGTTTGGAAAATGTTCATGAATTTCAAAAAATTCACGCATCTTGAAAAAGTTCAAGAACTCATCAATTGGGAAAAATTTCACGAATTTGAAAACACATCGTCAACTTTGGAAACGTCATGAATTTGGAAAATAATCATTAAATTTAAAAATTCATGAATTTGAAAAAAGTACATAAAATTCAAAAAACGTTCATGGATTTGGAAATAGTTCATAAATTTGACAAATGTTTGCGAGATGGAAAAAACTTCAAGCATTTTTTAAAAACAAAGTCATGCATATTTGAAATGTTGGCAAAGAAACAAAAACGGGCATTTGAAAAAGGACCTTGAATTAACGAATTTGGAAGAAGTTCACCAATTTCAAAAAAGATCATAAATTTGAAAAAGGTTTGCGCATTGGAATAAAAATGGTGAATTCACCTATTTGAAAAAAAAATTCATGCACGTGAAAAAAGTTCTCAAATTCATGAATTTGAAAAATTTTGTGAACTTGAATAAGGATCACAAAATTTGAAAAAATTTCATGAATACCAAAAAAATCACGAATTTCAAAATTTTCACTAATTTTAAAAGTAATGCATTTTTTAATTTTGAAAAAAGTGAAAACATACATTTGAAAAATGAACATGAATTTGGGAAAAATCGTAAATATTAAAAAGCTTCACGCATTTGATATTTTTTCATGAATTCATGAATTTGAAAAAGCTTCGCACACTTGAAAAGTGTGTCAATATACGAATTTGTAAAAAAAAAAAATCTGGAACTGGAAAATGGATCCGAAAATTAGAAAGAAAATGTTCAGCAATATGAAAAAAATCATGAATTTATTTATTTTTCTCAAATTTCTAAGTTTATAATTTTGGAAAATGTTCGCGACGTTGGAAAAGTTGTTACATTTCTGAAAACTAATCCACACATTTTCGAGATGTTGGCAAAAAATAAATATCAAAAGAAGAAATAAAATGAAAAAGAGTAAAACAGAAAAAACCTGAAAGAAAAACGGGCTAAAAACCGGAAAGAAGACCGAACTGGGAAGATTCCCAAAACTGGGTGCAGTAGTGGCTGCGAACAACATGCGTAGGCTGCAAGCGTACAATGCAAACTACAAACGAATTAAATGGTCCGAGCCCATAATGGAGGGACGAGACTTGCCTGCTCTCTTCCCATGCTCCCATCCATGCTCCCACGTACATGGCTTGATTTGATTGGAAGAAAATAAGACCCGGCCCCACCCCCTGAAAATCAGGGGGGGGAGATGATTAGATTAGAAATGAAAAAGGAAAAAGGATAGCCATAGGATGAAGTGGGAGCACAGATGGGAGCATGGGAAGGGAGCAGGCAAGCCGGGTCCATAATGGAGGAGGTGTATATGCCGGTTTTTGCAGACGCCTATAAATGGCATTTCCTATTTAGCGCTGCAGGCGCCGGTTACATTTGTTTTCGCAAACCGGCGCTTGCAGCCGCATTAGCTGGGCCTGGCCCATCTTCTCCTTTTCTTTTTGCCATGAGGACCAAAAAGTAGCGCTTTCGATGGGAATCGATCCCGCGCTGATTCGCCTCACGCACTAACCACCCGACTACCTCGCATTAGTTGATTATCTACTGCTTGTTTTCCTTTTCCTATTTTTTTCTTTTTATTCGGAACGGTTTTGTTATTTTTTTGTTCTTTTTCTTTTTCTTTCTTTTCAGAACGTTTTTTCCTTTTTCTGTTGCTAATTTGAAAGAACGTTTTTTTTTTCAAAATCATTGAACTCTTTTCCAAAATCGGTGAGCTTTCTTTCACAATCGGTGAACTTTCTTTCACAGTCGATGAACTATTTTTCAGAATCGATGAACCTTTTTCTAAATCGATGAACTTTTTTTTCTGAACCGATCAACATTTTTTCAAAACCGATGAACTCCTTTCCCAATCCATGAACTTTTTTTCAGAATCGATGAACTTTTTTCAAAATTGATGAACTTTTTTTCTGAATTGATGAACTCTTTTTCAAAACCGATGAACTCTTTTCACAATCCATGAACTTTTTTTCAAAATCGATGAACTCTTTTTCAAAATCAGTGAACTGTTTTTTTAAATCGAAGAACTTTTTTCAAAATAAGTGAACTCTTTTCCTAATAGGTGAACCTTTTTCAAAATTGATGAATTTATTTTGAAATAACTTTTTCCCCAAAAATCAATGATTTTTTTGCTAGAAATCGATGATCTTGTTTTGTTACAAAGAATAAAAAATTTATATTTGTTATAAGGTAACGTTTTACTAAAGAAAACATTAACTAATGCGGTTTTCTCTACATAAGAGCTAGTTTGTTCTAGTGGTTATGGCTTTAAGCGTCGCTAGCGAGTGCCGGTAGCACCAACGGGCGCCTGCAGCGCTGTATAGGGGCTCCCCAGATCTTGCTGATAAAATCAGGACATACCTCCAAGGTTTCCAAACTCGACTATTGTTCCTTGCCACTCTCCGAATCGGCATTTCCTACTTCGCGCTGCAGGCGCCCGTTATAGTGCAATTTGCAAACGGGCGCCTGCAGCAGCCCAAGCCGGGCCGAACCATCTTAGTTCTTTCTTGTTTGGCAGAAACGTTAAAAAGGTAATAGAACTGGGAATCGAAGCCACGCCAGGCTCGTTACCATCGTTGAGCTCTAACCACCGCGCCATTGCCCTTCTAGTGTGCATAGTAAATTCGCTTGCGCCTTTTTATTTGTTTCTTCTGGTTCGCGAACACCCGGTTTTGGGAAGCTTCCAGAACCTTCCCAAAATGGTTTTCCCCGGTTTGCGGTTTAGTTTACAGATGGTTTTATTCTGTTTTTCCTTTTTCCTTTTTTTATGCGTGATTTTTAAAAAGATTTTGTGTTTAAAAAATCGATGAACTTTTTTAGGTTTCATGAACTTTTTTTAAATTTGATGAACTTTTTTCAAATTCGATGAACTGTTTTTCCCAAATTCGACGAACTTTTTCAAATTCAATGAACTTTTATAAAAATAGATGAACTTTTTTCCAAATCGTTGAACTTTTTTTCAAATTCAGTGAACATATTTAAAATCAGTGAACTTTTTTCTGGTTCACTTTATTCAAATTCAGTGAACTTATTTAAAATCAGTGAACTTTTTTCCAAATCGTTGAGTGCAATTTTCTTGTTCGCTGTAGGTTCACTTTAGGACTGGTTTTCTCAGTTTTTTTCTTTCTTTCGGATCTTTTTATTTTTTTCACCTATTTTCTTCTGTTTACTTTTCTTTTCCACTGATTTTTTTGTTCTAGCTTTTCTTTCTTCTTCTTTTCTTCTATGGTTTTCATTCGTTTTCTTTGTTTATCTTTTTTTTCACCGTTATTATCCCGATTTCTTTGGTTTTTCCCTTTGTATTTCGTTTGTGCCTTTTTATGGTTCTCGTCAGTTTTTAGAAACTTTGTTGATTGTTTCTTGTTAATCGGTTCCTTTTATGTTTTTTGTTGTTTTTCTTCATTCCTTTGTCGGTTTTCATCATTTTTTCCTTTTCCTTTTCTCGTATAGAACATCACCTTTTTTACATATATATCGATTAATTTTTTTAATACATAGGTTTTTATGTCTACAGTTTTCAATATGCATTCTATATTTTTGTATACATCAGGGATATATTTTGTATATGCCTTTCACATATTTCATATTCTACTACATGATTAACATATATTTTAAAAAATTGATGTCTACTTTTCTCATACACATCCTACATTTTTGTACACATCAGGAACATTTTCTGTATACACTTTTAACTTTTTCATATACACATTTCATATTTTCTACTACATGATTAAAAATTCAAATACATTTTATGTCTACTTTTCTCATATACATCCTATATTTTTGGTATACACGAAGAACATTTTCTATATACACGGTTAACATTTTTTATACATGCGTTTAACACTTTTCTAATACATGATTAGCATTTTCTGAGACATATATTTTTATGTCTATTTTTCCATCCGCATTCTAATTTTTTTTCTGTATATATCAGGAACATTTTTTTGTTGAGAATCGTCGCATGGAAAACAATTATTTTTCCTATGGATTCACTCAAGATCAATCTAGGAGATGATAGCAATGAGAGGGAGAACATCTACATACCCTTGTAGACCGAAAGAGGAAATATTCAAAGAGCATGGTTGATGTAGCCGTACTCTTCACTATCCAGTTTGATCGAGCGCCGCACGAACGACACCTCTGAGTTATGCACACGTATGGCTTGTTGAAGTCTCCTCCTTCTTATCCAACAAATGAGGGGTGGGGAGGTAGATGGGATCTAAGCCAGCACGACGGTGTGGTGGTGGTAGTTACGGTGGAACTCCAGCATGGCTTCGCCAAGCGCAAACGGAGCGGAGGGAGTAGTAGCGGGAGGGAGAGATGACTAGGGATGGATGGGCTGCTGCCCCCTGCGCCTTCCCCACTTTATATTGGCATGGGGGGCTCGGAGGCTTGCTCCCCAAGCCTTTAGGGCCGTTTGGCCAAGCGGGGGGATCCTCCTTTCTTTCCCCACTGATCGCGATCCCCTTTTTTAGGTATCTTGATCTTATCCCTTAGGGATATGATCCTACTACCTCTAAGTGCATCTAGTGCCACCCCTAGGTGGTTTTGGAGTGTTGACGACTAAGGGAGTCCTGGATTAGGGGGTCCTCGGACAGCCGGACTATATGCTTATGCCGGACTGTTGGACTATGAAGATACAAGATTGAAGACTTCGTCTTGTGTCCGGGTGGGACTCTCCTTTGCGTGGAAGGCAAGCTTGGCAATTCAGATATGTAGATTTCCTTCTCTGTAACCGACTCGGTGTAACCCTAGCCCCCTCCGTGTCTATATAAACCAGAGGGTTGATAACCCACAAGTGTAGGGGATCACAACAGCTTTCGAGGGTAAAGTATTCAACCCAAATTTATTGATTCGACACAAGGGGAGACAAAGAACATTATTGAGTATTAGCAGTTGAGTTGTCAATTCAACCACACCTGGATAACTTAGTATCTGCAGCAAAGTATTTAGTAGCAAAGTAGTATGATAATAAAGGTAAGGGTAGCAAAAGTAATATTTTTGGGTTTTGTAGTAATTGTAACAATAGCAACAGAAAAGTAAATAAGAGAAACACAAGATGTGAAAAGCTCGTAGGCATTGGATCAGTGATGGATAATTATGTCGGATGTGATTCCTCATGTAATAGCTATAACATAGGGTGACACAGAACTAGCTCCAGTTCATCAATGTAATGTAGGCATGTATTCCGTAAATAGTCATACGTGCTTATGGAAAAGAACTTGCATGACATCTTTTGTCCTACCCACCCGTGGCAGCGGGTCCTAGCGAAACTAAGGGATATTAAGGCCTCCTTTTAATAGAGAACCGAACAAAGCATTAGCACATAGTGAATACATGAACTCCTCAAACTATGGTCATCACCAAGAAGTATCCCGGTTATTGTCACTTCGGGGTTGTCGGATCATAAGACATAACAGGTGACTATAGACTTGCAAGATAGGATCAAGAACACACATATATTCATGAAAACATAATAGGTTCAGATCTGAAATCATGGCACTCGGGCCCTAGTGACAAGCATTAAGCATAGCAAAGTCATAGCAACATCAATCTCAGAACATGGTGGATACTAGGGATCAAACCCTAACAAAACTAACTTGATTACATGGTAATCTCATCCAACCCATCACCGTCCAGCAAGCCTACGATGGAATTACACACGCACGGTGGTTAGCATCATGAAATTGGTGATGGAGGATGGTTGATGATGACGACGGCGACGAATCCCCCTCTCCGGAGCCCCGAACGGACTCAAGATCAGCCCTCCCGAGAGAGATTAGGGCTTGGCGGCGGCTCCGTATCGTTAAACGTGATGAAACTTTCTCTCTGATGTTTTTCTCCGCGAGATGGAATATATGGAGTTGGAGTTGAGGTCGACGGAGCCTCAGGGGGCCCACGAGACTGGAGGCGCACCCAGGAGGGGTGGGCACACCCCCCACCCTCGTGGACATGGTGTGGGCCCCCTGGTCTTGATTCTTTCGCCAGTATTTTTTATATTTTCCAAAAAGTGCCTCCGTGGATTTTCCGGTCATTCCGAGAACTTTAATTTTCTACACATAAAACAACATCATGGTAGTTCTGCTGAAAACAGCGTCAGTCCGGGTTAGTTTCATTCAAATCATGCAAGTTAGAGTCCAAAACAAGGGTAAAAGTGTTTGGAAAAGTAGATACGTTGGAGACGTATCAACTCCCCCAAGCTTAAACCTTTGCTTGTCCTCAAGCAATTCAGTTGATAAACTGAAAGTGATAAAGAAAAACTTTTACAAACTCTGTTTGCTCTTGCTGTTGTAAACATGTAAAGCCAGCATTCCGGTTTCAGCAAATATTATGAACTAACCATACTCACAATAACACCTCAGTCTCACAATTACTCATATCAATAGCATAATCAACTAGCGAGCCATAATAATAAAACTCAGATGACAACACTTTCTCAAAACAATCATAACATGATATAACAAAATGGTATCTCGCTAGCCCTTTCTGAGACCGCAAAACATAAACGCAGAGCACCTTTAAAGATCAAGGGCCGACTAAACCATTGTAATTCATGGTAAAAGAGATCCAGTCAAGTCATACCCAATATAAACCAATAGTAATGAATGCAAATGATAGTGTGCTCTCCAGCGGGTGATTTTTAATAAGAAGGTGATGACTCAACATAAAAGTAAATAGATAGGCCCTTCGCAGAGGGAAGCAGGGATTTGTAGAGGTGCCAGAGTTCGATGTTAAAATAGAGATTGAATAGCATTTTGAGCGGCATACTTTTGCTGTCAACGCAACAACTATGAGATGGTTGTATCTTCCATACTACATGCATTATAGGCAGTTCCCAAACATAATGGTAAAGGTTTATACTCCCCCAACCACCAACAAGCATCAATCCATGGCTTGCTCGAAACAACGAGTGCCTCCAACTAACAACAACCCTGGGTGAGTTTTGTTTAATTATATTGATTTGCTTTGATCTTTTTGGATCATGGGACTGGGCATCCCGGTTACCGGCCCTTTCTCGTGAATGAGGAGCGGAGTCCACTCCTCTTGAGAATAACCCACCTAACATGGAAGATATAGGCAACCCTAGTTGTAACATGAGCTGCTCGAGCATACAAAACAGAATTTCATTTGAAGGTTTGGAGTTTGACACATACAAATTTACTTGGAACGGTAGGTAAATACCGCATATAGGAAGGTATGGTGGACTCATATGGAACAACTTTGGAGTTTTAGGAGTTTGATGCACAAGCAGATTCTCGCTAGTGCAGTGAAGGCTAGCAAAAGACCGGAAGCAACCAACCGAGAGAGCGACAACATCATAAACATGCATTAAAATTAATTCACACCGTACAAGCATGAGTAGGATATAATCCACCATGAACATAAATATCATGAAGGCTATGTTGATTTGTTTCAACTACATGCGTGAACATGTGCCAAGTCGAGTCACTCAATTCATTCAAAGGAGGATACCTTCCCATCATACCACATCATAATCATTCTAATAGCATGTTGGCATGCAAGGTAAACCATTATAACTCATAGCTAATCAAGCATGGCACAAGCAACTATAATCTCTAAATGTCATTGCAAATATGTTTACCTCATAATAAGCTGAATCAGAAATGATGAACTCATCATATTTATAAAAACAAGAGAGGTCGAGTTCATACCAGCTTTTCTCATCTCAATAAGTCCATCATATATCGTCATTATTGCCTTTCACTCGCATGACCGAACGATGTGTATAATAATAATAGTGCACGTGCATTGGACTAAGCTGGAATCTGCATGCATTCAACTCAAGAAATAAAGAAGACAAAGTAATATGGGCTCTAAGTTAAATAAACAATCATGCATATGATAGCCACTAAACATTTTCAATATGGCCCTCTACTCTCGACCCCCAAAGGAAAGAAAAGAAAAGAAAACTATTTACACGGGAAAGCTCCCAACAAGTAAGAAGAAGAACGAGAAATATTTTTGGGTTTTCATTTTAATTTCTACTGCAAGCATGGAAATTAAACTAACTATTTTTTTTTGTTTTTTCTTAAGGTTTATCAAACACACAAGAAGAAAACTAGAAAAAGAAATTTAAACTAGCATGGATAATACAATGAAAGAGTATGATCACCGACGACTAGAATTGTGTGTGAACATGAATGTAAAGTCGGTGAAAAATACGTACTCCCCCAAGCTTAGGCTTTTGGCCTAAGTTGGTCTAATGCCAAGGGTAGCCTGACTGATATCCGTAGTGGTAACTAGGGTCGTACTGAGATGCAGCAGCAACCGCCTCCTGAGCTGCGGCATGTTGGAAAGCTGCCTCCGCTCTCCCCTCGTGTTCTGCTGCTTCCTCCCTGGTAACAACATATCTTCCTTTTGCCTGGTAATCAAAAAGGAGAGGAGCAATAAGAGTAACATGGACAGCGTTGCGCCTGTCATAGATTAGTCGATACTGGAGGAATTGTTCATTGCTCTTAAGAAAATGATGTTGGACCATAGCGTCATAATCTAAATAAGTAGGAGGTAACATCATATCCCACTCTCGTGGGGCTATACCAAGATAATTAGCCACACGGGTCACATAAATTCCTCCAAATAAATCTCTAGCTCTACCATTATTATGCAACCTACGTGCAACTATTGCCCCCAAGTTATAATCTTTATAACTTAACACAGCAATCTTGAGGACACAAAGATCAGGGACACACATATGACATGCTTCATCTTTACCGTTAATGCATCTACCAATGAAGAGAGCAAATTAATGTATAGCAGGAAAATGAATGCTCCCTATGGTAGCTTGTGCTATGTACCTAGATTCCCCCGCAGTAATACTAGCAAGAAAGTCTCTAAATTCAGATTTGTGGGGATCATTAATATTGCCCCACTGCGGAAGTTTGCAAGCAGTTGTAAAATCCTCTAAGTCCATGGTATAAGATGTATCATATATATCAAATAGGACACTCGGAGAATTACGTGTACAATTATATTTAAACCTTCGCACGAATGAATCAGTCAATTGATAGTACTGAGGACACTTATCATGTAAGAAGTCCTCCAGATCAGCATTACGCACATATGCATCAAATTCTTCCTTAAAGCCTGCTTCGACCATAAAATCGTCGAATGGCCACTCACAAGCTCGTACATCTGCGTCCCTCGGTAATTCAATGTCCTGCTCACGTATAGCAATCCTGGGTCCTTTCTTTACCTAGGAACCACCTTGGTACATTCTCCTAGACATAATTCTTTTTCTGAAAAATTTCTGAAATTTTAGTAACCTCAAAATAAAAGTGAATAAAACTAAACAAAATTGATAGCAACTACTCCTACAAGTTCCTAAAGCCTATATCAAGCATTAGAATTACTTGGAACCTCATAAATTTAACATGCAAGCTTAAGAACATGGTCGCCTATGCAGAAAAAATTTGCAAAGAATAAAACACTAGAAAAAAAACTAATTGGACCAATGGAGGAGTCACATACCAAGCAACATTCTCCCAAAGCAGTTTTGTGAATGGTGCTTTGAGCAAGGAGATCAAAAATCGCAGCAAAATGAGCTAGAACTCGTGCTTGAGCTGGATGGGGATTTTTTGGGAATAAGATGGAGTGTGTGGGTGCTGGCATAAGTGGAGGGGGGCCACCAGGGGCCCACGAGACAGGGGGCCGCGCCCAGGGGGGTGGGCGCACCCTCCACTCTCGTGGCCTTGTGCTTGCCCCTCCTGCAGTGATTTCAGTGCCTAAAATCCTCAAATATTCCATAAAAAATCATACTAAATTTGCAGGGCATTTGGAGCACTTTTATTTTCACGATATTTTTTATTACATGGATAATTCAGAAAACAGACAAATAATACTATTTTTGCTTTATTTATTCTAAATAACAGAAAATAAAAAGAGGGTACAGAAGGTTGTGCCTTCTAGTTTCATCCATCTCATGATCATCAAAATGAATCCACTAACAAGGTTGATCAAGTCTTGTTAACAAACTCATTCCAAATAACTCGGAACCGGAGAAATTTCGAATAACACTAAGTTACCTCAATGGGGATATGAACATCCCCAATAATAAGAATATCATATTTTTTCTTGACAGTAGGTAGAGGAAATTCAAAACCTCCAATAATGATAGTTGGGACTTTTCCAATAGAATTGATGCTATGAACTTGAGATTGGTTCCTCGGAAAGTGTACCGTATGCTCATTACCACTAACATGAAAAGTGACATTGCCTTTGTTTCAATCAATAACAACCCCTACAATATTCAAAAAGGGTCTACCAAGGATAATCGACATACTATCGTCCTCGGGAATATCAAGAATAACAAAGTCCGTTAAGATAGTGACATTTCCAACCACAACAGGCACATCCTCACAAATACCGACAGGTATAGCAGTTGATTTATCAGCCATTTGCAAAGATATTTCGGTAGGTGTCAACTTATTCAATTCAAGTCTACGGTATGAAGAGAGAGGCATAACACTAACACCGGCTCCAAGATCACATAAAGCAGTTCTGACATAATTTATTTTAATGGAGCATGGTATAGTTGGTTGATACGTCTCCGTCGTATCTATAATTTTTGATTGTTCCATGCCAATATTATTCAACTTTTATATACTTTTGACAACTTTTTATACTATTTTTTGGGATTAACATATTGATCCAGTGCCCAGTGCCAGTTCCTGTCTGTTGCATGTTTTTTGTTTCGCAGAAACCCAATATCATACGGAGTCCAAACGGGATAGAAACGGACGGAGATTTTTTTTGGAATATTTATGATTTTTGGGAAGTAAAATCAACGTGAAACGGTGTCCGGGGTGGCCACGAGACAGGGGGCGCGCCCTGGACTCTCGTGGGCCACCAGTAAGGCGGTTGATGCTCTTCTTTTGGCGCAAGAAAGCTAATTTTATGAGAAAAATCTGAGCGAAAGATTCACCCCAATCGGAGTTACGGATCTCCGGATATTTAAGAAACGGTGAAGGGGTAGAATCTGAGAACGCAAAAACAGAGAGATAGATCCAATCTCGGAGGGGCTCTCGCCCCTCCCACGCCATGGGAGCCAAAGACCATAGGGGAAACCCTTCTCCCATCTAGGGAGAAGGAAGAATAAGAACAAGGGGGGCTCTCTCCCCCTTGCTTCTGGTGGCGCCGGAACACCGCCGGGGGCCATCATCATCACCGCGATCTTCACCAACACCGCCGTCATCTTCACCAACATCTCCATCACCTCCCCCCCCTCTATCTACAGTGATCCACTCTCCAGCAACCCGCTGTACCCTCTACTTGAATATGGTGCTTTATGCTTCATATTATTATCCAATGATGTGTTGCCATCCTATGATGTCTGAGTAGATTTTCATTGTCCTATTGGTGGTTGATGAATTGCTATGATTGATTTAATTTGCTTGTGGTTATGTTGCTGTCCTTTGGTGCCCATCATATGGCGCGTTGATCACACCATAGGGTTAGTTGTATGTCGATAGGACTATGTATTGGAGGGCTAGAGTGATAGAAGCTTCAACCTAGTATAGAAATTGATGCATACAGGATTGAAGGGGGACCAATATATCTTAATGCTATGGTTGGGTTTTATTTTAATGAACATTAGTAGTTGCGGATTCTTGCTAATAGTTCTAATCATAAGTGCAGAGAATTCCAAGTCAGGGATGACATGCTAGCAGTGGCCTCTCCCACATAAAACTTGCTATCGGTCTAGTAAAGTAGTCAAGTGCTTAGGGACAATTCCACTACTCCTACCACCACTTTCCCACACTCTCTCTATTTACTTCATTGCATCTTTTATCTAAACAGCCCCTACTTTTTATTTACATGTTCTTTATTATCTTGCAAACCTATCCTATCACACCTACAAAGTACTTCTAGTTTCATACTTGTTCTAGGTAAAGCGAACGTCAAGCGTGCGTAGAGTCGTATCTGTGTCCGATAGGACTTGAGAGAGTATTTGTTCCACCTTTAGTGCCTCGTTGGGTTCGACACTCTTACTTATCGAAAGAGGCTACAACTATCCCGTATACTTGCGGGTCATCAAGACCTTTTTCTGGCGCCGTTGCCGGGGAGTCATAGCATGGGGTGAATATTCTCGTGTGTGCTTGTTTGCTTTATCACTAAGTAATTTTTATTTGTTGTTCTTAGTTGTTCTCTATCTTTAGTTATGGATACGGAACGCAAAATACCAAAAAAATTAGGTGTACTTGCTACTCATGTAGATGGGGTAACTCCTAAAACCCTCGATTCTCATTATGCGAAAGAT
This sequence comes from Aegilops speltoides, assembly GCA_021437245.1. Lineage (NCBI taxonomy): Eukaryota > Viridiplantae > Streptophyta > Magnoliopsida > Poales > Poaceae > Aegilops > Aegilops speltoides. The sequence goes on from CM038146.1 coordinate 72,634,786, forward strand.
ATTATATACTACTTTGATAATCCTGAGAAAACCCCATTCAACTTTATAATGGGAGACACGTTGGATCAACGTGAATACTTTAGGGATTATCGCTCGACACAAAAAGGGAAACTATTATGGGATCAATTTATTATGTTGCCTTGGTATGCCTGGAATCTATGCTTGAGATATGATATTACTTGTTGCTCTAGGATGGAGGCTCCATACCTTCCCTTTTCATGCAAATTTAATGATAATGAAACCTTAGCTTCTTATGTTAATGGTATATATGATTACTATGATGTGGAACAAATAGAAGAATTTGTTGCTTTTAAGGCTGCTTATGAAATTGAATCTTTGTTTGAAAAGTATGAAGCTTTAGATGATGATGCTTATAGGCCTGAAAATCTTGCTATACTTAGATATTGCTATGAAAATTATGAATACCATTACTATATTAATGCATTTATTGAGAAAGTCTCCGCTGTCCAAGAAGAGACTAACATTTTGCAGGAAGCTATGGAAGAAGAAATTGATGAAACAGTGAGCTCATTGGATGAAAAAGATGATGAGGAGAGCGAAGAACAAAAGGAGGAAGAGCAGATTAGCTACCCGTGCCCACCTTCTAATGAGAGTAACCCTCCAACTCATACAATATTTAATTCCCCTTCGTGCTTACCGAAGGATGATTGCTATGATGATTGCTATGATCCCTTGAATTTGTTTGAAATATCCCTTTTTGATGATGCTTGCTATGCTTGTGGCCAAGATGCCAATATGAATTATGATTATGGAGATGAACTTGCTATAGTTCCTTATGTTAAACATGAAATTGTTGCTATTGCACCCACGCATGATAGTCCTATTATCTTTTTGAATATTCCCGACTACACTATATCGGAGAAGTTTGTGCTTAGTAAGGATTATATTGATGGGCTGCCTTTTACCGTTGCACATGATGATTTTGATGAACATAATATGCATGTGCTTGCTGCTCCTACTTGCAATTATTATGAGAGAGGAACTATGTCTCCACCTCTCTATGTTTCCAACACGATAGAATTGCAAGAAACTGCTTATACTATGCCTTGGCCTTTACTTGGTGTGCATGAATTGTTCTTTCATGACATGCCGATGCATAGGAAGAGAGTTAGACTTTGTCATTGCTTGATATATCTTACATTGTGCTCACTACTAAATTACAAATCATTGTTAATTAAAATTGGCTTTGATATACCTTGGGATCCGGATGGATCCATTAGTTGAGCACTAAATGCCTAGCTTAATGGCTTTAAAGAAAGCGCTGCCAGGGAGACAACCCGGAAGTTTTAGAGAGTCATTTATTTCTGTTGAGTGCTTTCATAAAGTCTAAAAACAAAAAAAATAAAGAGGGGAACCTAAAAACTTTTCAAAAAGGAAAGTGAAAGTGAGAGAGACAAGCATTGTTGAAGTGGGAGCTAGCCTTGAACTTTGTTCATGCTCACGGAAACTTTGTGAATCTTGATTACAGAAACTTTTAAACAAAAATAATTATCTCCTTGTATAATTCCATTGTATTATAAAAATAATGTGCCAAGGTTTGCCTTTAGGATGTTTACAATGCTTGTTGGTTTGTACGGTGCAGGACAGAAACTTTGGCTGTAGTGCGCGATTTTACATTTTTATCTAGAACGACAATTGGTTCTGATTCCTTTTGCACTATCTTGCTATACAAATTTTCTTTCCTAATTTTGGTAGAATTTTTGGGGTACCAGAAGTATGGTGGATGTTCAGATTTCTACAGGCTGTTCTGTTTTTGACAGATTCTGTTTTTGATGCATAGTTTGCTTGTTTTGATGAATCTATCAATTTATATCAGTGGATTAAGCCATGGAAAAGCTATATTACAGTAGACACAATGCAAAAAAAATATGAATTGGTTTGCAACAGTACTTAGAGTGGTGTTTTGCTTTATTATACTAACGGATCTTACCGAGTTTTCTATTGAAGTTTTGTGTGGATGTAGTGTCTAATCGAGGATGTCTCGATATGAGAAAAAGGAAGAGAGGCAAGAGCTCAAGCTTGGGGATGCCCGAGGCACCCCAAGTAAATATTCAAGGAGACTCAAGCGTCTAAACTTGGGGATGCCCCGAAAGGCATCCCCTCTTTCTTCAACAAGTATCGGTATGTTTTCGAATTCGTTTTGTTCATGCATTATGTGCAAGTCTTGGAGCGTCTTTTGCATTTAGTTTTCACTTTTCTTTTATGCACCATGCTGGTATGAGATAGTACTTGGTTGATTTATAGAATGCTCATTGCACTTCACTTAAATCTTTTGAGTATGGCTTTATAGAATGCTTCATGTGCTTCACTTATATCATTTGAAGTTTGGATTGCCTGTTTCTCTTCACATAGAAAACCGCCATTTGTAGAATGCTCTTTTGCTTCACTTATATTTGTTAGAGCGTGGGCATATCTTTTGTAGAAAGAATTAAACTCTCTTGCTTCACTTATAACGATTTAGAGAGATGACAGGAATTGGTCATTCACATGGTTAGTCATAAAATCCTACATAAACTTGTAGATCACTGAATATGATATGTTTGATTCCTTGCAATAGTTTTGTGATATAAAGGTGGTGATATTAGAGTCGTGCTAGTTGAATAGTTGTGAAATTGAGAAATACTTGTGTTGGGGTTTGCAAGTCCCGTAGCATGCACGTATGGTGAACCGTTATGTAACGAAGTTGGAGCATGAGGTTCTCTTTGATTGCTTTCCTTATGAGTGGCAGTCGGGGACGAGCGATGGTCTTTTCCTACCAATCTATCCCTCTAGGGGCATGCGTAGTAGTACTTTGCTTCAAGGGCTAAGTAGGCTTTTGCAATAAGTATATGAGTTCTTTATGACTAATGTGAGTCCATGGATATACTCACACTCACCCTTCCACTTTGCTAGCCTCTATTGTGCCGCGCAAATTTCGCTGGTATCATGAACCCATTATTTACCTTAATCAAAACAGCCACCATACCTACCTATCATGGCATTTCCATAGCCATTCCGAGATATATTGTAACTCCCTCGATGCGGCTATATCTCCCACGTGTCGAAGCACGACTTAGAGGCATAACCGCATTGAAAGCAATGTCGCAAGTGAGGTAATCTTCGCACAATCCATGTAATACATAAGGGAAAAAAATACATAGTTGGCTTACAATCGCCACTTCACACAATTACATGAATAAAGCATTACATCATACAGATACAATCAAGGTCCGACTACGGAACCAAAATAAAAGAAGAACCCCAAATGCGATAAAGACCTCGATCGACCCCAACCGGGCTCCACTCTCGATCAACTAGAACGAAACAACATGAAGGGCAAGATCTTCAACGAGCTCCTCCTTGAGCTTGATTAAATCACCGCCGGTAACATAGGCACCGCAAACTGGTTTTGAAGTATCCGTGAGCCACGAGGACTCAGCAATCTCGCACCCACGAGATCAAGACTATTTAAGCTTATGGGTAAGGTAAATGCATGAGGTGGAGCTGCAGCAAGCGATTAGCATAAAAGGTGGCTAACATACGCAAATGGGAGCGAGAAGAGAAGGCAAAGCACGGGCGATAAAAGTATGATCAAGAAGTGATCCTATAGCAACCTCGCCAAGCATAACTCCAACATCAGTGTTCACTTCCGACTCACGGAAAGAGACCATCACGGTAACACACGCGTTGATGTATTTTAATTAAGGTCAACTTCAGTTTTTCTACAACCGACATTAACAAATTCCCATCTGCCACATAACCGCGGCACGGCTTTGAAAGTTTATACCTGCAGGGTGTCCCAACTTAGCCCATGACAAGCTCTCGCGATCATCGAAGAATAGACCTTCACCCAAGACACTCCGATCGACTCGGTATCCCGTACATCAAGACATTTCGACAATGGTAAAACAAGACCAGCAAAGCCTCCCACAGGCCGACAAATCCCGATAGGAGCTGCACATATCTCGTTCTCGGCACACCGGATGAGCCAGACGTCGGGTTGGCATAGACCACTGTTGCCAGTAGCGCGGACATCGCTTCGAGTTGGACCAACACTCGAAGGAGCACCGCCCGGGGGTAAAATAAAGATGACCCTCGCTCCGAAACCCAAGGGAAGAAAAGGGCTAGGTGAGGCAAATGGTAAAAGTCAATGTTGGGCCTTGCTGGACAAGTTTTATTCAAAGCGAACTGTCAAGGGGTCCCATAAATCACCCGACCGCGTAAGGAACGCAAAATCCGGGAACATAACACCGGTATGACGGAAACTAGGGCGGCAAGAGTGGAACAAAACACTGCATAAGGCCGAGCCTTCCACCCTTTACCAAGTATATAGATGCATTAATAATATAAGAGATATTGTGATATCCCAACAAGTAAACATGTTCCAACAAGGAACAACATCTCCATGTTCCAACAAGGAACAATCTTCAATCTTCACCTGCAACTAACAACGCTATAAGAGGGCTGAGCAAAGCGGTAACATAGCCAAACAACGGTTTGCTAGGAATGGTGTCAAAGGTTAGAGGTTTGACATGGCAATTTGGGAGGCTGACAAGCAAAAGGTAGGCATCGTAGCATTGGCATAGCAAAAGAGCGAGCAAACTAGCATAGCAAAGATAGTAGTGATTTCGAGGGTATGATCATCTTGCTCGCAAGATTCTCGAGTTGTCGAAGGCTCGATCCTCGTGGCGCGTTCTCAACAGGTTCCTCGCTCACGTACTCGCCTCCGGCTCTACCCAAAGCAAGAACACAAGCAACGGAACCACAATCAAACAAGGAACAATGCACAAGCAATATGATGCAAAACATGACATGCGATGCGAGATGTGATATGCAATGCATATGTGTGCTCCGGAAGGAAAATGATGAGCCGGGCATCAACTTGGCAAACCAAGTATGCCGCTGGAAAGATGGGATGATTTCGGGTGAAATCGATATAAAGATCACCGGAATCGGATGCACGGTTTGCAAATGACAAGCAAAACAAGAATGATGCAAATCTGCGTTTAACAGCCCGATGCTACTTAGCACGCAACAAGAAACTATGCTACAGCACCCCAACATAAAAGCAAAGCATATGGCAGCGAACTACAGGAGATGCTTAACAAAAGAGGAACACTGAGCTACGGCTAAATCACATCATAACATGTTCAAACAAGCATGGTGAAAGTGCTCAAAATATCAGGTTCACAGACTTAGTGAAAATACTAACATGGCAGGAATTAACATCAGGAAGGCATGTTTAGAGCAAGCAATCAACATGCTACAGGAACTTATAATAGCAAAGCAAGGCATGACATGATTCTACTCAAAGCATATTTCAATAGTCCCTTACTGACCATAAGCCAAAAAGGACCTTAAGAAATGATGGCACTCATGTAAACATTGCAAGTTTTATTACAGATTTCAGACTTAGTGAAAATATCAGGACATGGCAAAAACAGATTCAACATGGCATGTTCGTGAGCTCGATGCACTCACTACAGAGCAATACATGGCATGGCAAGACAACCAACAGTAAGAAGGCATGATTATGAAGCTAAGCATGGCAAGAGCAAGGTCATAGCATACACGGATCAACTACAACGACCTCGTGAAAATTGAATCTCATGCAAACAATCTGTCAGGAAACATTTTCAAGCAACTTTGGAGCAAGAAATGAACATGTTCCAGCAGGCTATAATTGCAACCAAGGGCATGAATGGATAGAGCAAGACATGTATATCAAAACATGTTTATAGAGTATCTCCAGATTATGCATAGATTGATTAGTGGAAGCAAGTTAACATGGCATCAAATTATAACAGAATCTGCCAGGAAAACAGCAACAGCAACTACCCTACTTTACAAGCTTGATACACTCAGCACACAACTCACAAAAATACATGGTCAACACCTCTGGAAATATGGCATTGCATATTCCAACATTCATGTAGAGCTCAAGTTCATAGGGTGCACACATAATTCATGGCAAAAATGACAAAAGAGCTCGAACTGTTAAGATTCTGGAACTAACGATCTGAAGCCATCTTCCAACAGCATTTCGGGCATCAAGATGAGCTCAAATGGAAATGATGCAATGGAATGAAATGATGTACTCTTCGAGACGAACAATTTGACATATTATACGCCCAAAACGGAGCTACGGATGCAGAGATGTGATGCGATGAATATGCAACGAAAATAACACAGATTCGGGGACTTAGTCATTTTCAGGAAAAAAACAGGTGGCGCTAGATAGCTAAAGTGCGACCAAGGCGGGGATAGGGCATCTCACCACGGGCTCGCCCAGGAGAAAAGAAGAGGCAGGCCGGCTTGGGGAGCTGGGTCGCTGGGCTGGGCAGACGCGGGCCCACGGGCCAGTCGTCATGGCTCGTCGGGAAGGAGAGCGCCACGGACGAGCCCGGCGCGGCGGCCGGCGCTGGGCAATGGCGGCGCGGCGGGCCGAGGCGGCGCTGGCGGAGGGCAGCCGGGCGGCGCTTGCGGATGCGAGGCGGCGGCGCGGCCAGCCGACGCATGAGAGCTTGGTCACATGAGGACTTCCGCGGCCGGGCGGCGGCGGCTCCATGGGAGTGGTGGCGGCGAAGCCGAGGCGAGGAGGCCGGCGGGCGAGAAGCGGCGACGAGGCGCGGCAAAGGCGGCGGAGAGCGCGGAGCTCGCGGGCGCCCGGGGCGCCGCCGGGCGAGGTCCGAAGGCGGCGGCGGTGGCGGGCGTGGCGGCGGCGCATGTGCGCTACATGGAACCGGCGGCGGCGCCCAGATCTGCCCGGCGGGCTGGCCTCGCCTCGCGGCTGGGCGGCGGCGGCGCGCTGTGGAGAGAGAGGCGGGGCTGAGGTGGCGCGACGCGATTGGATGCGGGCGGCGGCGGAGCTGAGGTGGCGGCCTCCGATTCGCCGGAGTGAGGTGGAAACCGGACGTGTCCGGCCGGAGTTGGACATGTCCGGCGCGCGCGGAGGGGAAATTAGGGTTTCGGGGAAATCATCCGCGAAAAGGAATGGGGGGTGTATATATAGGCATAGAGGGAGCTAGGAGAGTCCAAATGAGGTGTGGTTTTCGGCCACGCGATCGTGATCGAACGACCGAGAGCATGGAGAAGAGTTTGGTGGGTTTTGGGCCACTTTGGAAGGGGTGTTGGGCTGGAACAAAAGAGGGCTTTGCGGTTACCCGGTTAACCGTTGGAGTACCAAACGGACTCCGAATGGCACGAAACTTGACAGGCGGTCTACCGGTGTTATACCAAGGCCGCTTGGCAAACCTCGGGCCATTCCGAGAAAGTTTAATACCCGCTCACGAAAAGAGAGAAGAGGGGACGCCAGAGGACATAGGAGCGCTGGATTGCAAAACGGACAACGGGGAAAAGGCTCGGATGCATGAAACGAACATGTATGCAAAATGAAATGCACATGATGACATGATAAAATGCAGATGATGACATGGCAAAGTGCAACACGCAAGCACATGACATGGCAACGACGGCGAATAACTAGCAGACACCTGGCGCAACGGATCCGGGGTGTTACAACACTCCACCACTATGAGAGGATCTCGTCCCGAGATCTAGGATGGCACCGGAGGGAAAACGAAGAGGAAGAGAAGAGGTAAAACTAAGTTGCTTCTTTGACGAACGAGTGAAACCATGAACCTTGAGAGGTTGAGCAATATAAAAGAAAGAGTACAATAGAGATGAGCCAGATTGCAAACAATCCGTTAGAAAAGAGGAACAAGGAGTATTACGAGAATTTGAAGGTTGCAAAGACATGAATCAAGAGTTTAATGGACAAGATAGAATTCGAAACCACTCCGGTTAAAACAAGATGAGAGAGGAAGAATGATATAATTTGGGCAAAGACTCCATTTGTAAATGGAAGGAATTGAACATGAACTTGACAAGATGAGAGGATACATGATGAAATTAACAACACACTGCCTCCAGAACGAAAGAATATAAGATAGATCATTGGAATAAAGAATGGAGAAGAAACAACATGTACTACCCCAAATGAATTTGAGACAGCCTCTTTAAAAAGAAGGATAGAACGGAGTTGTTGGAAAATCAACAACGGAAAGCACAAGCTTGTAGTGGCCTTATGAGAAACATCTCAAAATTATGAGGTGACAACCGGCCACTAACGGAAGCAATTGCTTGCTTTGAGATCAACGAAGAGATGAAAACTTCTTCACCAAGCGGATAAAGAGCAAGCTTGGGTCGTGCATAATCACCACAAATAGCAACATCCCTTAAGGAAAGGCTTTAGGTGAAATCTATACCAAGATAACTCCAATGAAGAGATTGATGGACTTAAAATACCTCATTCTTGACAACAAAATGAATCATGAAACATGAAGGAAATTGTCAAGAGTGACATAACACCATCTCAAAAGATAAGATAGAAGGAATTGCACTTTGAAATGGAAGAAGGAGAATACTTGAACTCCTCAAAACAAAACAAGTGTTGAGCACCATGTTTATTTTGAAGTATGGCTTGGCGGATCATAACTTCAAGAGAAATCTTGAAGAACAATTGAAGAATGAAGAGAATCCTTGATGAACCATCATGTAGAGCCTCCATGAAGAACTCCGGTAAGAAAAGGAATGAAAAGAAAGAGAAATTGAAAACACAAGGTGAAGCCTTGCAGTGATAAGATGAAGCTTTGAAATGATATAACCGAGAAAACTTTGAACTCCGGAAAGAAAAGATGAACATCTTAGAACCGAGAATTTTAAGGGCCTCCGGAATAAAGAATTAATCACTTGGATGAACAAGAATAAGAATTATGTTATGCTTATCCTTCACCAATTTAAATTGATGACAAGCAACGGATTTGGCATACTACTTATTCTCGTAGAAAGGATTAAAAGAGATATATCAAAACTTGAGAAGGTCTTCAACGAACCACCGGTAGGATTGGAACAACAAATGAATTGATATGATGAACAAGAAAGAGAGATCTTGAAAGAACCACCGTAAAAATTGAAAATGAGAGTAGCAAAGGCACAATTCACCGGGAAGAATTGGAAAAGGAATGAAGATATTTGAGGGGATATAGATAAATGAGAACGAAGAGAACATGAACTGATTAGAGGATATTTGAACGATTCACCGTAAGATTTGGAGAACGGGAGCTGAAAGCTTGAATGAATAATACTGAGATGATGGGCTTCAAAGAATGAAACTGAAAAGACTCCTAAAATGCTCCGGATGGGTGAAAAAGATTCTCACAATCGAAAACAATTAAGAGAGGATGGCATCAAGCTAGCACCATGAATCTTGAAGAGAATAGAGCAAGATTAAAGAGGAACTCTTCTTCGGTCTTCAAATGATGAGAATGACAACGAGAAACACCACCGAGAATTATTGAGGCACACCGGAAGAATCAAAAGCGAAGAGGTTGAGCCAACTATGAAAAGAATTTGAAAGACCTTGGAGAAAAGCATTTGACTGATGATAACTCATTCTTACGTCAAACTTGGAGAAGAATTTAGGATAGCTCTGGGAAAATAGAAGAGTCAGGTAAGATCCTGGGAAAAGACCTGTGGGTTAGGGCCCACTCAAAAGAAAACACCGTTGAGAATGATTTAAAAGAGATGTTGCACCGGTTGAATTAAATGACTTGAATGAGATACCAATCTCGAAAGAGCTTGAACGAATGCAGAGTGGAAACACGAATCTTCGAGATATCTTGAGCACTCCGGAATAACAAATAGCGAGAAGTAGAATGATAATGCGGTGCACCGGTATGAGAAGACATTGAAATGAGGAAAAGAATATGATGAATATCGAAAGCTTGAATAGCATCCACCGGAGAAGAAAAAAGAACGAAGAATGATGAACTAGTAGAACATCTTCTTGAGAACCACCGGGTAAGAACATTGACGGAAAAGAATGAAGAGACTTCACAAAAATAAAAGGATACTTGATTAAGAAATCTGAGACCTTGAAGAAAAAGGGTGGGTGGGCAGGAAAAACAAAGGCAACTTGGAATGAACGAAACAAACACCGTTGAGAAAACTTAGAATTTATCTTGCGGATGGGGAGAATGATGGGATCATCTCGAAGAGAAACGCACCGGTTGGAAAAGAGTTGACATGACAATCTCGATTGTCGAGAAGGATTGGTATTCACATCGGAGTATGAGAACACCGTTTAGGAAAGGTATGGATTCAACATTTGACTTCGAAGCAACTCGAATACCACAAATAAAATAAAACAAAGGATTGGCTTGCAGAATAAGCCGGAACAAACATATGATAGAGATTTCGTCCGAAGTTTTCGTGGTGGGGCCTACACGGGCTCAATCGTACATCACCATCATGTACAAGGCAGTGCACATGACATACGAAGCGTCCCCGAGTCGGCATAGCCAAGGACTCTTTAAGACACAACGAGACCATCAGAAACCAACCGTGAATAGGCGGACCACTAGACGTCGAACCCCAATTTCATATCATACATCCGTCGGAAAGATATCCTAAGAGCTACTTGAATTCCCACCTATGAAACTCCCGAAATTTTCTGGTTATGCAATCTGGTGTTGGGGATACAGGGGAGCAATAATATCTCACACAAACTAACAATCCCTACATCCAGCTGTATCCATCCGTCAACACATAACCAAGAAACCTTCGGAAATCGTCTACCTCAACCTTCGAAAAGCATCCGTTATACAAGTCATGGCAATACTCCCGTACTCACCTCAGTACTGGGTTAGCGGGATTATCTCACCAACAACTGCATAAAAGAGATTTTCGATGTCGGCGTACTAAACTCAGGTATTCCAGAACTGCAACGATAAAATTATGACGACAACACCTCGGAGCTCAACTCCCGGGACACCGCCACAACCCCTAAATGTCGAGGCAACCAAGACAATGTTGTCATCATAAAACCATCGAACGATTCCAAGATACCAGCGTGATCCTAAAAAATTTTTTAGTGAAATTTGAGAAGAGAAGAGTCAAAACTCTCGTCGGGATACCTCACCGTAAGGTCGAAGGACTGGGAGTAAAAAGAATTCCTAAACTCTCCGATATATATAATCCTAAATGACTCAAAACATTTTCCTAGACACAACTCGGCCACTAAAAACGATCAAGCAATGGGGGCTCCTAAGGTCGGGGATGGCTCTGATACCAACTTGTAACTCCCTCGATGCGGCTATATCTCCCACGTGTCGAAGCACGACTTAGAGGCATAACCGCATTGAAAGCAATGTCGCAAGTGAGGTAATCTTCGCACAATCCATGTAATACATAAGGGAAAAAAATACATAGTTGGCTTACAATCGCCACTTCACACAATTACATGAATAAAGCATTACATCATACAGATACAATCAAGGTCCGACTACGGAACCAAAATAAAAGAAGAACCCCAAATGCGACAAAAGACCCTGATCGACCCCAACTGGGCTCCACTACTGATCAACTAGAACGAAACAACATGAAGGGCAAGATCTTCAACGAGCTCCTCCTTGAGCTTGATTGCGCCACCGCTTTCGTAACATAGGCACCGCAAACTGGTTTTGAAGTATCCGTGAGCCACGAGGACTCAAAGAATCTCGCACCCACGAGATCAAGACTATTTAAGCTTATGGGTAAGGTAAAGGCATGAGGTGGAGCTGCAGCAAGCGATTAGCATAAAAGGTGGCTAACATACGCAAATGGGAGCGAGAAGAGAAGGCAAAGCACGGCGATAAAAGTATGATCAAGAAGTGATCCTATAGCAACCTCGTCAAGCATAACTCCAACATCGTGTTCACTTCCGGACTCCGCGAAAGAGACCATCACGGTAACACACGCGTTGATGTATTTTAATTAAGGTCAACTTCAGGTTTTCTACAACCGACATTAACAAATTCCCATCTGCCACATAACCGCGGGCACGGCTTTGAAAGTTTATACCTGCAGGGGTGTCCCAACTTAGCCCATGACAAGCTCTCGCGATCATCGAAGAATAGACCTTCACCCAAGACACTCCGATCGACTTCGGTATCCCGGTACATCAAGACATTTCGACAATGGTAAAACAAGACCAGCAAAGCCTCCCACCAGCCGACAAATCCCGATAGGAGCTGCACATATCTCGCTCTCGGGGCACCGGATGAGCCAGACGTCGGGTTGGCATAGACCTGGTTGCCTGTGGCGCGGACATCGCCGAGTTGGACCAACACTCGAAGGAGCACCGCCCGGGGTTAAAATAAAGATGACCCTCGGGCTCCGGAAACCCAAGGGAAGAAAAGGGCTAGGTGAGGCAAATGGTAAAAGTCAATGTTGGGCCTTGCTGGACAAGTTTTATTCAAAGCGAACTGTCAAGGGGGTCCCATAAATCACCCGACCGCGTAAGGAACGCAAAATCCGGGAACATAACACCGGTATGACGGAAACTAGGGCGGCAAGAGTGGAACAAAACACCAGGCATAAGGCCGAGCCTTCCACCCTTTACCAAGTATATAGATGCATTAATAATATAAGAGATATTGTGATATCCCAACAAGTAAACATGTTCCAACAAGGAACAACATCTCCATGTTCCAACAAGGAACAATCTTCAATCTTCACCTGCAACTAACAACGCTATAAGAGGGGCTGAGCAAAGCGGTAACATAGCCAAACAACGGTTTGCTAGGAATGGTGTCAAAGGTTAGAGGTTTGACATGGCAATTTGGGAGGCTGACAAGCAAAAGGTAGGCATCGTAGCATTGGCATAGCAAAAGAGCGAGCAAACTAGCATAGTGTTGACACACGAACACGTCACGTGTACCCTCGACGCCGGGGGTGATGCACCGCAGCTCACGTCGAAGGAGACCCGACCGACAGCGCGATACGCAAGACAGTCGGCGGGTGCTTTTGAAGACCCGAAACCCCACACCCCCGGGAGGGACCCCGTCAGGGAGTGTGGCGGCTATGGGCTGCCCTAGGTCGATTCGCTCGCCCCTAGAGCCTCGAGATTCGCAGCCCTCAAACACGAAGAACAGCGAAGAACGAGAGAGAAAAACGGTGGAGAGATAAAAAGTATACAGGAAAAAGTAGTATATTGATTTATTCGATTGTGTGTTGTTCAATCGGCCGTCACCCCCAACATATATATAAGAGGCGGCTGGACTTCCCGTACAAGTAAAGGATTCATCTAGGCTTTCCTTACAAGAAAAATTACATCAATTCGCGTCCTAGAGTCCTAGTTCTATTCCAACTCGGATTCAGTCTGAATCTGGCCCAACTTCTGTCTTCTTCCTTGTGCAGGCCACCGAGCCTCCATATGACCTCCGATCAAGATGGCCCAAATACCAAATTTGTGCGCCTCGACGATACGAACAACTCTCATGTTGATCACTTTTTCAAATAAGGCCATCTTGAACACTTTACGAGGTCATCTTTACCTTCCAGTCGGACTCGGTCTTGCGGTAGACTGAATCATCCGAGTCTTGTAATGAATTTGCAGGCCATATATTATCTCTGATGACGATGACTCCAAAAGCAAAGTTTACCGTCTTGACGATACGCACAACTTCTGTATTGAACACTTCTTCATCCGAGATCATCTTGATAAACTTTTGGGCACATGTTCAGTTTCACTCGGATTTGAGCTCATCCACTCGGATATTAGAGTCTTTCACTCGGATGGTCGACTGGACTTTTTCACTCGGATGACTATATTTTCACTCGGAAGACAATCTTTTACTCGATCGGTAGGCTTTCACTCGACCTTTTACTCGACCGGTAGGTTTTCACTCGACCTTGGACTCGATCGGTAGGTTTTCACTCGACCGGTGACTCGATCGGTAAGTTTCCACTCGACCGGAGACTCGATCGGTAGGTTTCCACTCGACCTTGGACTCGATCGGTAGGTTTCCACTCGACCTTGGACTCGATCGGTAGGTTTTCACTCGACCGGTGAGTTTTCACTCGACCAAAAACATAGCCTGATCTTGATTTGCCTCTCCAGGTTGCATACGACCTCGGATTGAGACGAATTTTATATGAAAATCGATCGGCTCGACGAGACGAAACTTTTTCATGTTGAAGGTTTTTCGATTTAAGGACTTCTTAAGGGGCTAATTGCTCGCGCGACCCATCAGACATGGCGTCTGGTACTTTGCGCCAGATTTCCACTCAGCTTTAGCCTGCAGTGTATTGCCTCTAACTTTTGCATATGAACTCGGATTGAGATGATTTATATATCAAAATCGATTGTCTCGACGAGACGAAGACAATTCCTTTAGAGTACTCCTTCATCCGAGGTCGTCTTAAAGGCATGGTCGGCCGAAAACCACTCGGAATGTTGAATTTTGTCACTCGGAGTACAACTTCGGCCACCGAGATAAGGTCGAATGGCGATAAGCTAAACATCAAAGTTATTCCACTCGGCGACCTGAAACTTTGCATGCCGAAAACTCTTTTACTTGAGGCCATCTTACTTGCCTTTTGTACCGTGCCAAAATCCGATGTCAACACATGCCCCCCTGTTTTTCGGCAAAGCTTGCGCGGCGAAAAATAATATGCACGGTGTTTGTTCTAAGGACGATGTCAACACTCCATCGGCCATTTATTTTCCTCAGGGCGATAATTATGTATCGGCCATGTTTGTGCTAAGGGCGATAATCATATATCGGCCATTGCCTACTCAGGCTTCCTGCCACACACTCGGGTGGTACTTCTTCAAATATTTTCCGTTGAGAGCTCGAGGTAACAATGCCCCTTGTATTGATTCCACCAAATATGAATTTCCAGGAACAACCCTTGTAATCCTAAAAGGACCTTCCCAACTTGGAGACCACTTCCCGAATTTTCTATCTCTTGAACCAATCGGCAGAATCACTTTCCACACGAGTTCACCAACTTGGAAATGCTTCAACTTAACTTTCTTATTGTAAGCTCTTGCAACCCTCAACTTGTCTCTCTCTATGGACTCCAAAGCAACCAAACGTTTATCGGCAACTTCATCAATATTGTCCATCATCAAGTTATAAAAGTCGACTGCCGATAAATCATTTTGTTTGGCTATTCTCAAAGCATTCAAATTCACTTCCACTGGTAAAACAGCCTCTTGACCATATACTAGCTCATATGGAGTTACCTTCGTAGCACCATGCCTTGAAATTCTATGTGCCCATAAAGCTTCAGACAACAGCTCATGCCATCTCCTCGGATTGTCCTTAATCTTCTTCTTGATGAGCTTGATTAAAATTTTATTGCTAGACTCAGCTTGTCCATTAGCTTGGGCATAATATGGAGAGGAATTGAGCAACTTTATATTATAAGATTCGGCAAACTCTCTGACTTGGTGTGACATAAAAGATGAACCTTGATCTGTAGTTAATGTTTGAGGAATACCGAATCTATGAATAATGTGCTCGGTTATGAATCGAATTACCTCCGTATGTGTCATGTTCTTGAGAGGTACTGCTTCAGACCATTTAGTGAAATAATCAGTTGCCACCAATACGAACCGATGCCCTTTTGAGGAAGACGGGTGAATTTGTCCAATGAAATCTAAACCCCAACCTCTGAAAGGCCACGGTTTGATAATAGGATGTAACATAGCAGCAGGAGCCAATTGAATATCACCAAACTTTTGACAAGCTTCACACCCTTTATAATATCTGAAGCAATCATTAATCATAGTCGGCCAATAAAACCCAAAGACGTCGCAATAACCATTTCATTTTGGGAGCCGATCGTGAGTGCCACAAATACCTTCATGTACCTCTCCCATAGCAACTCTTGCCCGGTCCTCATCCAAACACTTTAGAAGAACATCATCGATCGCTCGCGATAAAGACCATCATCTCTCATTGTATACTTGAAAGCCATACGCCAACAGCTCTGTCCACCCTTTCACTCGGATTGCACAAGTAATCAACAATGGGCTTTCTCCAATGGAATTATCACCGCACTAGATTTTTTGTTAATGGTCAATCGGTGGGTTCAGTTCGGCCTCTCCCATATTGGCAAGACAAGACATCGGTCTTTGAGAAATATGAAACATGCCATGATCAACATGATATCCAGATGCTTGCTGTGCCAACTCATTTGCTTTCCAGTTGTCATGTCTAGATATATGTGCAATGCTAAAACAATCCAAAGTAGAAATTATATCTAGACATCTATCAAGATAAACATTAAGTGATTCGTCCAAACACTGAAAGACTCTGGATATTTGTTGCACCACTAGTAACGAATCACCGTAAGCCTCAATATGTGTAACACCTATAGCAAGTAACATCTCTAGACCGAATAACAATGCTTCATATTCGGCTTGATTGTTTGTGCAAAAATATTCTAAGCGGCATGAGGCTTCAAAACAGCACCATGAGGAGATATATAAACAATACCAACACCTTGGCCATTGCTACAAACTGAACCATCAAAGTACAATCTCCATGGTACAAATGAAACAAGGTTCATATCAACATCATGCTTGTCATTAATCCGATGTTCAACAATGAAATTAGCAACAATTTGGCCTTTCATGGATTTTAGAGATTCATAAGCCAAATCATACTCAATCAAAGCATAAGCCCACTTGCCAATTCTACCACTAAGAATTGGCCTATGCAACATGTACTTAATGACATCGGTTTGACAAGCTACTACACAAGCACTCGGCACTAGGTAATGTCTCAACTTTGTGCAAGCGTAATATAAGCATAAACATAGTTTTTCAATAAATGTATACCTTGTCTCGGCGTCCAATAAACGTCTGCTCAAATATGTAATGGCATGCTCTTTTCCTTCGGTATCTTGAGTCAAAACAGCACCAATAACACCTTCCTCTGCTGCGATATAAAGTTTAAAAGGCTCTCTATGCTTGGGTGCTTTCATCACCGGAGGAGTGCACAAATAATTCTTGATCATATCAAAAGCTTCTTGCTGTTTTGCCCCCCAAGTGAAATCAACATCATTCTTTAACCGAAGGATATGAGTAAATGCATCAACTTTCCTCGACAGATTAGCTATGAACCTTCTCAAATAATTGACCTTGCCAAGGAACTTTTGCATATCTCTCTTGCATGTTGGAGCCTCCACTTTCTGTATGGCCTCTATCTTTTTGGGATCTATTTCGATGCCATCTTCATGAATAATGAAACCCAAAAATTTGCCACCGACACGCTAACGCACACTTCAAAGGATTCATCTTCATCCATACTTTTCATCCTTTCAAAAGCTAAACGCAAATCGCCAAGTGAGATTCAAAAGCATCCGATTTGACAACAATATCATCAATATAAACTTCAAGTATGACACCGAGTAAATCATGAAAAATCAAATTCATAGCCCTTTGATATGTGGCCCCACATTTTCAATCCGAATGTCATCACCGCCCACTCGAATAAACCAAGGAAACCAGGACATCGGAAAGCTGTTTTGTACATGTCCTCTTCGCCATAAAATTTGATTGTATCCGCATTACCATCTAGAAAGCTAATAACCTTATGTCCAGAAGCATCATTAATAAGCATATCGGCTATTGGCATGGGATACTCATCTTTGGGTGTAGCCCTATTCACATCTCTGAAGTCTATGCACACCCTCAACTTGCCGGATCCCTTCTTCTCCACTGGGACAATGTTAGAAATCCACTCGGCATACCTGCAAGGTCGAATGAATTTAGCTTCAAGCAGTCGACCGATCTCTTCCTTGATCCGGTCATATGTTTTTGGATTAAACTTTCTGGCCGACTGTTTATAAGGTCTAAAACCGGCCTTTATAGGCAACCGATGCTCCACTAGCTCTCGGCTCAACCCTGGCATCTCATGATATTCCCATGCAAAGCAACAAACATATTCTTTCAATAGCTCGATTAATTTAGCTTTACAATCGGCTTTCAAATTTTTGTTTATAAATGTCGGTCGATCGATGAACCGTCTCCGATATCTACCTCTTCTAACGGATCGGCCGATGTAAAACCTTGTCCAAGTTTATCCATGTCATCCAACTCCTCAATAGACTCATACATATCGTTCTCATTGGACCGATATTTTGCAAGACGCTTTTGTAACCACTCGAATTAGAATCCATTTAAACCTATCATACCTTGGAGCCGATTGCATTCATCGGCTTTAAAGACACGGGCACAAAACCATTCTTGGTCGCGACCGAGAAAATCAAACTCGACAAATCACGCCCCGTCAAGCAAGTAGCATTGGGATGTTGCCAATCCACCGATGCATCGGCCAAAGCAACACAGCCGAATTATCCGCATGAATGACTTCCACTTCATCATCAACCCATTGGATCGAAACTGGTGCATAGTGGATGGTACGACTTTGGTTCGCATGAACCCAATCACGGCCTAGTATGACGTTGTAGTTACCTTGCACCTCAGCGACAAAGAATGCAGTAGCCAAAGTTTTACTTCCGACTGTAAGCTCCACATACATTACACCTTTGGCTTCAGTTTTCTCTTTGCCTTCAAACCCGTTGAGTACCATATTGGTCTTGATTAATTCTTCATCATGCAAACCCAATTTCTTGAAGACCGAATAAGGCATAAGATTTACCACAGCACCACCATCAACAAGCATTCGACTAAGTGGCGATCCATTGATATGACCTCTGAGATACAATGGCTTCAAATGTGTTACTGGTTCTTTTGGCTTCTCGAATATTGCGTTTTTAGGGCCAAAATCCAGTTGAGCCACTTCCCCTTCCTCATCTACAGCACGAAACTCAGCAGGTAAGTAATACACCATATTGATATCCATACCTTCATGAACCGGTGTAGACTCATAGTCCAACATATCAGCCTCTTCTTCAAGTGGATCGACCGATTCTGAAATCTGGTCGAGTGAAGGAGAGGCAAGAAGTGCCACAGACGATGTAATAGCTGTCACATCGTCCTCTTTGGGTGGTGTAGGCACTTCTGTGATAGATGTAGAAGCTGATGTATCTTGTATTTGTTTTGGCCTCCACACTTGTTTTGCTGGAACCATGGGCCGAGTGTCATTGAACAACTTATCCCTTTGCTTCTCGGCCTCCTGCTCTGCCATCTCTTGACTCCTTAACCTCTGTAGTTTCCTCTTCTGTGTCTTCGTTAGCCCTGGAGGACACCACTTTGGTCGAGTGTATTTAGCATCTCTTACCTTTACTTGGCTGGTGCTTGCTTCATGATCATTAGCCGAGTGCTTTGGCGCGATAGAAAGTATCGGCTCAGTCGAGTGGTTATGCACAGTCGGCTGCTGTATGGGGAATGTCTTGGTGCCCAAGATAAGTGAGTCGACATCCATTTTCTCCTTGCCTTTGCCCGACTCAACTGCTGCAACACTTGGCGACTTAACACGCCATTCCTGTCGATTTTCCAGATGCATGAAATTTCCACTCGGGCGCACCTTTTTACTTGGATGGAATCCACTCGGATTGATGTCACTCGGATGGTATCCATTCGGATGGAACTCAGTCGGATGGAATCTACCCATCCACATTTTTTCACTCGGATAGCTTCCACCTGGGCGTCTTCTTACACTTGGATAATTTCCATCCGGTCGCATATTTTGACCAGCCGACTGATAGTCACCGATGTTGAGTCGACCATTATATGAGTAATCAAGTCGATCCCACACAGAGTGCCTCTGCTTCCGAAAACATACCCTCGGTCCACTCGGTTTTGTGTACCGACTGAACATATCAACTGATGGTGACCTTGGTCGTTTCAGATGAGTCGGTCGATTGAAACTAGAATCGGCCGACTGGTTAGCATACTTGGACAGCAACATATCAAAAGTTGGCTTGATCCACTTGCGCTGCACTTTAACTTCATTCTTCTTCCACTTGCCAACTTCTGGCCTCTTGGGCTTGACAAATTTAACACGAGTATTTTCTTGCACTTGCGGTTGCCCCCCGAGTGTAGGATTCTTGATGGTGATTTTGATCACTTCCTTGCCATCGGGTTGCTTATCAAGCACAACCTGTCTCCCCAAGACCTTATTGTCCTCCTTGTCTTTCCTGGGCTCACCAACAATGACGTTAGCTTTATTAGCAGATTCGGCTACCTCCGGCCGAATGAGTAACTTCTTTCCTTCTAAATCCATGGTGTTCATTGGAAAGGGCTGTTTATCAACTTGCATCTCAGAAAAGTTCAATCGTCCGTCATTAATGGCCGATTGTATCTGTCGTCGAAAAACATTGCAATCATTAGTAGCATGAGAAAAAGAATTATGATACTTGCAATAAGCACGCCGTTTCAACTCTTCAAACGGCGGTAAAGTATGAGATATTCTAATAATGTTAGCCTGCAGCAAAGCATCAAATATTCTATCACACTTAGCAATGTTAAAAGTAAACTTTATCTCTTCATCACGATTCTTATGAATCGGTTTCAGATCATTGCAAGTAAAGGGTTTGGCCTTAGATGGCCAAACAAATTCAGTAGCAAAAACATCACCCTCATCGTCCGAGTGATCACTGTCATATTCCACCATATTCATCTTTGGACGATCGGTTTTGTATCTATGCACTTCTTTGAGATCTTTGCTTCGGCTTTCCTGAGCCAAAGCCCTTTGTAAGACTTGGTTGATATTTAAGAACTCATAGCCTTCTAGCTTTTCTCTAATAGGAGTTCTCAAACCACTCAGCACTAGGTCTGCCAAGTCCCTCTCGGTTATCACCAAACTAAAACACCGGTTTTTTGTTTCTCTGAATCTCTTGACGTAATCGGATACCGATTCATCATGCTTCTGCTTAACCGATGTTAGATGTGACAACTTGAGTTCATTGTCGCCGCTATAAAAGTGATCATGAAACTTCTGCTCTAGCTGCGACCAAACCCGAATGGAACCATGGGGTAAAGAAGAAAACCATGAAAATGCAGTACCAGTTAATGATAAAGGAAATAAACGCACTTTCAATTCATTCAATGATCCTGCCTCACCTAGTTGTGCTAAGTATTGACTAACATGCTCCCATGTGGTTTTTGTGCCCTCTCCATTGAACTTAACAAAATCTGGAATTTTATATCCTGGAGGGCACTGGATAGCATCAAAGTACTCGGGGTACGGTTTTTGATAAATCCGATTCCGAGGTAACTCAACTCCAAAATTTTCTCGAAGCATCTTAGCCATCTCCTCTCTAAGATTAGCTAAACCATCATCCATAGTGGACGATGAAGCTTGTGGTAGTGGCATAGGAGGAGTAGGGTTACTAGCTGTAGGTAGGAATTGTGGCAGGTATGTCGACCCATAATTTGCTAGTGGTCGAGTGGTTGTAGCTGTAGGTAGGGTTTGGTTCAAGTCACCACCGAACCTGGCATGCTCATAATAGGATTAATGGGTGCAGCCACAATCTGATTTGTTTGGGTAGGATAATAAGTCATCGGCACGGGAGGTGCCGATGAGATAGGTAAAGCCAGATTAGGGTTTTGCACACTAGCAGCTACACCATCATTACCACTAGTCGATTGAGATGTATTCTTCTGAGCATTAGTGTTTTCAATGAAAGTTTGATAGACTAGATTGTTACCATCAGCAATCGACTTTCAATCTCAGCCCACCGCTCAGAGAAAAGGCAAGATTTACAGAGGGTTTAACTCGCTTTCGGCTTGAAGAGGAGGGAACTTGATTTCTTCAATCGGAGTGATGTTGCCTTGGCGATCCTTCTTGAACTTTGCCAGGAACTCCTGCAAGTCCTTCTCCTCGCGCGCCTTCTTGTACTCCTCATAGATTTGGCGATGATCGGCCGATATCTCATCAAGACTGGGCTTAATGATGTTATCGGCGTCTACCTCAGATGGCTTGGGAAGATCGGACATGGTGGGTGATGATGATTGATCTTCGTCCCCAGCGGAGTCGCCAAAAAGTGTGTTGACACACGAACACGTCACGTGTACCCTCGACGCCGGGGGTGATGCACCGCAGCTCACGTCGAAGGAGACCCGACCGACAGCGCGATACGCAAGACAGTCGGCGGGTGCTTTTGAAGACCCGAAACCCCACACCCCCGGGAGGGACCCCGTCAGGGAGTGTGGCGGCTATGGGCTGCCCTAGGTCGATTCGCTCGCCCCTAGAGCCTCGAGATTCGCAGCCCTCAAACACGAAGAACAGCGAAGAACGAGAGAGAAAAACGGTGGAGAGATAAAAAGTATACAGGAAAAAGTAGTATATTGATTTATTCGATTGTGTGTTGTTCAATCGGCCGTCACCCCCAACATATATATAAGAGGCGGCTGGACTTCCCGTACAAGTAAAGGATTCATCTAGGCTTTCCTTACAAGAAAAATTACATCAATTCGCGTCCTAGAGTCCTAGTTCTATTCCAACTCGGATTCAGTCTGAATCTGGCCCAACTTCTGTCTTCTTCCTTGTGCAGGCCACCGAGCCTCCATATGACCTCCGATCAAGATGGCCCAAATACCAAATTTGTGCGCCTCGACGATACGAACAACTCTCATGTTGATCACTTTTTCAAATAAGGCCATCTTGAACACTTTACGAGGTCATCTTTACCTTCCAGTCGGACTCGGTCTTGCGGTAGACTGAATCATCCGAGTCTTGTAATGAATTTGCAGGCCATATATTATCTCTGATGACGATGACTCCAAAAGCAAAGTTTACCGCCTTGACGATCGCACAACTTCTGTATTGAACACTTCTTCATCCGAGATCATCTTGATAAACTTTTGGGCACATGTTCAGTTTCACTCGGATTTGAGCTCATCCACTCGGATATTAGAGTCTTTCACTCGGATGGTCGACTGGACTTTTTCACTCGGATGACTATATTTTCACTCGGAAGACAATCTTTTACTCGATCGGTAGGCTTTCACTCGACCTTTTACTCGACCGTAGGTTTTCACTCGACCTTGACTCGATCGGTAGGTTTTCACTCGACCGGTGACTCGATCGGTAAGTTTCCACTCGACCGGAGACTCGATCGGTAGGTTTCCACTCGACCTTGACTCGATCGGTAGGTTTCCACTCGACCTTGGACTCGATCGGTAGGTTTTCACTGACCGTGAGTTTTCACTCGACCAAAAACATAGCCTGATCTTGATTTGCCTCTCCAGGTTGCATACGACCTCGGATTGAGACGAATTTTATATGAAAATCGATCGGCTCGACGAGACGAAACTTTTTCATGTTGAAGGTTTTCGATTTAAGGACTTCTTAAGGGCTAATTGCTCGCGCGACCCATCAGACATGGCGTCCGGTACTTTGCGCCAGATTTCCACTCACTTTAGCCTGCAGTGTATTGCCTCTAACTTTTGCATATGAACTCGGATTGAGATGATTTATATATCAAAATCGATTGTCTCGACGAGACGAAGACAATTCCTTTAGAGTACTCCTTCATCCGAGGTCGTCTTAAAGGCATGGTCGGCGAAAACCACTCGGAATGTTGAATTTTGTCACTTTCGTACAACTTCGCCACCGAGATAAGGTCGAATGGCGATAAGCTAAACATCAAAGTTATTCCACTCGGCGACCTGAAACTTTGCATGCCGAAAACTCTTTTACTTGAGGCCATCTTACTTGCCTTTTGTACCGTGCCAAAATCCGATGTCAACACATAGCAAAGATAGTAGTGATTTCGAGGGTATGATCATCTTGCCTGCAAGATTCTCAGAGTTGTCGAAGGCTCGATCCTCGTAGGCGTTCTCAACAGGTTCCTCGCTCACGCACTCGCCTCCGGCTCTACCCAAAGCAAGAACACAAGCAACGGAACCACAATCAAACAAGGAACAATGCACAAGCAATATGATGCAAAACATGACATGCGATGCGAGATGTGATATGCAATGCATATGTGTGCTCGGAAGGAAAATGATGAGCTGGCATCAACTTGGCAAACCAAGTATGCCGCTGAAAGATGGGATGATTTCGGTGAAATCGATATAAAGATCACCGAATCGGATGCACGGTTTGCAAATGACAAGCAAAACAAGAATGATGCAAATCTGCTTTAACAGCCCGATGCTACTTAGCACGCAACAAGAAACTATGCTACAGCACCCCAACATAAAAGCAAAGCATATGGCAGCGAACTACAGGAGATGCTTAACAAAAGAGGAACACTGAGCTACGGCTAAATCACATCATAACATGTTCAAACAAGCATGGTGAAAGTGCTCAAAATATCAGGTTCACAGACTTAGTGAAAATACTAACATGGCAGGAATTAACATCAGGAAGGCATGTTTAGAGCAAGCAATCAACATGCTACAGGAACTTATAATAGCAAAGCAAGGCATGACATGATTCTACTCAAAGCATATTTCAATAGTCCCTTACTGACCATAAGCCAAAAAGGACCTTAAGAAATGATGGCACTCATGTAAACATTGCAAGTTTTATTACAGATTTCAGACTTAGTGAAAATATCAGGACATGGCAAAAACAGATTCAACATGGCATGTTCGTGAGCTCGATGCACTCACTACAGAGCAATACATGGCATGGCAAGGCAACTAACAGTAAGAAGGCATGATTATGAAGCTAAGCATGGCAAGAGCAAGGTCATAGCATACACGGATCAACTACAACGACCTCGTGAAAATTGAATCTCATGCAAACAATCTGTCAGGAAACATTTTCAAGCAACTTTGGAGCAAGAAATGAACATGTTCCAGCAGGCTATAATTGCAACCAAGGGCATGAATGGATAGAGCAAGACATGTATATCAAAACATGTTTATAGAGCATCTCCAGATTATGCATAGATTGATTAGTGGAAGCAAGTTAACATGGCATCAAATTATAACAGAATCTGCCAGGAAAACAGCAACAGCAACTACCCTACTTTACAAGCTTGATACACTCAGCACACAACTCACAAAAATACATGGTCAACACCTCTGGAAATATGGCATTGCATATTCCAACATTCATGTAGAGCTCAAGTTCATAGGGTGCACACATAATTCATGGCAAAAATGACAAAAGAGCTCGAACTGTTAAGATTCTGGAACTAACGATCTGAAGCCATCTTCCAACAGCATTTCGGGCATCAAGATGAGCTCAAATGGAAATGATGCAATGTAATGAAATGATGTACTCTTCGAGACGAACAATTTGACATATTATACGCCCAAAACGGAGCTACGGATGCAGAGATGTGATGCGATGAATATGCAACGAAAATAACACAGATTCGGGGACTTAGTCATTTTCAGGAAAAAAACAGGTGAGCGCTAGATAGCTAAAGTGCGACCGGGCGGGGGATAGGGCATCTCACCACGTGGGCTCGGCCCAGGAGAAAAGAAGAGGCAGGCCGGCTTGGGGGAGCTGGGTCGCGGGGCTGGGCCGGACGCGGGCCCACGGCCGTCGTCATGCGGCTGTCGGGAAGGAGAGGCGCCGGCGACGAGCTCGGCGCGCGGCGGCCAAGGCCAAGGGCGGCGCGGGCGGGCGCCGAGGCGGCGCGCCATGAGGGCAGCCGGGCGGCGCCGCGGATGTGGCGGCGGCGCGAGAGGCCGACGCATGAGGCGCGGGTCACACATGAGGACTTCATGCGGCGGGCGGGCGGCTCCCGAGAAAGGTGGCGTGGCGAGCCGAGGCGGGAGGCCGGCGGCGAGAGCGCGGGCGACGAGGCGCGGCAGGCGGCGGAGAGCGCGGAGCTGCGAGCGGGGACGGGCGCCGGCGGCGAGGTCCGACGGCGGCGGGTCGGCGGGCGGGCGGCGGCGCAGGCGGCGCGCGAGCATGAACCGGGCGGCGCCCAGATTCGCCCGGGCGGGCTGGCCTCAGGCCTCATGGGCGGGCGGCGGCGGGCCGTGGGAGAGAGAGCGGGGCTGAGGTGGCGCGACGCGATTGGATGCGGGCGGCGGAGCTGAGGTGGCGGCCTCCGATTCACGGAGTGAGGTGGAATCGGACGTGTCCGCCGGAGTTGGATATGTCCGGCCATGAGGGGAAATTAGGGTTTCGGGAAATCATCCGCGAAAAGGAATGGGGGTGTATATATAGGCATAGAGGGAGCTAGGAGAGTCCAAATGAGGTGTGGTTTTGACCACGCGATCGTGATCGAACGACCGAGAGCATGGAGAAGAGTTTGGTGGGTTTTGGGCCACTTTGGAAGGGTGTTGGGCTGGAACAAAGAGGGCTTTGCGGTTACCTTGCTAACTGTTGAGTACCAAACGGACTCAATGGCACGAAACTTGACAGCGGTTCACCGGTGTTATACCAAGGCAGCTTGGCAAACCTCGCCATTCCGAGAAAGTTTAATACCCGCTCACGAAAAGAGAGAAGAGGGGACGCCAGAGGACATAGGAGCGCTGGATTGCAAAACGGACAACGGGGAAAAGGCTCGGATGCATGAAACGAACATGTATGCAAAATGAAATGCACATGATGACATGATAAAATGCAGATGATGACATGGCAAAGTGCAACACGCAAGCACATGACATGGCAACGACGGCGAATAACTAGCAGACACCTGGCGCAACGGATCCGGGGTGTTACATATATTGCCATGCAACTTCCATCATCATCATATACATGACTTGAGCATTCATTGTCATATTGCTTTGCATGATCGTAAGATAGCTAGCATGATGTTTTCATGACTTGTTCGTTTTTTTGATGTCATTGCTATGCTAGATCATTGCACATCCCGGTACACCGCCGGAAGCATTCATATAGAGTCATATCTTTGTTCGAGATCGAGTTGTAATATTGAGTTGTAAGTAAATAAAAGTGTGATGATCATCATTATTAGAGCATTGCCCCAGTGAGGAAAGGATGAAGGTACTACGATTCCCCCACAAGTCGGGATGAGACTCCGGACTTTATGAAAAATAAAAGAGGCCAAAGAAGCCCAAATAAAAAAAAGAGGCCAAAGAAGCCCACCAAAAAGAAAAAAAATGAAAAAGAAAAAAATGAAAAGAAAAAAAAAGAAGAAAAAATGAGAGAAAAAGAGAGAAGGGGCAATGTTACTATCCTTTTACCACACTTGTGCTTCAGAGTAGCACCATGTTCTTCATAGAGAGAGCCTCCTATGCTTTCACTTTCATATACTAGTGGGAATTTTCATTATAGAACTTGGCTTGTATATTCCGATGATGGGCCTCCTCAAACGCCCGAGGTCTTCATGAGCAAGCAAGTTGGATGCACACCCACTTAGTTTCTTTTGTTGAGCTTTCATATATTTATAGCTCTAGTGCATCCGTTGCATGGCAATCCCTACTCACTCACATTGATATCTATTGATGGGCATCTCGATAGCCCGTTGATACGCCTAGTTGATGTGAGACTATCTTCTCCCTTTTTGTCCTCACAACCACCACCAAATACCACCATAGTGCTATGTCCATGGCTTGCGCTCATGCATTGCGTAAGAGTTGAAAAAGCTGAAGCGCGTTAAAAAGTATGAACTAATTGCTCGGCTCGTCATCGGGGTTGTGCATGATGGGAGTATTTTGTGTGACGAAGATGGAGCATAGCCAGACTATATGATTTTGTAGGGATGAGCTTTCTTTCGCTATGTTATTTTGATAAGACATAATTGCTTGGTTGGTATGCTTGAAGTATTATTGTTTTTATGTCAAATGATAGACTATTGCTTTGAATCACTCGTGTCTTAATATTCATGCCATGATTATACATATGATCAAGATTATGCTAGGTAGCATTCCACATCAAAAATTATTTTTTTATCATTTACCTACTCGAGGACGAGCAGGAATTAAGCTCGGGGATGCTGATACGTCTCCGTCGTATCTATAATTTTTGATTGTTCCATGCCAATATTATTCAACTTTTATATACTTTTGGAAACTTTTTATACTATTTTTTAGGACTAACATATTGATCCAGTGCCCAGTGCCAGTTCCTATCTGTTGCATGTTTTTTGTTTCGCAGAAACCCAATATCAAACGGAGTCCAAACGGGATAAAAACGGACGGAGATTTTTTTGGAATATTTATGATTTTTGGGAAGTAAAATCAACGCGAAATGGTGTCCGAGGTGGCCACGAGACAGGGGGCGCGCCCTCCCCCCTGGGCGCGCTCTCGACACTCGTGGGCCACCCGTTAGGCGGTTGACGCTCTTCTTTTGGCGAAAGATTCACCCCAATCGAAGTTATGGATCTCCGGATATTTAAGAAACGATGAAGGGGTAGAATCTGAGAACGCAAAAACAGAGAGATAGATCCAATCTCGGAGGGGCTCTCGCAACTCCCACGCCATGGGAGCCAAGGCCCAGAGGGGAAACCCTTCTCCCATCTAGGGAGAAGGTCAAGGAAGAAGAAGAACAAGGGGGCTCTCTCCCCCTTGCTTCCGGTGGCGTCGGAACGCCGCCGGGGGCCATCATCATCACCGCGATCTTCACGAACACCGCCGTCATCTTCACCAACATCTCCATCACCTTCCCCCTCTATCTAAAGCGGTCCACTCTCCCGCAATCCGCTGTACCCTCTACTTGAACATGGTGCTTTATGCTTCATATTATTATCCAATGATGTGTTGCCATCCTATGATGTCTGAGTAGATTTTCGTTGCCCTATTGGTGGTTGATGAATTGCTATGATTGATTTAATTTGCTTGTGGTTATGTTGCTGTCCTTTGGTGCCCATCATATGAGCACGCGTGGATCACACCATAGGGTTAGTTGTATGTTGATAGGACTATGTATTGGAGGGCTAGTGTGATAGAAGCTTCAACCTAGAATAGAAATTGATGCATACGGGATTGAAGGGGGACCAATATATCTTAATGCTATGGTTGGGTTTTACCTTAATGAACGTTAGTAGTTGCGGATGCTTGCTAATAGTTCCAATCATAAGTGCATAGAATTCCAAGTCAGGGATGACATGCTAGCAGTGGCCTCTCCCACATAAAACTTGCTATCGGTCTAGTAAAGTAGTCAATTGCTTAGGGACAATTCCGCTACTCCTACCACCACTTTTCCACACTCGCTCTATTTACTTTATTGCATCTTTTATCTAAACAGCCCCTACTTTTTATTTACGCGTTCTTTATTATCTTGCAAACCTATCCTATCACACCTACAAAGTACTTCTAGTTTCATACTTGTTCTATGTAAAGCGAACGTCAAGCGTCCGTAGAGTCGTATCTGTGGCCGATAGGACTTGAGAGAGCATTTGTTCTACCTTTAGCTCCTCGTTGGGTTCGACACTCTTACTTATCGAAAGAGGCTACAACTATCCCGTATACTTGCGGGTCATCATTGGTACCCCCGGATCTCGAAGTTTCTTTGGTATTCCACCCTTAAAAGTGTAATTAGCAAGCATGGTGGAAATTTCAGCTTCCGGTATCTTTCTTTTATTTGTAATGATATCCTTCATATACTTAGCATAAGGGTTTACTTTAAGCATATCAGTTAAGCGCATACGTAAGAAGATAGGTGTCGTGGTGGACGCACGTCAGATGCCAAGGGATGGCTAAAGAGAGGAGGAGGCTCGAGGGCGCTGGTGGGCTCCAGAGGCGAGGTTGGCATGAGCGAGCGCGGGACGCCGGACATACCCAGGTTCGGGGCTCTCCGAGGAGACAATACCCCTAGTCCTGCCGAGTATAGTTGGATGATCGATAGTACAATGTTGCTCCTGGAACTGTATGAGGAGGAAGGAAGCTGGCTAAGGCTTAGGCCGCTCCTCTCCGGTGTTGCGGCTTGGTGGCTAGTGCTATGCTTGCTTGTTCTTTCTGCTTCTCACATGCAGCTTTGTGTATCTTCTGTTGCCTTGCATTCTATTCCATTACCTGCCTCTGTAGGCGCGGGTTCCTGGGGGGTTTTATAGATCAACCCACCCAGGGTTACAATGGTAATGCCGAGTCAGTGGGTCCGTATAGTCGGTGTCCGGGATACCGAGCTAGGTCCAGCTCGTGGGCTTGTGGTTCGCCGGGTTCCCCTAGGTGCGGGCCCCGCGTGCCTAGGGGAACTGTGTGCCGTCTTGTCGACCGTCAGGGCGTGTCCGAGTCGAGTCGTGTACAGTGCTTTCCGTCAGGCTGCCGCTTGCTGTCGTCAGCGGTGAGGGCGGAAGCACTATTTGTTGGGGAACGTAGTAATTTCAAAAATTTTCCTACGCACACGCAAGATCATGGTGATGTATAGCAACAAGAAGGGGAGTGTATCTTCATACCCTTGAAGATCGCTAAGCGGAAGCGTTTATCAACGCGGTTGATGTAGTCGTACGTCTTCACGATTCGACCGATCCAAGTACCGAACGCACGGCACCTCCGAGTTCGCACACGCTCAGCTCGATGACGCCCTCGCCTTCTCGATCCAGCAAGACGGGCGAGGTAGTAGATGAGTTCCGGCAGCACGACGGCGTGGTGACGGTGTTGGTGAAGAACAATCTCCGCAGGGCTTTGCCTAAGCACTACGGAAACTATGACGGAGGATAAACTAGAGGGGACGGGGTTGCGGCACACGCTTGGTGTTTCTTGATGTGTCTTTGGTGCTAGCCCTACCCTCTATTTATATGTTGAGCCTTGGGGTCGAAACTTGGAGTAAAAGCCTCCACAAAGTCGGTTTCACCCGAAAGGCAAGAGTCCTTCTCGGACTCGGGGCGAGACGCCAGGTTCCCGCGTCTCGACCTGACGCCAGGACCTCGGCGTCGCCCCCTGACTCATAAAACTTCCTTTGCACTTTCCAAAACCTTGTGGGCTTTCCCCTTTGGCCCAAATAACGTGTTCTCGTACCCAAACATTTCGGGAAACATCCGGAACCCCTTCCGGTGAATTCGAACCCTTCCGGAGATCAAACACCATTATCCCATATATCAAACTTTATCTCCGGACCATTCCGGAGTTCCTCGTCATGTCCATGATCTCATCCGAGACTCAACAACATTCGTTACCAACATGCATAACTCATATAATACTATATCGTCAACGGCGTTAAGCGTCACGGACCCTACGGGTTCGAGAACTATGTAGACATGACCTAAAACCATTCTCGGTCAATAACCAATAGCGGGACCTGGATGCCCATATTGGCTCCTACATATTCTACGAAGATCTTTATCGGTCAGACCGCATAACAACATACGTTGTTCCCTTTATCATCGGTATGTTACTTGCCCGAGATTCGATCGTCGGTATCCAATACCTAGTTCAATCTCGTTACGGCAAGTCTCTTTACTCGCTCAGTAATACATCATCTCACAACTAACTCTTTAGTTGTAGTGCTTGCAAGGCTTCAATGATGTGCATTACCGAGAGGGCCAGAGATACCTCTCCGACAATCGGAGTGACAAAACCTAATCTCAAATACGCCAACCCAACATCGCCTTTGGAGACACCTGTAGTACTCCTTTATAATCACCCGATTCACGTTGTGACGCTTGGTAGCACCAAAGTGTTCCTCCGTAAACGGAGTTGCATAATCTCATAGTTACGAGGAACATGTATAAGTCATGGATAAAAGCAGTAGCAACATACTAAACGATCGTGTGCTAAGCTAATGGAATGGGTCATGTCAATCGATCATTCTACAAATGATGTGACCTCGTTAATCAAATAACAACTCTTTGTTCATGGTCGGAAACATAACCATCTTTGATTAACAAGCTAGTCTAGTAGAGGCATACTAGTGACATAATGTTTTGTCTATGCATTCACACATGTATCATGTTTCCGGTTAATACAATTCTAGCATGAATGATAAACATTTATCATGAAATAAGGAAATAAATAATAACTTTATTATTGCCTCTAGGGCATATTTCCTTCATCTCCCACTTGCACTAGAGTCAATAATCTAGATCACATCACCATGTGATTAACATCGATAGTTCACATCATCATGTGATTAACACCCATAGTTCATATCGCCATGTAACCAACACCCAAAGGGTTTACTAGATTCAGTAATCTAGTTCACATCGCTATGTGATTAACACCCAAAGAGTACTAAGGTGTGATCATGTTTTGCTTGTGAGAGAGTCTTAGTCAACGGGTCTTTCACATTCAGATCCGTTATGTATTTTGCAATTTTTCTATGTCTACAATGCTCTGCACGAAGCTACTCTAGCTAATTGCTCCCACTTTCAATATGTATCTAGATCGAGACTTAGAGTCATCCAGATCAGTGTCAAAACTTGCATCGACGTAACCCTTTACGACGAACCTTTTGTCACTTCCATAATCGAGAAACATATCCTTATTCCACTAAGGATAATTTTGACCGCTGTCCAGTGATCTACTCCTAGATTACTATTGTACTCCCTTGCGAAACTCAGTGCAGGGTATACAATAGATCTGGTACACAACATGGCATACTTTATAGAAACTATGGCCAAGGCATAGTGAATGACTTTCATTCTCTTTCTATCTTCTGCCGTGGTCGGGTTTTGAGTCTTACTCAATTTCACACCTTGTAACACGTGCAAGAACTCTTTCTTTGACTGTTTCATTTTGAACTACTTCAAAATCTTGTCAAGGTATGTACTCATTGAAAAAACTTATCAAGCATCTTGATCTATCTCTATAGATCTTGATGCTCAATATGTAAGTAGCTTTACCGAGGTCTTTCTTTGAAAAACTCCTTTCAAACACTTCTTTAAGCTTTGCAGAATAATTGTACATTATTTCCGATCTACAATATGTCATTTACATATACTTATCAGAAATGTTGTAGTGCTCCCACTCACTTTTTAGTAAATACAGGCTTCTCCAAAAGTCTGTACAAACCCAAATGCTTTGATCACACTATCAAAGCGTTTATTCCAACTCCGAGATGCTTGCACAAGTCCATAGATGGATCGCTGGAGCTTGCACACTTTGTTAGCTCCCTTTGGATCGATAAAACCTTCGGGTTGCATCATATACAACTCTTCTTCCGTAAATCCATTCAGAATGCAGTCTTTACATCCATTTGCCAAATTTCATAATCATAAAATGCGGCAATTGCTAACATGATTCGGACAGACTTAAGCATCGCTACGGGTGAGAAGGTCTCATCGTAGTCAATCCCTTGAACTTGTCGAAAACCCTTTGCGACAAGTCGAGCTTTGTAGACGATAACATTACCGTCGGCGTCGTCTTCTTCTTGAAGATCCACTTGTTTTCTATTGCTTGCCTACCCTCGGGCAAGTCAACCAAAGTGCATACTTTGTTTTCATACATGGATCCCATCTCAGATTTCATGGCCTCAAGCCATTTTATGAATCTGGGCTCACCATCGCTTCTTCATAGTTCGTGGGTTCATCATGATCTAGTAGCATGATTTCCGAAACAGGATTACCGTACCACTCGTGCGGATCTTACTCGTTGATCTCGTGGTTCGTAGTAACTTGATCTGAAGTTTCATGATCAACATCATCAACTTCCTCACTACTTGGTGTAGATGTCTCGAAACCGATTTCTGATTTAACTACTTTCAAGTAAGGGAGAAGGTACAATTACCTCATCAAGTTCTACTTTCCTCCCACTCACTTCTTTCGAGAGAAACTCCTTCTCTAGAAAGGATCCATTTATTAGCAACGAATGTTTTGCCTTCGGATCTGTGATAGAAGGTGTACCCAACAATTTCCTTTGGGTATTCTATGAAGACGCACTTCTCCGATTTGGGTTTGAGCTTATCAGGATGAAAACTTTTTCACATAAGCATCGCATCCCCAAACTTTAAGAAATGACAACTTTGGTTTCTTGCTAAACCACAGTTCATATAGTGTCGTCTCAACGGATTTAGATGGTGCCCTATTTAACGTGAATGCAGCTGTCTCTAATGCATGATCCCAAAACGATATTGGTAAATCGGTAAGAAACATCATAGATTGTACTATATCCAATAAAGTATGGTTATGACGTTCGGACACACCATTATGATGTGGTGTTCCAGGTGGCATGAATTTGTGAAACTATTCCACATTGTTTTAATTGAAGACCAAACTCGTAACTCAAATATTTGTCTCCACGATCAGATCGTAGAAATCTTATTTTCTTGTCACGATGATTTTTCCACTTCACTCTGAAAATCTTTGAACCTTTCAACTATTTCAGACTTATGTTTCATCAAGTAGATATACCCATATCTGCTCAAATCATCTGTGAAGGTCAGAAAATAACGATACCCACCGTGAGCCTTAACACTCATTGGATCGCATACATCGGTATGTATTATTTCCAATAAGTCAGTTGCTCGCTCCACTGTTCCGGAGAACGGAGTCTTAGTCATCTTGCCCATGAGGCATGGTTCGCAAGCATCAAGTGATTCATAATCAAGTGATTCCAAAATCCCATCAGTATGGAGTTTCTTCATGCGCTTTACACCAATATGACCTAAACGGCAGTGCCACAAATAAGTTGCACTATCATTATTAACTTTGCATCTTTTGGTTTCAATATTATGAATATGTGTATCACTATGATCGAGATCCAATGAACCATTTTCATTGGGTGTGTAACCATATAAGGTTTTATTCATGTAAATAGAACAACAGTTTATTCTCTTACTTAAATGAATAACCGTATTGCAATAAACACGATCAAATCATATTCATGCTCAACGCAAACACCAAATAACATTTATTTAGGTTCAACACTAATCCCGAAAGTATAGGGAGTGTGCGATGATGATTATATCAATCTTGAAACTACTTTCAACACACATCGTCACTTCACCCTTAACTAGTTTCGCTTATTCTACGCAACTCCGCTTTGAGTTACTACTCTTAGCAACCGAACAAGTATCAAATACTCAGGGGCTACTATAAACACTAGTAAGGCACACATCAATAATCTGTATATCAAATATACCCTTGTTCTTCTTGCCATCCTTCTTATCCACCAAATATTTAGGGCATTTCCGCTACCAGTGACCATTTCCTTTGCAGTGTAAACACTCAGTTTCAGGCTATGGTCCAGACTTGGGCTTCTTCACTTGAGCAGCAACTTGCTTGCCGTTCTTCTTGAAGTTCCCTTCTATCCCTTTGCCCTTTTCTTGAAACTAGTGGTCTTGTTAACCATCAACACTTGATGTTCTTTCTTGATTTCTACCTTCATCGATTTCATCATCATGAAAAACTCGGGAATCATTTTCATCATCCCTTGCATACTATAGTTCATCACGAAGTTCTACTAACTTGGTGATGGTGACTAGAGAATTCATCAATCACTATCTTATCTGGAAGATTAACTCCCACTTGATTCAAGCGATTGTAGTAACCAGACAATCTGAGTACATGCTCACTAGTTGAGCGATTCTCCTCCATCTTTTAGCTATAGAACTTGTTGGAGACTTCATATCTCTCAACTCGGGTATTTGCTTGAAATATTAACTTCAACTTCCTGGAACATCTCATATGGTCCATGATGTTCAAAACATCTTTGAAGTCCCGATTCTAAGCCATAAAGCATGGTGCACAAAACTATCAAGTAGTCATCATATTGAGCTAGCCAAACGTTCATAACGTCTGGCATCGCTCCTGCAATAGGTCTGTCACCTAGCGGTGCATTAAGGACATAATTCTTCTATGCAGCATTGAGGATAAACCTCGATCATGGATCCAATCCGCATCATTGCTACTAACATTTTTCAACACAATTTTCTAGGAACATATCAAAATAAACATATGAAAGCAACAACGCAAGCTATTGATCTTACAACATAATTTGCAAAATACTACCAGGACTAAGTTCATGATAAATTTAAGTTCAATTAATCATATTACTTAAGAACTCCCACTTAGATAGACATCTCTAGTCATCTAAGTGATCACGTGATCCAAATCAACTAAACCATAACCGATCATCACGTGAAATGGAGTAGTTTTCAATGGTGAACATCTTATGTTGATCATATCTACTATATGATTCACGCCGACCTTTCGGTCTCCGTGTTCCGAGGCCATATCTGCATATGCTAGGCTCGCCAAGTATAACCCGAGTATTCTGCGTGTGCAAAACTGGCTTGCACCGTTGTAGATGGACGAGAGCTTATCACACCCGATCATCACGTGGTGTCAGGCACGACGAACTTTGGCAGCGGTGCATACTCGGGAGAACACTTCTTGATAATTTAGTGAGAGATCATCTTATAATGCTACCGTCAATCAAAGCAAGATAAGATGCATAAAAGATAAACATCACATGCAAATCAATATAAGTGATATGATATGGTCATCATCATCTTGTGCTTCGTGATCTCCATCTCTGCAGCACCATCATGATCACCATCGCCACCGGTAGCGACACCTTGATCTCCATCGTAGCATCGTTGTCGTCTCGCCAATCTTATGCTTCTCGACTATCGCTACCGCTTAGTGATAAAGTAAAGCATTACAGGCGATTGCATTGCATACAATAAAGCGACAACCATATGGCTCCAGCCGATTGCCGATAACCGGTTACAAAACATGATCATCTCATACAATAAAATATAGCATCACGCCTTGACCATATCACATCACAACATGCCCTGCAAAAACAAGTTAGACGTCCTCTACTTTGTTGTTGCAAATTTTACGTGGCTGCTACGGGCTTAAGCAAGAACCAATCTCACCTCGCATCAAAACCACAACGATATTTCGTCAAATAGACTCCGTTTAACCTTCTCAAGGACCGGGCGTGGCAGTACTCGGTTCAACTAAAGTGAGAGAGACAGACACCGCCAATCACCTTTAAGCAACGAGTGCTCGTAGCGGTGAAACCAGTCTCGCGTAAGCGTACGCGTAATGTCGGTCCGGGCCGTTTCATCTCACAATACCGCTGAACCAAAGTATGACATGCTGGTAGGTAGTATGACTTGTATCGCCCACAACTCACTTGTGTTCTACTCGTGCAAAACATCAAACCATAAAAACCTAGGCTCGGATGCCACTGTTGGGGAACGTAGTAATTTCAAAAATTTTCCTACGCACACGCAAGATCATGGTGATGTATAGCAACAAGAAGGGGAGTGTATCTTCATACCCTTGAAGATCGCTAAGCGGAAGCATTTATCAACGCGGTTGATGTAGTCGTACGTCTTCACGATTCGACCGATCCAAGTACCGAACGCACGGCACCTCCGAGTTCTGCACACGTTCAGCTCGATGACGTCCTCGCCTTCTCGATCCAGCAAGACGGGCGAGGTAGTAGATGAGTTCCGGCAGCACGACGGCGTGGTGACGGTGTTGGTGAAGAACAATCTCCGCAGGGCTTCGCCTAAGCACTACGGAAACTATGACGGAGGATAAACTAGAGGGGACGGGGTTGCCGGCACACGGCTTGGTGTTTCTTGATCTGTCTTTGGTGCTAGCCCTACCCCTCTATTTATATGTTGAGCCTTGGGGTCGAAACTTGGAGTAAAAGCCTCCACAAAGTCGGTTTCACCCGAAAGGCAAGAGTCCTTCTCGGACTCGGGGCGAGACGCCGGAGTTCCGGCGTCTGACCCAGACGCCACGGACCTGGCGTCGGCCTGAACTCATAAAACTTCCTTTGCGCTTTCCAAAACCTTGTGGGCTTTCCCTTTGGCCCAAATAACGTGTTCTCGCACCCAAACATTTCGAAACATCCGAACCCCTTCGTGAATTCGAACCCTTCCGAGATCAAACACCATTATCCCATATATCAAACTTTATCTCCGGACCATTCCGGAGTTCCTCGTCATGTCCATGATCTCATCCGGACTCAACAACATTCGGTTACCAACATGCATAACTCATATAATACTATATCGTCAACAAAGCGTTAAGCGTGCGGACCCTACGGGTTCGAGAACTATGTAGACATGACCTAAAACCATTCTCGGTCAATAACCAATAGCGGGACCTGGATTCCCATATTGGCTCCTACATATTCTACGAAGATCTTTATCGGTCAGACCGCATAACAACATACGTTGTTCCCTTTATCATCGGTATGTTATTTGCCCGAGATTCGATCGTCGGTATCCAATACCTAGTTCAATCTCGTTACCGGCAAGTCTCTTTACTCGTTCTGTAATACATCATCTCACAACTAACTCTTTAGTTGTAGTGCTTGCAAGGCTTGATGATGTGCATTACCGAGAGGGCCCAGATACCTCTCCGACAATCGGAGTGACAAAACCTAATCTCAAATACGCCAACCCAACATCTGCCTTTGGAGACACCTGTAGTACTCCTTTATAATCACCCGATTCGTTGTGACGTTTGGTAGCACCAAAGTGTTCCTCCGTAAACGGAGTTGCATAATCTCATAGTTACAGGAACATGTATAAGTAAGGATAAAAGCAGTAGCAACATACTAAACGATCGTGTGCTAAGCTAATGGAATGGGTCATGTCAATCAGATCATTCTACTAATGATGTGACCTCGTTAATCAAATAACAACTCTTTGTTCATGGTCAGGAAACATAACCATCTTTGATTAACAAGCTAGTCTAGTAGAGGCATACTAGTGACATAATGTTTTGTCTATGCATTCACACATGTATCATGTTTCCGGTTAATACAATTCTAGCATGAATGATAAACATTTATCATGAAATAAGGAAATAAATAATAACTTTATTATTGCCTCTAGGGCAT
Source organism: Aegilops speltoides (assembly GCA_021437245.1). NCBI lineage: Eukaryota > Viridiplantae > Streptophyta > Magnoliopsida > Poales > Poaceae > Aegilops > Aegilops speltoides. The sequence continues at coordinate 72,673,160 of CM038146.1, forward strand.
ATTTCCTTCACTGTTGCCATGCTAGCCCTGGTCAGTGGGTAGGTAAGGGGCACTGTTGCTACGCTCCAGCTGACCATAGGCATGGGTGAGAACACTCTTGTCTTGGTCATCGGTGACTGTCGTCCCGTCCCACCGTACGACCGGGATGCGATGGGAGCTTGACCCGTGGCTGGATTGCAACGCACGCCACGGGTGGGGTTGGCTTGTTGGGGAAGCCTTGGTTGTGCCAGGTTTGGCCGCCTTGCGCAAGTTGCTGGGTCCAGGTCGACGTACCTTGCCGGGTCGGAGGGGTTGGCCGGGCTGCGGGCCTTGCCGGGTCGAGCGACTCGGCCAGGCGCGTGTCGGTTTTGGGGGCGACGCGGGCCCCATCGTTTTTGAAGAAGATCCGGCTTCCATTGCCTGCCCGGGTTCATCCCCCCAACAGTAGTCCCCGAAGCTGTGAAGGCCCGCCATCCTTGCATGAGTGGGACTTGGCAGTTTCCCCCTTGAGCAAGGGAGATTCTTCGAGTGCCGGGTCCGGCAACACCCACTGTGTGCCGGTTTTCTTGGAAACCGGATCGCAGCATCCCGGCCGTGGCGTGTAACGCCCTCGATGCGGCTATATCTCCCACGTGTCGAAGCACGACTTAGAGGCATAACCGCATTGAAAGCAATGTCGCAAGTGAGGTAATCTTCACACAACCCATGTAATACATAAGGGAAAGAGATACATAGTTGGCTTACAATCGCCACTTCACACAATTACATGAATAAAGCATTACATCATCCAGATACAATCAAGGTCCGACTACGGAACCAAAATAAAAGAAGAACCCCAAATGCGACAAAGGTCCCGATCGACCCCAACCGGGCTCCACTCTTGATCAACTAGAACGAAACAACACAAAGGGCAAGATCTTCATCGAGCTCCTCCTTGAGCTTGGTTGCATCACCGCTTTCGTAACATAGGCACCGCAAACTGGTTTTGGAAGTATCCGTGAATCACGAGGACTCAGCAATCTCGCACCCGCGAGATCAAGACTATTTAAGCTTAAGGGTAAGGTAAAGGCATGAGGTGGAGCTGCAGCAAGCGACTAGCATATATGGAGGCTAACATACGCAAATGAGAGCGAGAAGAGAAGGCAAAGCACGGTCGATAAAAGTATGATCAAGAAGTGATCCCTATAGCAACCTGCGTCAAGCATAACTCCTACACCGTGTTCACTTCCCGGACTCCACCGGAAAGAGACCATCACGGTAACACACGCGGTTGATGTATTTTAATTAAGGTCAACTTTGGGTTTTCTACAACCGGACGTTAACAAATTCCCATCTGCCACATAACCGCGGGCACGGCTCTCGAAAGTTTATAACCCTGCAGGGGTGTCCCAACTTAGCCCATGACAAGCTCTCACGGTCAACGGAGGAATAGACCTCCACCCGAGACACTCCGATTAGACTCGGTATCCCGGTACAACAAGACATTTCGACAGGGTAAAACTAAACCAGCAACACCGCCCGAATGTGCCGACAAATCCCGATAGGAGCTGCACATATCTCTTTCTCAGGGCACACTCAGATGAGACTAGCTACGAGTAAAACCAACCCTCAAGTTTCCCCGAGGTGGCCCCGCAGGCAGCTCGGTTCGGACCAACACTCAGAGGAGCACTGGCCCGGGGGGGTTAAAATAAAGATGACCCTTGAGTCTGCAGAACCCAAGGGAAGGTGGTAGGTTGTTAGTGCAAATGGTAAAACCAATGTTGGGCATTGCTGGAGAAGCTTTACTTAAGGCGAACTGTCAAGGGGTTCCCATTATAGCCCAACCGTGTAAGGAACGCAAAATCCGGGAACATAACACCGATATGACAGAAACTAGGGCAGCAAGAGTGGAACAAAACACCAGGCATAAGGCCGAGCCTTCCACCCTTTACCAAGTATATAGATGCATTAATAATATAAGAGATATTGTGATATCCCAACCAAAATCCTGTCCACCATGGAGAAATCTTCAACTTCACCTGCAGCTAGCAACGCTATAAGAGGGGCTAAGCAAAGCGGTAACATAGCCAATCAACGGTTTGCTAGGAATGGTGTCAAAGGTTAGAGGTTTGACATGGCAATTTGGGAGGCTGACAAGCAAAAGGTAGGCATCACAGCATTGGCATAGCAAAAGAGCGAGCAAACTAGCATAGCAAAGATAGTAGTGATTTCGAGGGTATGATCATCTTGCCTGAAATCCTGCTAGGAAGAAGAACGAGTCCAAGAAGAAGACAAACGGTCGTAGTCGAACGAATCCTCACAACTCCGAACGCGAAACCGAAGCTAACGAGAGAAGCAACCCGAAATAAACAAACAACATAGTAAACAACCATCACATAACACATAGCATGATGCGCAAACAAGGATGATGCATGTCCGGTTTAATGAAACATGGCATGGCAATATGCACAAACAACACTACAAGTTAAGTGGAGCTCAATATGCAACGAGTTGCATATTGACAAAACACCACATCAATTATTTAGTTCTCTCTCGGTTATGAACAAGACAAGATTAAATGTTGGTTAACATGGCAAGAGGTGAAGCATAACAAAAACTATACCATCTAAACAATTTAAATAGGGCTGGATATAAAAACAACAAATCCGGTAAATCCCCATATGCAATTAGCAATTTAATGCAACAATAGTTTTAAACATTTTAATTGTTGTTATCATGATGCGGATGACATATACAAGTTTTATGCAATTTTTATGAAAATGTTGACAAGAGCATGTTAAGGAGCATTTGATCACCATGGCGGAACGAAAAGGGTGCCACGGCGGCGAAACAAAAATGGTGCCACGGCAACATATCCGAAAATGATGCCACGGCAACATATCGGTTCCGGTAGCTCACGGAGATACCGGTGCAAAAGGAGGCATGAACAAGTCATGCAAGATGGTGGGGTGATCCCGGCTTCCGGGTTCCCACGGGTCGACGGCATGGCAAAAGAGGGGCATCGCAAGCGACAATTCGGACATGGTGAAAACGGTGCATCTCATACAACATGCATTCGTTCACGGTGGTCGCTTCGGGTTATACCTTCGAAGCGTTCAAACGGGAGGGTTCGCGTTTCGTAGAGGGAAGTAGTCGTTCTCGTGATGTAGTGGAAGTAGTTGTACGCAGCGTCGGTAGAGGAAGTAGTTGTTCTCGCGATGGTCGTAGTGGAAGTAGTGGTACACGGCGGCGGCGGTAGTTGAACTTGGCGCTTGTGGTACACGGGTCTTCGGGCGACGGTAGTGGTACACGCACGTAGACGAACTTGACGAGTCGTCATCATCCTGGTACTTTGCGAATCCCGCAGCGGCGGTAGAGGTTCACTTGGGGGTTTTCAAGGGTCATCGCTGCACTTTCCGTGCCACTTCTGAAGGTGACCCAAGGCGATTTGACGACGGTGCTAACCACGTAGATGCATCGATGGTGCTTGGAGGCAGCAGCAGGGCAGGAGGGCGACGAGGTCAACGGAAACAGCGGCTGGGCCGAGCAGGACGAGCGTTCGTCTCTGACGAGAGGAAGCAGGGGCAGCGGCTGGCGATGCGGGATGCAGGGCATGAAGCGGAGGCGACGGCAGCGGGACTTGACGGATCCAGGCGAGGTGAACCCGTTCCCGGCGTTGGAGGCCTTGAGCGGAGTCTGGTGGTCGACGGGGAGGCGCGAGGCCATGGCGGCGGAAGGAGCAGCTCCGGGTGCTCGAAGGAAGAGGAGCCCGAGGCGAACGACAGAGGGGCGCGAAGGGGCGGCGCTCCAGCGAGGGTGCAGCAGCTGCTGCTATCGGCGGCGAGGTCGAGGAGGGCACGTGGCACGCCGGAGTTGAGGACGCGGGCGGCGCTTAAGCGCCAGAGGCGAGGAGGAAGACAGGCGCTGGGCGGCTCTCTGTTTGTGTGACGAGGAAGAAAGGAGGAGGGGGATCGAGGGAAGTCCGCACGGGAGCGAGGGGGTTCAGGCGCGGGGCGAGGGCGATGGGGTCGAGCGATGCGGCGCTGGAGGGAGGACGAGGGGAGAGATGAGGGTCGGGCGAGCGGGGCTAGGGTTCGGGATTAGATGGGCTGGTGGAGGAGTTGGGCTGCGGATGGGCCTAGAGAGGCCGGTGGGGGAGCCTGGTTGCTGGGCTGCAAGGCTCTCTTCCAAAAACAGAAGGAAAAAAAATAGAAGGAAAGAAAAAGAGAGAAAAGAAGATGTTAGAGAAGCAATTAGGGAATGGAGTTAATTTTCCTGGGATCACCAAAATGGTCTTGATCCAGAAAAATTGCAAAGATACGTGTCAAAGGGTTTGAATACAACCTCATTTGAGTTACATTCAAAAGAGTTTAAATAGGAAGTGGGAGTTTGGAAGGTCCAAAAATGTTCGGGTTTTTGGTGGAGCTCCGAAAAAACAAGAAAGAATATATGGCAAAGTTAGAGGCCAAGAATTGAAATAATAAAGGCATTGGGATTTGCAAGTGTGTTAATGGGTGAACTCCAGAGAATGGAATTATTTTATAATAGCTCCACTAATATCGGGAGGATATATTATAAAGAGAAATCACCATCGTGAATTCCCTCGATTTAAATAGATCAAAAGATCTATGCAATTTATTTAGTTGAGGTTTTTAAAAATTAAATGACATGATGGCATGATGCAATGCAAATGATGCAATGATGAATGCATCAAACAAATAAATCACACGACGAAAACTCGGAGTAGCTGGAAGTCTTCTGGAGCGTCGGTCTCGGGGTGTTACAACACTCCACCACTACGAGAGGATCTCGTCCCGAGATCTAGAATGGCACCGGAGGGAAAACGGAAGAGAAAAAGAAAGGTAAAACTAAGTTGCTTCTTTGACAAACGAGTGAAACCATGAACCTTGAGAGGTTGAGCAATTTAAAAGAAAGAGTACAATAGAGATGAACGAGATTGCAAACAATCCGTTAGAAAAGAGGAACAAGGAACATGATGAGAACCAAGAGGTTTAGTGATAAGATAGATATTGAAACCACTCCGGTTAAACTAGATAGAGGAGGAAAAAGATTGATATAATTTGGGCAGCACTCCGACTGTAAATGGAAGGAATTGAACATGAACTTGATAAGATGAGAGGATACATAATGAAATCAACAACACACTGCCTCCGGAATTGAAAGAATGGCACAAGGGGTAAGAAACATTACAAACCGCACTCCGGTTGAGAAGGGAGGCAAAACTTGATAAGATGAGAGAAATCGAATGAGAACACGACACTCCGGCTAAACGGATAAGCAAGGAAAATTACATGATAATTTACAAAATCAGATGATGGGTCGAAGAGAGTAACATCACAATGCCTCTGGAACAAAAGAATAGAAGATAGATCACTGGAATAACAGAATGGAGAAGAAAATGCCAACTTCTGCCACAAATGATCTTGGAAAGCACCCTTGCAAGAAGGATAGAATAGAGTTGTTGGAAGACCAACAACGAAAAGAACAAGCTTATAGTGGGCTTATGGAAACATCTCAACATTATGAGGTGACAACCCGTCTCTAACGGAAACAATTGCTTACTTGAGATTAACGAAGAGATGAAAGCTTGTTCCATCAAGATGGAAAAGAGATAACTTGGGTCATTAATAAGCACCAAAATAGCAACGTTCCTTAGGGAAGTCTTTAGGTGAAATCTATACCAAGATAACTCCAATGAAGAGAGATCTCTTGAACAAGAGAAAATGATGGATTTAAATATGTCATTCCTGACAACCTGTCAATCATGAAACACGAGGAGAAATTATCAAGAGTGACATAACACCATCTCAAGAGATAAGGTAGAAAGAATTGCCCTTCGGAATGCAAGATGAAGAATGCTTGAACTCCTCAAAACAAAACATGCGTTGAACACCATGTTTATTTTAGAGTATAGCTTGTCTGATCTTAACTTCAAGAGAAATCTTGAAGAACAATTCGAGATTAAAAGGAATCCTTGACGAACCATCATGTATAGCCTCCATGAAGAAATCCGATATGTATGATGATGAAAAGAAAGAGAAGTTGAAAACACAAGGTGAAGCCTTGCAATGATTTAGATGGAGCTTCGCGATTATATAACCGAGAGAACTTGGAACTTCGAAAAAGAAGGATGAGCAATTGAAACCAAGAATTTTTTTGGATGAACCTCCGGAATAAGGAATTGAATTTACTCGATGAAACAAGAATAAGAATTACATTATGCTTATCCCTCATAAATTAAATTGATGACCCACAATGGATTTGGCATGCCACTTATTCTCGTAGAAAGGATTAAGATAGATATGGCTCAAGCTTGGGAAGGTCTTCAATGAACCACCGGTAGGATTGGAAAGAACGAATGAATTAAATGATAACGAAAGAGGTGAAATCTTGAACGAACCACCGTAAGAATTGGAAATGAAAATAGCAAAGGCCCAATTCACCGGAAAGAATTGGAAAACGAATGAAGATATTTGAGGGGATTTAGATCCAAGTGAACGCAGAGATCCCGAGCTTATTAGATAATACTTGAATGATGCACCGGTATGATTTTGGAGAACGAGAGCTGAAAGCTGAGAATGAGGAATTATGACATGATGGCCTTCAGAGGAAAGAAGTGGAAAGAACTCATGAGATGCTCCGAATGGGTGAAAAGAATTATCACAACCAAAAACAATTATGAGGATGGCACCAGCACGATAGGAGAATGATAACTGGCAGCTGAGAATGAATAAACCTGAATTGATGGACTCCGGATGACAAACTAAGAAGACTCTTGAATATCTCCTGATGGGTGAAAAAGATTCTCACAATCGAAAACAATTATGAGAGGATGGCAACAAGCTAGCACCATGAATATTCAAGAGAATGGACCAAGATTTAAGAGAAATCCTTCTTCGGTCTTCAAATGATGAGAATGACAACGAGAAACACCACCAAGAATTATTGAGCCACACCGGAAGAATCAAAAACGAAGAGGTTGAGCCAACTATGAAAAGAATTTGAAAGATCTTGGAGAAAAGCATTTGACTGATGATAACTCATTCTTACGTCAAACTTGGAGAAGAATTTAGGATAGCTCTGGGAAAATAGAAGAGTCAGGTAAGATCCTGGGAAAAGACCTGTGGGTTAGGGCCCACTCAAAAGAACACCGTTGAACAATTGCTTGAAAGGGAGGTTGCACCGGTTGAATTAAATGGCTTGAATGAGGTAACAGCCTCGAAATAGTTAGAATTGATGCGGAGTGGAAACACGAATCTTCAGAGATATCTTCAACACTCCGGAATAACAAATAGCGAGAAGTAGAATGATAATGAGGTGCACCGGTATGAGAAGACATTGAAATGAGGAAAAAGGTATGATCAACAAAACTTGACTTGAATCCACCGGAGAAGAGAAAAGAATGAGGAATGACGAACTAGTAGAACATCTTCTTGAGAACCACCGGGTAAGAACATTAACGGAAAAGAATGGAGAGACTTCACGAAAATAAAAGGATACTTGGTTAAAATAAATGAGTCCTTGAAGAAAAAGGGTGGGAGGGTGAGGAAAAACAAAGACAACTTGGGATGAACGAAACAAACACCGTTGAGAAAACTTAGAATTGATCTTGCGGATGGGAAAAATGATGGAATCACTTGAAGAGAAACACGCCGGTTGAAAAGGATTGACATGACAATCTCGATTGGCGAGAAGGATTGGTATTCACATCGGAGTATGAGAACACCATTTCGGAAAGGTATGGAATCAACACTTGACATTGAAGCAACTCGAATACCACAACTCAAAACAAAAACAAAGGACTGGCTTGCAGAATAAGCCGGAACAAACATATGATAGAGATTTGCCCAATCCCATATCATGCATCTGTCGGAAAGATATACTAGGAGCTACTTGAATTCTCACCTATAAAACTCCCAAAACTTTCCGATTATGCAATCTAGTGTTGGGGATACAGGGGAAGCAATATATCTCACCCAAACTAACAATCCCTACATCCAGCTGTATCCATCCGTCAACACATAACCAAGAAACCTTCGGAAATCGTCTACCTCAACCTTGAAAAGCATCATTTATAATGAGTCATGGCAATACTCCCGTACTCACCTCAGTACTGGGTTATCGGGGTTATCTCACCAACAACTGCATAAAAGAGATTTTCGATGTTGGCGTACTAAACTCAGGTATTCCAGAACTGCAACGATAAAATTATGACGACAACGATAAATTGATGCATACGGGATTGAAGGGGGACCAATATATCTTAATGCTATGGTTGGGTTTTGCCTTAATGAACGTTAGTAGTTGCGGATGCTTGCTAATAGTTCCAATCATAAGTGCATAGAATTCCAAGTCAGGGATGACATGCTAGCAGTGGCCTCTCCCACATAAAACTTGCTATCGGTCTAGTAAAGTAGTCAATTGCTTAGGGACAATTCCGCTACTCCTACCACCACTTTTCCACACTCGCTCTATTTACTTTATTGCATCTTTTATCTAAACAGCCCCTACTTTTTATTTACGCGTTCTTTATTATCTTGCAAACCTATCCTATCACACCTACAAAGTACTTCTAGTTTCATACTTTTTCTATGTAAAGCGAACGTCAAGCGTCCGTAGAGTCGTATCTGTGGCCGATAGGACTTGAGAGAGCATTTGTTCTACCTTTAGCTCCTCGTTGGGTTCGACACTCTTACTTATCGAAAGAGGCTACAACTATCCCGTATACTTGCGGGTCATCATTGGTACCCCCGGATCTTGAAGTTTCTTTGGTATTCCACCCTTAAAAGTGTAATTAGCAAGCATGGTGGAAATTTCAGCTTCCGGTATCTTTCTTTTATTTGTAATGATATCCTTCATATACTTAGCATAAGGGTTTACTTTAAGCATATCAGTTAAGCGCATACGTAAGAAGATAGGTGTCGTGGTGGACGCACGTCAGATGCCAAGGGATGGCTAAAGAGAGGAGGAGGCTCGAGGGCGCTGGTGGGCTCCAGAGGCGAGGTTGGCATGAGCGGGCGCGGGACGCCGGACATACCCAGGTTCGGGGCTCTCCGGGGAGACAATACCCCTAGTCCTGCCGAGTATAGTTGGATGATCGATAGTACAATGTTGCTCCTGGAACTGTATGAGGAGGAAGGAAGCTGGCTAAGGCTTAGGCCGCTCCTTCTCTCCGGTGTTGCGGCTTGGTGGCTAGTGCTATGCTTGCTTGTTCTTTCTGCTTCTCACATGTAGCTTTGTGTATCTTCTGTTGCCTTGCATTCTATTCCATTACCTGCCTCTGTAGGCGCGGGTTCCTGGGGGGTTTTATAGATCAACCCACCCAGGGTTACAATGGTAATGCCGAGTCAGTGGGTCCGTATAGTCGGTGTCCGGGATACCGAGCTAGGTCCAGCTCGTGGGCTTGTGGTTTGCCGGGTTCCCCTAGGTGCGGGCCCCGCGTGCCTAGGGGAACTGTGTGCCGTCTTGTCGACGGTCAGGGCGTGTCCGAGTCGAGTCGTGTACAGTGCTTTCCGTCAGGCTGCCGATTGCTGTCGTCAGCGGTGAGGGCGGAAGCACTGTTGCCATGCTAGCCCTGGTCAGCGGGTAGGTAAGGGGCGCTGTTGCTACGCTCCAGCTGACCATAGGCATGGGTGAGAACACTCTTGTCTTGGTCATCGGTGACTGTCGTCCCATCCCACCGTACGACCGGGATGCGACGGGAGCTTGACCCGTGGCTGGATTGCAGCGCACGCCACGGGTGGGGTTGGCTTGTTGGGGAAGCCTTGGTTGTGCCAGGTTTGGCCGCCTTGCGCCAGTTGCTGGGTCTAGGTCGACGTACCTTGCCGGGTCGGAGGGGTTGGCCGGGCTGCGGGCCTTGCCGGGTCGAGCGACTCAGCCAGGCGCGTGTCGGTTTTGAGGGGCGACGCGGGCCCCATCGTTTTTGAAGAAGATCCGGCTTCCATTGCCTGCCCGGGTTCATCCCCCCAACAGTAGTCCCCGAAGCTGTGAAGGCCCGCCATCCTTGGATGAGTGGGACTTCGCAGTTTCCCCCTTGAGCAAGGGAGATTCTTCGAGTGCCGGGTCCGGCAACACGCACTGCGTGCCGGTTTTCTCGGAAACCGGATCGCGGCATCCCGGCCGTGGCGTGTAACGCCCTCGATGCGGCTATATCTCCCACGTGTCGAAGCACGACTTAGAGGCATAACCGCATTGAAAGCAATGTCGCAAGTGAGGTAATCTTCACACAACCCATGTAATACATAAGGGAAAGAGATACATAGTTGGCTTACAATCGCCACTTCACACAATTACATGAATAAAGCATTACATCATCCAGATACAATCAAGGTCCGACTACGGAACCAAAATAAAAGAAGAACCCCAAATGCGACAAAGGTCCCCGATCGACCCCAACTGGGCTCCACTCTCGATCAACTAGAACGAAACAACACAAAGGGCAAGATCTTCATCGAGCTCCTCCTTGAGCTTGGTTGCATCACCTGCTCGGTAACATAGGCACCTGCAAACTGGTTTTGGAAGTATCTGGTGAGTCACGAGGACTCAGCAATCTCGCACCCGCGAGATCAAGACTATTTAAGCTTAAGGGTAAGGTAAAGGCATGAGGTGGAGCTGCAGCAAGCGACTAGCATATATGGAGGCTAACATACACAAATGAGAGCGAGAAGAGAAGGCAAAGCATGGTCGATAAAAGTATGATCAAGAAGTGATCCTATAGCAACCTGCGTCAAGCATAACTCCTACACCTTGTTCACTTCCCGGACTCCGCCGGAAAGAGACCATCACGGTAACACACGCGGTTGATGTATTTTAATTAAGGTCAACTTTGGGTTTTCTACAACCGGACGTTAACAAATTCCCATCTGCCACATAACCGCGGGCACGGCTCTCGAAAGTTTATAACCCTGCAGGGGTGTCCCAACTTAGCCCATGACAAGCTCTCACGGTCAACAGAGGAATAGACCTCCACCCGAGACACTCCGATCAGACTCGGTATCCCGTACAACAAGACATTTCGACAGGGTAAAACTAAACCAGCAACACCGCCTTGAATGTGCCGACAAATCCGATAGGAGCTGCACATATCTCTTTCTCGTGGCACACTCAGATGAGACTAGCTACGAGTAAAACCAACCCTCAAGTTTCCCGAGGTGGCCCATGAGTAGCTCGATTCGGACCAACACTCGAGAGGAGCACCGCCCGGGGTTAAAATAAAGATGACCCTTGAGTCTGCAGAACCCAAGGGAAGGTGGTAGGTTGTTAGTGCAAATGGTAAAACCAATGTTGGGCATTGCTGGAGAAGTTTTACTTAAGGCGAACTGTCAAGGGGTTCCCATTATAGCCCAATCGTGTAAGGAACGCAAAATCCGGGAACATAACACCAATATGACGGAAACTAGGGCGGCAAGAGTGGAACAAAACACCAGGCATAAGGCCGAGCCTTCCACCCTTTACCAAGTATATAGATGCATTAATAATATAAGAGATATTGTGATATCCCAACCAAAATCCTGTCCACCATGGAGAAATCTTCAACTTCACCTGCAGCTAGCAACGCTATAAGAGGGGCTAAGCAAAGCGGTAACATAGCCAATGAACGGTTTGCTAGGAATGGTGTCAAAGGTTAGAGGTTTGACATAGCAATTTGGGAGGCTGACAAGCAAAAGGTAGGCATCACAGCATTGGCATAGCAAAAGAGCGAGCAAACTAGCATAGCAAAGATAGTAGTGATTTCGAGGGTATGATCATCTTGCCTGAAATCCTGCTAGGAAGAAGAACGAGTCCAAGAAGAAGACAAACGGTCGTAGTCGAACGAATCCTCACAACTCCGGAACGAAACCGAAGCTAACGAGAGAAGCAACCCGGAAATAAACAAACAACATAGTAAACAACCATCACATAACACATAGCATGATGCGCAAACAAGGATGATGCATGTCCGGTTTAATGAAACATGGCATGGCAATATGCACAAACAACACTACAAGTTATGTGGAGCTCAATATGCAACGAGTTGCATATTGAAAAAACACCACATCAATTATTTAGTTCTCTCTCGGTTATGAACAAGACAAGATTAAATGTTGGTTAACATGGCAAGAGGTGAAGCATAACAAAAACTATACCATCTAAACAATTTAAATGGGGCCGGATATAAAAACAACAAATCCGGTAAATCCCCATATGCAATTAGCAATTTAATGCAACAATAGTTTTAAACATTTTAATTGTTGTTATCATGATGCGGATGACATATACAAGTTTTATGCAATTTTTATGAAAATGTTGACAAGAGCATGTTAAGGAGCATTTGATCACCATGGCGGAACGAAAAGGGTGCCACGGCGGCGAAACAAAAATGGTGCCACGGCAACATATCCGAAAATGATGCCACGGCAACATATCGGTTCCGGTAGCTCACGGAGATACCGGTGGAAAAGGAGGCGTGAACAAGTCATGCAAGATGGTGGGGTGATCCCGGCTTCCGGGTTCCCACGGGTCGACGGCATGGCAAAAGAGGGGCATCGCAAGCGACAATTTGGACATGGTGAAAACGGTGCATCTCATACAACATGCATTCGTTCACGGCGGTCGCTTCAGGTTATACCTTCAAAGCGTTCAAACGGGAGGGTTCGCGTTTCGTAGAGGGAAGTAGTCGTTCTAGTGCTGTAGTGGAAGTAGTTGTACGCAGCGGGTAGAGGAAGTAGTTGTTCTCGCGATGGTCGTAGTGGAAGTAGTGGTACACGGCGGCGGCGGTAGTTGAACTTGGCGCTTGTGGTACATGGGTCTTCGGGCGACGGTAGTGGTACACGCACGTAGACGAACTTGACGAGTCATCGTCATCCTGGTACTTTGCGAATCCCGCAGCGGCGGTAGAGGTTCACTTGGGGGTTTTCAAGGGTCATCGCTGCACTTGCCGTGCCACTTCTGAAGGTGACCCAAGGCGATTTGACGACGGTGCTAACCACGAGATGCATCGATGGTGCTTGGAGGCAGCAGCAGGCAGGAGGGCGACGAGGTCAACGGAAACAGCGGCCGGGCGAGCGCAGACGAGCGTTCGCTCTCGACGAGAGGAAGCAGGGCAGCGGTGGCGGCGCGGGATGCGGGGGCATGAAGCGGAGGCAACGGCAGCGGACTTGACGGATCGAGCGAGGTGAACCTGCTCCCAGCGTTGGAGGCCTTGGCGGAGTCTGTGGTCGACGGGAGGCGCGAGGCCATGGCGGCGGAAGGAGCAGCTCCGGTGCTCAAGGAAGAGGAGCCCGAGGCGAACGGCGAGGGGCGCTGGCGGGCGGCGCCAGCGAGGGTGCAGCAGCTGCTGCTGTCGGCGGCGAGGTCGAGGAGGGGAACGTGGCCGCCGGAGTTGAGGACGCGGGGCGGCGTTCGGGCGCGCAGGGCGAGGAGGAAGACAGGGCACGGGGGCGGCGTCTCTCTGGTTCGACGCGACGAGGAAGAAAGGAGGAGGGGGATCGAGGGAAGTCCGCACGGGAGCGAGGGGTTTCAGGCGCGGGGCGAGGGAGATGGGGTCGAGGGATGCGGCGCTGGAGGGAGGACAAGGGGAGAGATGAGGGTCGGGCGAGCGGGGCTTCGGTTCGGGATTAGATGGGCTGGTGGAGGAGTTGGGCTACGGATGGGCCTAGAGAGGCCGGTGGGGGAGCCTGGTTGCTGGGCTGCAAGGCTCTCTTCCAAAAACAGAAGGAAAAAAATAGAAGGAAAGAAAAAGAGAGAAAAGAAGATGTTACAGAAGCAATTAGGGAATGGAGTTAATTTTCCTGGGCTCACAAAAATGGTCTTGATCCGTAAAAATTGCAAAGATACGTGTCAAAGGGTTTGAATACAACCTCATTTGAATTACATTCAAAAGAGTTTAAATAGGAAGTGGAGTTTGAAGGTCCAAAATGTTCGGGTTTTGGTGGAGCTCGAAAAACAAGAAAGAATATATGGCAAAGTTAGAGGCCAAGAATTGAAATAATAAAGGCATTGGGATTTGTAAGTGTGTTAATGGGTGAACTCCAGAGAATGGAATTATTTTATAATAGCTCCACTAATATCGGGAGGATATATTATAAAGAGAAATCACCATCGTGAATTCCCTCTATTTAAATAGATCAAAAGATCTATGCAATTTATTTAGTTGAGGTTTTTAAAAATTAAATGACATGATGGCATGATGCAATGCAAATGATGCAATGATGAATGCATCAAACAAATAAATCACACGACGAAAACTCGGAGTAGCTGGAAGTCTTCTGGAGCGTCGGTCTCGGGGTGTTACATGGCGGGAACCGAGGAGTCCGTCGAATCTTGGGGCAATCCCTCGGGCTTTGCATGGGCGCCACGTGGCGGCCGAAGCCGGAGGGGCCTGACAGGCCACGCGCGTGACGAAACTAGGTGACGGGCTGGGGCCCGCCGCCGTGCGCCCTTGGCCCACACGCGTGGATTTATTGCGGTGTCTGGGGGCCGGTTGCACTTCCTTGAGCAGTTACTGCGCATGTCCGTGCGCACTTATTGCAGGGTAGTGGAACGGGCGCGTGCAGACGATCCCACTCCCCCACGTTTGAACCAGGGGCTATAAATCGGGGGGGGGGGGCAGGGGCGGCGGACATTATTCTCGCTCGCGCCCTCCTATTCCTTTGCTTTCGCCCTGCTCTTTGCAACTGACGCACTGCGGCGCCCGCTGCTCCAAGCAGAGCTTCCTTCGTCGTCCACCTTCGTCTTCCTCTTCTTCACATCATGTCGCTGCCATCGGGCTCCTGGATGGGCTCGAACGTCACCGCCAAGGACATCACCCGGCTTCAGGCATTGCGGCGCCTGCCACGGGAGGCAGACGTTGGCGTTCGCCTGTCGTGCGGTGAGCAGAGGCCTCGGCCTGAGGAGCAGGAGTGCATGGTCTTCCTCACACACTTCGAGCACGAATTTGGGATGCGAGCGAGCGCCTTCTTCCGCGCGTTCTTGGAGTTCTTCGGGCTCCAGCCGCACCATCTTGGCGCCGGCACCATCGTCCAGCTTTTCGGCTTCGTAACGCTCTACGAGGGATACCTGGGGGTCGAGCCCGTGATCGACCTCTGGGCGCGCTTCTTCTCCTTGAAGCAGCAGGGTCCGTCGGCCGGGGAGTTCGCCGACTGTGGCGCTGCTGTCATCTCAAAGCGGTCGGGGCGGATTTCCCCAAGATCCCGCTGGAGGATTCTGCCAAGAAGTGACAGAACTCTTTCTTCTACGTCCGCAACCAGGGCACGAACCACATCAACCTTCCGCCCTTCGCCATCGCGCCGCCGTGGGCGAAGACGAACTGGGGCTACTCGCTCTGGCGCCCATCGTAGGAGATCGTCAATCTCTGCAAGCGGGTGATGGTGATGAGGACGTAGGAGGGGATCACCGGCACTGACCTCCTTGCCGCGTTCATCACTTGCCGGGTCCTTCCGCTTCAGAGGCGCTCCTACCTCATCGGTGAAATGATCGGCCTGTAGGATCCCAACCGCATGGGGTCGACGCGGCTATCCGTGGAGCAGGTCGCGCGCGGTGTGATCGACATCTCCAAGGCCAACCTTGGAGAGGACTGGCGGTTCGGCAAGGCGCCGTACAGCCAGTCGAACCCGGCGTCGCAGGTTAGTGTTTGGTCTTCTTACTTTGCTGCCGCGCATCTTCTCATCCGTCCTGACGTGACGCGGGAGATTCTTCTGAACACGATTCGACATCCTTACGCCCGGGCTCCGTCGCAGGTGGTGCCGGTGGAGCCAGAGGAACCCGCGGATCCTGGCGAGGAGGAGGTGGCCGAGTCCGACACCGGTGCTGGGCGTCGCGCGGGTAAGTCTTGCATCTTTCTTCCTTTGTTTGGATTGTTGATTGTGTCACGCTGCGGGCAATGCTGACGCTGGTTGTTGGTGTAGAGGAGTTGGGCGGGGGAGGCGGCGATGCGGGTGGAGCCGGGTCCTCACATGGGGCGGCGCCGAGCCGCCCGCATGGAAAAGACAGCATCGCGTCGCGACCCTGGGCCCCGAAGCGCACAGCGGACCCGGCGGTGGCTGGAAGGCCGGCCAAGAAGAAGCGTGGCAGCGGGCACGGGAGGCCAGCCCCGGTCCGGGTCTTGATGGGGTAAGCTTCATTTCTTGTTCGCGCCTGGGTTTTTCGGGCTAGTCTTGCGCCCTTTTTGCTCATTCTGCCTTCTTCTTCAGGTCGCCTGTCGGTTTCAAAACCGGCGGATCTCGGGTAGGGGGTCCCGAACTGTGCGTCTAGGCGGATGGTAACAAGAGACGAGGGACACAATGTTTTACCTGTGTTCGTGCCCTCTCGATGGAGGTAAAACCCTCGCCCCGCTTGATTAATATTGATGATATGGGTAGTACAAGAGTAGATCTACCACGAGATCAAGGAGGCTAAACCCTAGAAGCTAGCCTATGGTATGATTGTTGAGATGTAATGTTGTCCTACGGACTAAGGCCCTCCGGTTTATATAGACACCGGAGAGGCTAGGGTTACACAGAGTCGGTTACAATGGTAGGAGATCTACATATCCGTATCGCCAAGCTTGCCTTCCACGCCAAGGAAAGTACCTTCCGGACACGAGCCGGAGTCTTCAATCTTCTATCTTCATAGTCTGGGAGTCCGGCGGATATTGATAGTCCGGCTGTCCGGACACCCCCTAGTCCAGGACTCCCTCAGTAGCCCCCGAACCAGGCTTCAACGACGATAAGTCCAGCGTGCTTGTAGTCTTCGGCATTGCAAGGCGGGTTCTCCCTTCAAATTCCATGTTCCTGCCGGATAGTGCCCGGCTTCACCTCGAATACTGTGCTCCTTGGCTTCTACGCCAAATCATGGCCCTCTTCCACGCGTCGCACGAACGCGAAAAGCCAGGGAGTCCTTTACATTTTACCCCCTAATTGTGCGGGTCGCTTGCCTATTAAAGGGGCAGGGATCCAGATCCAAACCGCACCATCTTCCTCCCGCGTATACTTCATCAAAGCGCCTCTGACCCTCAAATCCATTCCACCATGGATCGTCAACGCGGCTCTTCCTCACGCGCTCCCAGCCCATCGCCGGGGAATTGGAGGAGGTGCTCTGTTTCGCACAACGAGCTAGTAAAGCTCCAAACGGAGGGATTGCTTCCTCCGGCCTTCATGGTTCCGGTCCGAGCCGGACTGGTTACTTATCGAGGTGGGAGGCAGGCGGAGGACACCCCAAGCCCCAACAAGGGGGAGCGGGTGTGTTTCGTCCCCTATCTAATAAGGGGGCTCGGATTTCCAATACATCCGTTCCTCCGCGGGCTCCTGAAGTTCTATGGACTCCAGCTCCACCACCTCACGCCCGCTTCTGTGCTGCACATCGCGGGCTATGTAGCTCTTTGCGAGCTATTCCTGGGCATCGAGCCCCATTTCGCATTGTGGAAGAGGCTGTTCTGCCTCATGCCCCGTTCTAACCAGGGGTCCATATATCAAGTGGGCGGCGCCGAAATATGGCGCATCGCTGGGACCGGATACCTATCCGGCACCCCCAAGAGGGCGTCTGAAGACTGGCCCTCGGAGTGGTTTTATATTGTTGACGCTCCATTGCCCGACCCAGTCCGGATTGGCCTCCCGGAGTTTGATGCTGCTCCCTTGAAGAAACGCCACCGGGCGCCCATGAGCCCCGTTTGGAGGAAGACAAGAGCGTCCATTACTTGATGGGCCGGATAAGATTAATGGCTCATTCCGGCTTGACCATGATTGGAGTCATGGCGACGTGCATCAAGCGGGGGGTGCAGCCACTGCAATACAAAGGCCACCCCATGTGGGATTTCAATGGGGAGGACGATGTTACCGGCACGGCCGCAAGAAGGGCGGGTTCGACCGAGGATCTGGTGAAGATCCCGTCCGGTCTGCATAAGGGGAGAAGGAGGACTTCCTCCGCCCAACCCTCTGGAGGGGTTTTCCATGTGTCATGGCTGCTGGATGTCGGGCTGGCACCTATGGGGCGGGCGGCCCTTTGTGAGTTCGGCACGAGGCGGAGGCTGCGCGAGAGCAGATCGAGGCGATCGCGCTGGGATTTTACCCAGCTTCGGGCGCGATGGTCGCAGAAACCCTACTGCTGCTTTGTGTTGTATTGCGCTCGGGCTTGAAGAACTACAAGAAGGCGGCTGCCCGAAAGCGAGAGTCGGAACCCTCGCGAGAGTAGTGAATGATCGGAACCTCCTCTCGCTAAGCGCATGGGCCTCCTTTTATAGGGCAAGGGTCACCGGCAGTGTCAACGTAGGGTAGAGGGGTAAAATGTAAAAGAGGTGGTAGTTGAATAGTGCGGAACAAAGGCAGCTCAATTGCATGAACAAAGGATTCTACCTACTTTTGACAGAGGGGGACAAGAGCATTAAATGCCCGTCGCCGTCGCCCCAAAAGCTCCCGCCTTTGCGTCTCCGTTTGCCACGGCGATGGAGCCACCACCGTGGAACGCCACCGCACCCCTCATGCAGCACGGCCACCCGCCACGCGTCTCTGGAAAAGGCTAAAGGCGACGCGTGGGCAGGTGAGCTGGAGTGCGGGCACATCGCAGCTCTCCCGGCAAGCGCCTTGCCGGGGTCTTGGTCTTGCCGGGCCCGGGAGCTTGTCGGGCTCTGTGACTTGCCGCTCCCCGGGCCCTTGTCGGGACGCGTATAGCGCCGAGGCGTGTCTTCTGTGATGTAGTCTTCTGGTCTCCCCGGCGAGCTCCTCTCGCCAGGGACTTGCGTGAGTGATGTAGTCTTGAGCCTGGAACGGCCTTCCCGGCAAGCTCCTCTTGCCGGGCTCTTAAGCTTCTGTTTTGCACACTTTGTTCTTGAATGGCTTGGTAGTGGAGCAGGAATGGCCTCCGGCAAGCATTTGGTGGATCCAGCTGCGGGGAGCTGCGGCTGCCCGTGCACAAGTTGGGGTACTGAGGTACCCCCTACCTTAGTACACCGACAGAGCCCCTGCTGGGCCATACACGGTGCCGAAGCGCCGTTGGGCCAGGCCCAAGACAAAGGCATCGGCACACGCTGAAGCCCATGGCGCGTCGAATCTGTTTCCGATCCGCCGCTTCAAACGGCACGCCGATTGCGGCGTCGTGGGAGACGGGCGGCGATGCAGTCTTTAAGGCATCCACCCGTGATCGTGGCGCGCAGAGCGGGTCGCTTCACCCGCCGCCTCGGCTCCGCTTTTTACGCGCTGCCCCATGCATGGGGGTCGTGGGCGGCGAAGGTGGGAGGCCGAGCCGTCACGGGGCGGAGAGGGCGAGTCGGCCCCGCTCCTCTGGCCTTCTCGCCTTCTGATTGGTTGAGCGGGGCGGTTGAGTCCCCACCTCGCCCCTTTAAGAAGGGGCGCAAGGGGAGCACAATGGCCGCACTCATCCTCTTCTCCCTTCGTCTTCATCTTTTGTTCTTCTTGCCACCATGGAAGGGGGGAACCCCGGCTCTTCGACGGTGGCAGCGAGGGTCGCTTCTAGCAGCGCACCACTCCCGTCCCGCCTCCCGTGGCGGTGGAGCCGCCACGAGAGGGAGAGGAGGGGCGGCATGACGACGAGGCCGAGGGCGTGGCCGAGGCGGCCGGGAGAGGCGGTCGTGGTGATGTGCCTCCCGTCCCCTCCGGCGCCTCTCGACCACGGCGCGTCCACACCGGAGATGACCCCGGGAGTTCTTCATCAAACTTCGCCGGCGCCTGTCGCCGCCTCCGGCGCCGCCGGTCCCGCTTATGGACGCGATGGGACCGGATCCACCCGACGTGATGGAGTTATGATGAGGGGCTGCGGGATCAGCGGCACTCGGGTGAGTGTCGTGTCCCCAGCCCCGGCGTGATGTTCTTCGACCGAGGGTGGAAGACGTTCGCCGGATCCATAGCTTGACGGCGGGTTCACCTCCATTTCAAGTTATTGGATGGTGACCTCCTCGCCGTCAAGGTCTTCGGCGACTATGGAACCCGGGTGCGCTGCTGTGTGGACAGCTCCTCGGATAGCGAAGGCCCCTCCTCGAGCGAGAGTGACGAGGAGGGGAGCGACAGCGACGACGAGGGGGATGGCGGGCCCGACTAGACGTCGGACACCGCTGCCTCGCGCGCCACCGGCAACCCCATCTTCTGGGTTGCCGGCCTTCTGAACTCCCCGGGGCCGTCTTCTTGGCGGTTGGCGTAGGGAGGCTGCGGAAGAGGAAGAGGGGAGGGCGGCAAGGCCGCTCACGCCGCAGCACGAGGGCGAGTAGCCTTCGACTGCGGCCGACGCCCCACCTCCCGCCTTCAAGCTCTGCCTCCTACGCCTCCGACTCCGCCAAGCTCCTGGCCGGCCCCCGGGAAGTTCTCTTGGTGTCTTCTGGCGCCCGTGGCTCTCCGCGGGCTTCAGGGACTTGTCGCTGGCCCCGCCGACGCCTCCCCATGCCCGTCACCTTGCGCAGCTCCTGGGGCACGGCGGCGTCACCGCCACGCCCTCCTAGGCGCCTTCGCCTTCCCGACAAGCTCTTCTTGCCGGGTCTCCTTTCCCCGCAGTTTATCTTGCCGGAGCTCTTGACCTACCTCCTGAACTCCCGAACAGAGAAACAGGAGAGGGATCACGGCACCTTATCTTTTTAATTTGTAAGCCCTCGGGCATCAGCAGTATTTAAGAACTTGTAATCCTCTCTATCATGTTTTTCATCCGCCATGGACTTGTACTGAACTGGGTGTTTTTAATGAAAAGAAGGGAAAGCTTGCCGGACTGAGTCTTTTACTTGATCTGCGTGCCTGCGTGTTCTTACGCTTATCGGGAGCTTGCCGGGCGTAACACGCTTATCGGCCACGGGACAGCCCACCGGCGGTGTCGCTTCCGCAAGCAACCTTGTCGGGCGGGCTTATGACGCTTAACTTGCCGAGCAGGCTCGAAAGCAAGATAAGGGTGCAGCGGCACACTTGTGTTTGTTGAGCGGACTCGAAACAAACCAAGCACGAATCGACCACGACTCGTTCCTCCACGCACGGTTTTTGCAAGACACGCCGTTCAAAGACGATCCCCGCATCTCCCACCATAAGAGGATGCATGATGAGGGATGAAAAACTTATTCGATATCGCAGCCCCAAAGAACTCGGCTTGCCGGGACGAACCTTGGCGCTGCAGCCCAATGAGGTGGCTGGCTTGTCAAGAGGAACCCTAGCACCCGCAGCCCCGGCGACCTCGGCTTGCCGGGCCCGTGCGCTGGTGTGATCTTTTCGTCCTCCTTATTACTGCAATTTCAGTCATGAAAACAACTGAGGTAGACATGCAACTGCTTCATGCATATGCATGTATATATAAATCTTGACTATGTAATACGATGCCGTGGCTTGTCCCCTCGTATGTTTGTGCTCTACGCCTTCGGGGAGCTTGCCGGGGCGAACACGCTTGCCGCGGGACAGCCATTGGCGGTGTCGCTTCCGGCAAGCAACCTTGCCGGGCCAGATGACGCTTAACTTGCCGAAAGGTGCTCGAAAGCAAGATAAGGGTGCTGCAGCACACTTGTGTTTGTTGAGCGGACTCGGAAACAAAACAAGCACGCGAATCGGGATTTACGACTTGGCTCCTCTCGCGCACAAGCCTCTCATACCAAGGACATCTCACGGCAAAGCTCGCCACGTTATACCCTCTGCCCTACATCCTTTGCGCGCTTTCACCCTACGCTTCTAGGTAACTTGCCGGCGCTTGACACGCTTGCTGAGTGCGGAACATCAGCAGCCCGCTTGGCTGGTGCCGCTTCCGGCAAGCAACCTTGCCGCTTCCGGTCGCGACGCGCTCAACTTGCTGAACAGGCTCGAAACGAAACGAGGGCGCGAAGCTGGTCGCGGCTCACTCTTAACTCGCTGAGCGTGTTCGAAGCAGAGCAAGGGTGCGACCATTCACAGGCAGGCTCCTCCGCGCACGGGTTTCGCATACAAAAGACGAATGCACGAGGGATATAACAAATAAAAGCATGGAATTAAAGGAGTGCTCGGCACGAAGGCTCGAGCGACTTAGCTTTTCTTTTTCTTGCTTCTTTGCACTTGCTGGCGGAACTCAATGGCGCCTCTTGGCGGCACCGCAGCACTCGGAGAGGTGCGTTCGCGTAACAAGCACCAGTGCTGTCTTCGCCGGGCTTAGAGCTGCCCGAGGAGCTGCGCTTGTCGGAGTAAGCACCAGAGCCGCCCTCGCGGACTTAGAGCTCGATGGCGCGGCCCTCGGCGACAAAGATGGCGCCCAAGGAGATACGCTTGCCGGAGCGCAGGGGGAGCGGGAGCGAGTGGCGCGAGGTACAGAGCATGCTCGGACCCCTAGTAGCGATAGGGGGAGCAATAGTTCTCCCTCGGCACCTTCGCTTTTCTCATGCATGGACAGCGGTCCGGAGCGCCCCGCGAGCCCCCCGGCATGTTCTGCCCCAACGTCGAGTACCACGCCTTATGGCACGGTGCTGCTGGGTCGTCGTGCGTTGAGATGGACGGGATCTACGGAGGCCGAGGCGCGGTCATCCGCCCGCCCTCGATCTGTGGCACCGCGAGTGCCTCGCCGGTGCCCACCTTCCGCCGGCGTTTCTCCGCCTACCGCTGGCTCCGGTAGCGGCGGGTGAGACGCGGACGGTCTGCAACCCCGAGGCCCTCGCTTGAGCCATGACGCAGTTGTCGGCGAAGTAGCTGATGAAAACGGAGATGTTGATGAAGAACGCGGCTGCGCGAACGCCGGATCAGGTCCGCACAAACCCGACGCCCCCTACCTGGCGCGCCAGATGTGTCGCGCGCGGCTGGATGTCGGGGCGCGGCACCTATGGGGCCGGGGGCGGCCCCTTTGTGAGTTCGGTACGAGGGCGGAGGCTGCGCGGAGAGCAGATCGAGGCGATGCGCTGGGGATTTTACCCAGCCGGGCCGCGATGGTCGCGTAAAACCCTACTGCTGCTTTGTGTTGTATTGCGCCTCGGGAGCTTGAAGAACTACAGTAGCGGCTGCCCGAGCGCGAGAGTCGGAACCTCGCGAGAGTAGTGAATGATCGAACCTCCTCTACGCTATGCATGGGCCTCCTTTTATAGGGCAAGGGTCACCGACAGTGTCAACGAGGGTAGAGGGGTAAAATGTAAAAGAGGTGGTAGTTGGAACAGTCTTGGGAACAAAGGCAGCTACAAAGGCATGAACAAAGGATTCTACCTACTTTTGACAGAGGGGGACAAGAGCATTAAATGCCCGTCGCCGCCGCCCCAAAAGCTCCCGCCTTTATGCGTCTCCGCTTGCCACGGCGATGGAGCCACCACTGTGGAACGCCACCGCACCCCTCATGCAAAGACGGCCACCCGCCACGCCGCCTCGGAAAAGGCTAAAGGCGACGCAGGCAGGTGAGCTGGAGGCGGCACGATCGCAGCTCTCCCGCAAGCGCCTTGCCGGGTCTTGGTCTTGCCGGGCCCGGAGCTTGTCGGGCTCAGGACTTGCCGCTCCCGGGCCCTTGCCGGACGCGATAGCGCCGAGGCGTGTCTTCTGTGATGTAGTCTTCGTCTCCCGGCGAGCTCCTCTCGCCAGGACTTGCGTGAGTGATGTAGTCTTGAGCCTGGAACGGCCTTCCCGGCAAGCTCCTCTTGCCGGGCTCTTAAGCTTCTGTTTTGCACACTTTGTTCTTGAATGGCTTGGTAGTGGAGCAGAATGGCCTCCGCAAGCATTTGGTGGATCCAACTGGAGTCATGCGGCTGCCCGTGCACAAGTTGGGGTACTGAGGTACCCCCTACCTTAGTACACCGACACCATGATCAATCCCAGAGGATGGGTAAGCGAATACCTCAAAAGGGCATTTACCCGTATCTTCAAAGTTTAAGCTTCTTACATTTCGTCTTCGGCGCAGGGTCTACGCCGGACTGTGGAGGACATGGTGAGTCCTGCTCCACAACCCGAGGATCCGGAAGGATCCCTGGGTCCGGCCTCCGAAGAGGATCCGGACATCGGGGTGGAGCTAATCGACGGGGTGTATCACCAGCTCAGCATTGATGATGCTTTGGTTGCCATTACGGCGACTACCCCGGCTAAGTTCGCATCCGAGGTGACCAAGACCAAGTCCGGACACCGTTATCTTATCCTTGCCTATTTCGACCTTCGCGAACGATGGTATTTTGCAGAAGCGCCATTACGGCCGGAGCCGAGCTCAAGGCGGCCGACCCACTGAGGTCGGTCTGAACCAGCAGGAAGAAAAGGAGCGCCGTCTGGGCGGAATCGTCGCCCTTGAGAGGTATAGCTCGTGTTTGATCTTTTGAGCAACGCTCCAAGGAAACTTCTAAGTGCTCATGATCTTTATAGAAGAAAAGCGCCGCGGATCATGAAAGCACAGGAATTGCCGACCCTACCAATGTCGGCCGAGGCTCCAGCCGCCGGATCGAGGGGGAGGCAAGCGAAGACGCGAGCCGGATCCTACTCCAACGGAGGATACCGACATCGTCCGCCACCAAGTCGAGGTGGAGAGCGCTATGAATCATAGACGCCACGACAGTTTTTCAAGAGGCGTGCTTTTCCCCGAGGCATTGGATGCCTTCAACGCAGGGGACGTGCATCTCCGGGCTGCTCAAAATGGTTTTACCAGGGCTACGGAGCAGTATGTTAAAGACATACGGGTAAAGATATTTTAGTGGTTGTATATACCAGTAGCCCCCGAGACTTAAATTAGTTATGTTAACTGATTTAAGGATCACTTGAAATTTCAGGCTCTTAACGAGAAGAACGCCCAACTGTCTCGGGAGCTGCAAGATTGCAAGGCCCGACTTGAGGCTGCACTTGCTGCCGCAGGAGGAGACGGAAAGACCCCTCCTGGTAACACATTTGTATAAATTAATATAAGCGCTATGCGGCATGCGCGCGAGTCTAAGAACGACACTGCAGGTGCCGCCGAACAAGATCCGGACAGGCAAGCATTATTGCGCCAGCTAAAGGCCGGTGAGAGTGTGCTGAACAGAGTTCAGCAGGAAAGGAACAAACTCCAAGATGCCAACGCCAAGCTCGGAGAAGAGCTGAAAGGCGCACAGGCCGAGCTGTCCGGCTCCGTCAAGGAGAATCAACGGCTTCGTCGCGGCATCTATAGTAAGTGCTTGAGCGAACTCTGTAAGGAAGAAGAGTTCAGCGAGGAAGCGATTTGACATAATATGTCTTGTAGGTATACTCACGGGCCATCCTGCGGAGGAGATGCCCATATCAATGGGTGATCAACTTCCCGAACTATTGCAGCTGTTCGAACGAGTTCAGCAGGCAATGAGTGGCGCCGTACAGGCTTTATGGCCATCCCTTGCCCCGCCCGAGGGCCTCAGGGAGCTTGCAGAGAAGCTGCAGGGAGTGCGGCAGCGCTTCCGTTTGTGGAAGGTTTCGGCTTGCCGTCAAGGTGCCAGGGAGGCTTGGGCCATGGTGAAGACGCGGTACAAGAAGGTGGATCCCAACCATATGGCCGAAGTTGGACCGGTGGGGCCCGACGGGAAGGAGATCCCTGTGAGTTTAGTGTACAGCCAGGTAGAACTGGCTGCTAAATTTTCCCAACGGGACTGTAAACTAGACAGCCTGTTAGATGGGATTGAGGAGGAATACAATCAATAAACTTGACAATGTATGTTATCCTTTAAAAATGACATGTGAAATGCCTTCTAGCCGGATTGTAGATCGTTTGTCGTTGCCGACTTTTTCGCTTCGACCTCGGGACCCTAGAGTCCAGAGTGTGTCCGAATACCTTTCTGGTTAAGAAATAACCATGGTATGCATGGAGACTAGGCGTAGGGGTCATTAGTGCTTTATCAGACAAGTGCCCAACTAGTTATGTTATATTACATAATTAGTAAGAAACATCTTCCAGGGAGAATAGTTCCGTTAAGGGTTCCTTTCGCTGGGGAGGCATGCCCTAAAGTGCATGTCCGGACTGCCAAGAGAGTAGTAAAACATCTGGGGGTAGATGGGAAAAAATAGGTAAAAAGTCATCTTTTAAATCACCGACCGAATATGCCCTTAAGAATGCTAGCTTTCGGCTTCACCCAGTCTGAGGTACACATCCGGCTGACCCGGCAGTAACAATCGCAGAGGTGCTCCCTTTACCACCTAGCCGAACAATCGGGAACGTAGGGGTAAGCACAAGAGCCAAGCAACCCAGCTTGGCCAAAACTTAAGTCATATCGATGCATATAATGGCGAGTAAAAGGTACATGTGGAAGCGTGACACATGTGTTGGGTATAAAACCCGTATAGTTGAGCTTCTGTAAAAGAAGCCCCCAGGAATAACGAGTGCGGATGGCACGTCGTGTGTATGCAAAAAATGCAAAAATAGGCCCCGAGGGGCTTTGTTAATTTAAAAGGATAGAAAGAGAAAAAGAAGACAGCCAAAATATAAAAGGTTGGACGGGGGAAGGGGACGAACTCTCAGTCCGGCACTAGGCATAGAATCGTCGGAGTCGGGCTGCGTTCCATGGGTTCGGCTCGAGTCGGTTGTCCGATGCATTTCGTAGACGGTATGCTCCGCCGGTCAGTACTTGATCAATAATGAAGGGGCTTTCCCATCTGGGCTTGAGCTTGTCCTTTTTCTTGTCCGGCAGGCGTAGAACTAGTTCGCCAACGTTATAGGTCTTGGCCCGTACTTCTCTGCTTTGATATCTTCGGGCCGGCTGTTGATAGAATGCGGAACGAGCCTTCGCGACATCACGTTCTTCCTCCAATGTGTCCAAGCTGTCCTGCCGATCTAGATCGGCTTCTCTTTCCTCATACAAGCGCACTCGAGGTGAGTCATGAATAATGTCGCAGGGCAAGACTGCCTCTGCGCCGTATACCATAAAAAATGGTGTGAATCCGGTAGTGCGGTTAGGCGTTGTCCGCAGCCCCCAGAGTACGGAGTCGAGCTCCTCAACCCATTGGGTATCGGATTTGGTGAGTGACCTCACCAATCTGGGTTTAATGCCGCTCATTATTAGACCGTTTGCTCTTTCCACTTGACCGTTGGTTTGAGGGTGATAGACTGACGCATAGTCGAGCTTAATGCCCATATTTTTGCACCATGACTTGACCTCATCGGCCGTGAAGTTTGTGCCGTTGTCGGTGATGATGCTGTGGGGGACTCCGTAACAGTGTACCACCTCTGATATAAAGTCTATCACTGGTCCGGACTCTGCCGTTTTGACCGGTTTGGCCTCTATCCATTTGGTGAACTTATCCACCATGACCAACAGGTACTTTTTCTTGTGGGTTCCCCTTTAAGGGGCCGACCATGTCAAGCCCCCAGACCGCGAACGGCCAGGTAATGGGTATGGTTTTGAGGGCGGTGGGTGGCATATGGCTCGATTAGCAAAGAGTCGACAACCAACGCATCGCTGACCAAGTCTGTGCATCCGCCCGAGCCGTCGGCCAATAAAACTCTGACGGAATGCCTTTCCTACCAGGGCCCGGGCTGCTGCGTGGTGTCCACCTAGTCCGCATGGATTTCAACCAGAGGTTTCGCCCTTCTTCTTCGGAGATACACCTTTGAAGGACTCCGTTGTACTTTTCTTATAAAGTTCTCCTCATGGACCTTGTAGGCCTTCGATCGCGGACTATGCAAATGGGCCTCATTTTGGTCTTGGAAGTTCCTGCCTAAGTAAGTAGGCTAGGAAAGGTTCTGTCCACGCGGCGATTACTGCCATTATATCGTGGGCGGATGGTGTTATGTCGTCTGCTGAATCACCAGTTGGTGCGGCTTTCTCCGGTTTGTCGCTACCGGACTCCTCTTCCCATAGTACGGATGGCTTGAAGAGCCGCCCAGGAAGATATTTGAGGACAAGATCACGTTTACGACCGATCGTGCGGTGACGCCGGCCGCTTGGTTATTATCTCGGGCTATGTGATGGAATTCGAGTCCTTCAAACCGAGCTGACATTTTCAGGACAACATTACGATATGCTGCCATTTTCGGATCCTTGGCATCAAAGTCTCCATTTATTTGGGATATTGCAAGGTTTGAATCCCCGCGCACCTCTAGGCGTTGGATGCCCATGGAGACTGCCATCCGGAGACCATGTAATAGGGCCTCGTATTCGGCTGCATTGTTGGAGTCCGTGTACATTATTTGAAGTACATATTGGACTGTATCTCCGGTGGGGGACGTCAGTACGACGCCAGCCCCCAGTCCGGCCAACATTTTGGAGCCGTTGAAGTGCATAGTCCAATTGG
Source organism: Aegilops speltoides (assembly GCA_021437245.1). NCBI lineage: Eukaryota > Viridiplantae > Streptophyta > Magnoliopsida > Poales > Poaceae > Aegilops > Aegilops speltoides. The sequence continues at coordinate 72,701,215 of CM038146.1, forward strand.
AGTATGCGCCGTACTCTTTAGGTAGTTCGGCTTCAGTCCATTCGGCGACGAAGTCAGCCAAAACTTGTGACTTTATGGCTCGTCGAGGTTTGTAAGTTATGTCGAATGGCAAGAGCTCAATGGCCCATTTTGCAATCCTGCCCGTTGTGTCGCGGTTATTTATAATGTCATTGAGTGGTACTTCAGAGGCCACTGTTATCGAACACTCTTGAAAGTAGTGCCGGAGCTTCCGAGACGCCATGAACACCGCATATGCTATCTTTTGATAGTGCGGGTAACGGGATTTGCAGGGGGTTAACACAGTGGATACGTAATACAATGGTTTTGAAGAGGGAATTTATGCCCTTCGCTGCTTTCGCTCGACGACGAGGACAGCGCTTACAACTTGATGTGTTGCAATGATGTATAACAACATTGGTTCGCCCAGAGTGGGCGCAGCCAGGACCGGATTTGTTGCCAATATGGCCTTTATTTCTTCCAGTCCGGCAGTGGCGGCATCCGTCCACTCGAAGTGTTCGGTGCGCCTTACGAGGCGATAAAGGGGCAACACCTTATCTCCTAAACGGGAGATAAATGGCTTAGAGCTGCCACGCATCCTGTTAACTTTTGTATTTGCTTGAGGTCTTTTGGAATATCCAACTGCGACAGAGCCCGGATTTTGGCTGGATTTGCTTCAATTCCTCTACCGGATACGATGAAGCCCAGCAGCTTTCCGGCTGGTACACCGAAAACACATTTTTCCGGATTCAGCTGCTCTAAGGTTGTTGAATGTGAGCCTCAAATCGTCTACTAAAGTTTCGACGTGTTTTGTTTTGACGACTACGTCGTCTACGTATGCCTCGACTGTTTTGCCTATCTGGGTAGCCAGACATGTTTGAATCATGCGCTGATATGTTGCACCGGCGTTTTTAAGTCCGAAGGGCATCGTGTTGAAGTAGAATGGTCCGTATGGGGTAATGAATGCTGTTGCGGCTTGATCTGCTTCCGCCATCTTGATTTGATGATAGCCAGAGTATGCGTCCAGGAAGCACAACGAGTCGTGTCCTGCCGTGGCGTCGATAATTTGATCGATGCGGGGGAGGGGGAAATGATCCTTTGGGCAAGCCTTATTGAGGTCTTTGAAGTCGACACAGAGGCGCCAGGATTTATCCTTCTTTGGTACCATCACCAAATTTGCTAGCCAGTCCGGATGTTTGATCTCTCTAATGAATCCGGCTTCCAATAGCTTGGCTAGCTCTTCTCCCAGTGCCTGTCTTTTGGGCTCGGAGAATTGTCGAAGAGCCTGTTTGACTGGCTTGAATCCTTTTAGGATGTTTAGGCTGTGTTCTGCCAACCTGCGAGGGATTCCGGGCATGTCCGAAGGGTGCCAGGCGAAGATGTCCCAATTTTCCCGATGGAATTCGCGCAATGCGGCGTCAACTTCGGGGTTCAACTGTGCCCCGATGGAGGCCGTCTTTGTTGGGTCCGTTGGGTGGACCTGAAATTTAATTATCTCATCTGCTGGTTTGAAGGAGGTGGACTTGGATCTTTTAGCAAGTATCACATCGTCCCTGTTTACCGTAGAGCGCAGCACGGTGAGTTCCTTTGCCGCTAGGCCTTCGGATAGTGCTTCGAGGGCTAGTGCGGCCGTGTTGTTTTCGGCGCGGAGTGCTGTGTCCGGATCACTGACGAGAGTGATTATTCCGCTGGGCCCGGGCATTTTGAGCTTCATGTACCCGTAATGAGTTATTGCTTGAAAAATTGTGAATGCCTCTCGTCCTAATATGGCGTGATAGCCGCTGCTGAACGGGGCCACCTGGAACGTGACTTCTTCGGATTTGTAATTGTCCGGAGAGCCGAACACCACATCGAGTGTGATTTTTCTGGTGCAGCGCGCTTCCCGGCTGGGGATTATTCCTCTGAAGGTTGTGCTTCTTCGCTCAATACGGCTCCAATCGATTTCCATTTTCCGCAGGGTTTCCTCATAAATGAGGTTTAGTCCGCTGCCGCCGTCCATGAGGACTTTTGTCAGTCGAAAGCCGTCCACTATGGGACTAAGTACCGGTCTGGCCGGGGCTCTGTAGTTCGAGATGTGGGCTCGTCAAGGCGCTGAAGGTGATAGCTGTGTCGCCCATGGATTTGCTTGTTGCTACTTGGTAGACTTGGCGAGTTCGCGGATTGTTCGTTGCATATTATTTGATGCGAAAGTCTCAAAGACTGCTGATACCATGCTGGTATTGTTGGAGTGGTTTCTCGAGCTAGAAGCTCTTCGCCACTTTTGGCCACCGCCGTAGTATCCAACATGCTCGAAGGCTATGTGTTGGGACAGCTCCCTCAGATTATGAAGTTTACAGGTCCATTGAGCCATCCCTCCAAAGACGGTTCCGCTTCCCTTGCTGGGTTTTTGCTTTTGGTTTTTGCATCTGGGCCCGATTGTGAGGCACCCTTTTACCGCGGACTGGGTTTGGGGCCGGATTATCCCAAAATTGATTTTCAGTTTTCCGGAAACTTTCCATCGCACAGTACTTTCGTACTATGGACGCCAGATCGGTAAAACGCGTAATCTTGCGATGATCAATGGCGTTCAGGATTCCCTTGTCCGTGCAGTTATAGCAGAAGATTGAGATTGCGTTTTCCTCTTGGCAGTCCTTTATCCTGTCCATAACCAGGAGGAATCTGGCAAAATAACGATGTACTGTTTCTGAAGGCTCTTGCCGAATTAGAGATAGGTCGCATATGTCTGGGCTGGTGGGTGGAATAAAATCCGGATCCCTGCCCATCTTTGGGCTCAAAGGCCGAGGGACTTCCGAATTCGGAAGCTTGATTCGCTGGAAACTACCCAGCGAGTCCGGAGCGACGCATGATTTTAGGTTCAATGCTCGATCAGAGTCCGTCCCTCCGCGGGAATCCGGCATGGAGGGTTCGGGAATCCGGACACAGATTGTTTTCAACAATGGCAAAGAATTGCCGAGTTGTTCCTCTACCACTTCGACGTGGTGGGTAGCCTGGGGAGAGTTAATCTCTCTCGGATCGGTTTTAAGCCCGATCTGATTGTAGTCTGTTGCGACTCCCAGGGCGGCGATGCGATCCAAGAGCTCGTTAACAGACGAGAGCTCAATTGGATCTAATTGTTCGGCAGCTTTAGGGCTGACGCGAAGATTGCTTCCGACGACTTGAGAAGTCATTGCCGAAGCGACGGCCGGACTGGCGGTCATAAGGAAGCCACCAAGCCGGATTGTTTGACCGGCGGCCAAGGCCCCTCCGGTGAAGACACCGTCTTTGAAGAGGGGTAAAGGCATCCGCTCTATCGGCGACGACACAGAGGAACTCTCAACGAAAGCACCAATGTCGGTGTCAAAACCGGCGGATCTCGGGTAGGGGGTCCCAAACTGTGCGTCTAGGCGGATGGTAACAAGAGACGAGGGACACAATGTTTTTACCCAGGTTCAGGCCCTCTCGATGGAGGTAAAACCCTACGTCCTGCTTGATTAATATTGATGATATGGGTAGTACAAGAGTAGATCTACCACGAGATCAAGGAGGCTAAACCCTAGAAGCTAGCCTATGGTATGATTGTTGAGATGTAATGTTGTCCTACGGACTAAGGCCCTCCGGTTTATATAGACACCAGAGAGGCTAGGGTTACACAGAGTCGGTTACAATGGTAGGAGATCCACACATCCGTATCACCAAGCTTGCCTTCCACACCAAGGAAAGTACCTTCCGGACACGAGCCGGAGTCTTCAATCTTCTATCTCCGTAGTCTGGGAGTCCGGCGGATATTGATAGTCCGGCTGTCCGGACACCCCCTAGTCCAGGACTCCCTCATCGCCAATCACGCTGGCGAGGGCGGCGGCGGAGGCCGCGGCCGCCGAAGGGGCCGCGTTCTGCAGGAGCCGGTCCGATCTCGCCGAACAGGGCAAGGTGGAGGGGCGGGCCAACTCGGACCTCGGCTTGGACCCGGACAATGCCGAGGCCTTGTCCTGGCGGGACAGGAACTGGGCCGAGGCGGAGCCGGAGGCGGCGTCTGTCCAGGCTTGGACCGAAGTGGCAGAGGCATGGACGCGATCCGGCGTGGAGCCGGCCTAGCGCGAGAAGCCGGATGATACGATGGTGGCGGCGACGGTCTTGGAGCCGTCGTCGGTGAGGGAGCGCGGCCGTGGAGGCCGGGCTGAGGTGGTGATCCTCGACCAGGAGGTCGTGGAGGTGGGGAGCGATACCCCGCCGCGGGCGGACGTGGTCGAGCGCACGGGGATGATGGTGGTGGGGACGACGTCATCTTGGAAGAGGCGCTGCAGGCAGTGGCACCGAAGGTGCCACCGGCTACGGAGGAGGTACCGCGGGCGGCGGTGCCGGAGGCCAGCCCGGCAGCTGGGCTGGTGGTGGTGACGCAGGGCGTCCCGGTGTCCGGGTCATCGGCGGCGCCGGGAGGGGCGTCGGAGGATGTGCTGGCCGCGTCACAAGCGGCCAGCGGGGGGGCACTCATTGGTTCCCCGGCAGGGGGGCACCGGGCTGCCGCGTCACAGCCGGCGCGGAGCGGGGGCGCCACTGTCTTCGGGCCCCAGACCCAGGAGGAGGCGGCGCTGGACACCGTCAACCGCCGCCTGCAAGGTCGGACGGAGCGGCTTGAGCCCTTTGCCCAGGCCGAGGTGGAGCGGACGCGCGACCTGGAGCACGCCGTGTTTGTAAGTCTTTTTGCTTTCTCGTAATTTCTTCTTTGTGGGGGCGCGACAGCGCACCCACTGGGTGTAGCCCCCGAGGTCTGGGCTAACTACGTAGTAGTTGGGTCGAATCTTCTAGAGCGTTGGCTTTGTTTTTGAGTTCTGATTTCTTCAGCATCTTGACGCCTTCCGGGTTGCCGCCTACAACCGTCTCCTGGGCAAGCACCGAGAGCTCGTGGAGTAGCTTGCCGCCAAGGAGGAGGAGCTCCGCATTGCCGCAGGTACCCTTGTGCTCTTTTTAAGTGGGGGCGCGCTAGCGCACCCACTGGGTGTAGTCCCCGAGATTCGGGCAATTGTGTAACAATTGGGCCAAATCTTACGTCTTGTTCTTTTCTTCTACTGATTCCTTCTTTTTCACAGCTGAGGTGCTATCCTGGTGGACTCGGCTGCTCCGGGCCGATCATCATTACTACCGACTTGTTGCCGACACCGGCCGGCTTGGTGTCGAGGTGGCGCAGGCGAGGGTGGAGGCAGCCGCGACCCGACAGTTTCTTGACGAGGCCAACCGGCTGCATGAGCAGCTGGCGGGTCACAAGAGCCGCCTCGAGGCCAAGATGGAGCTTCTCAAGGCGGAAACTGCCAAGGTCGTGGAGGCGCAGCGGGCCCTGGTGGAGGCAGACCAGCAGTTCGGCCAGCTGGCCGACGACAAGGGCCGGCTCCAGGCCGAGGTGGAGCGCCTGCGGGGGTAGGTCACCACGGCCGAGGGGGCCCGTGAGGACGAAGCCCACCACCGCGAGGTGGCTGAGAAGGCGGCCGAAGACAAGGACGCCGAGTTGAAGGCGGCCCTTGCCAAGGCGGCCACTCTGGAGAAGGCGCTCGAGGAGCGCGACCGCGCCATGGAGCGGGAGCGGCGTGGTACGTTGCTTGAGGCGCAGCACCTGGAAGAGTCCTTTTCTAGTAAGTGCTGTTTCTTGTAGCTTGCAGGGTCGGGATCCTGCTTTTCTTCCTTGTTGTTCTTCTAACTTGCTTCTTCCTTTGTGGCAGGGGCCTTCCCAGAGACGCAGCGGCTGGCGGAGGAAGCCATCCGCTATTAGCACGACCCAACAGGCGTTGTTGGGCCTGGTACGGATCCACGGGCGGCCTGGACCTTCCCAGAGTTCATCGCTGCTGCTGAGGCCCGCCTGCGGGTCCTGGGGATGCAGATGGAGCGGCTGTCCCGGGCCGGCAACACGATGACGATGGCCCTTTGGCCGGGCGCCGTTGTGCCGAGCAGCTTCACGCGCCTGGCGCGCTGGCTGGACACGGGTCCGGACCATCTTAGCGAGTGGCGCGTCTCTGCCACTCGTGCGGTGCCAAGATGGCGCTCTGGTTTGCGCTGTCTTGGCATCCGGATCTTCAGCTGGACGTGCTGTTGTGCCAGCGGGCTGGCTCGGAGTAGTTGCTGTAGGAGCACGCCGGCCGGATCGCCTCCCGGGCCAGCTACATCGCCGAGTTCGCCTTCCACGACGAGTTCCATCCGGAGCAGACGGAAGACGGCAGGGCCATGGATGGCTACGACTATGGCTTGCTTCTCCATGATACGGAGGGGAGCTCGGAGGAGACGGGGGTCTATGGCGACACGGATGCCGAGGAGGAAACCGGTGTCTCGCCGGACCCGGAGGCCGCCTGGGGTGAGCCGTCGACGTCGCGACGCGGCGCTGGAGATGCCTGAGACACTTTACACAGAATTTGTTAAGTAGCAGGTCCACCCACCCACTGGGGTTTTTTAGGGTGTAATGAACTCCGGCCATGGGCCTTTTGTTTAAATATCTATGTGTAAATGTCGTGAGTGTCTTTGCTTTTCTGCCTTCTATTTTTCGGACCGATTTCATGCGTTTTTTTCCTTTCTCAAACCTCCCCCCCGCGAGTCAGACGGCCGAGGCTCCGGTCCATGACAAGGAGTTGGATTTTTTGAAAGGGGCGCCAAGACTTGGGTCTTTGGAAACGTTGAGCGCGAGCGAAACATCAACTAGGCCGGCTGGCGGCAATCCGGCGAAGCCGATTGGCGAGCAGCCGGTCGTGCGGCTGTTCGTTTTTGTGAATGACGGGCCAGGTTGATTGACCCGGCGGCCTTTGACTTAGTGTATGAAGCGTACATGAGCTTTGGCCCGTTGTGCTTGCCAGCCGACAGCCAAAGCTGGATCTGTGGCTTTTGGGCGAAGTGAGGGACCGTGGCATCCTAACTTTTATCAGAAATCACCAAGTAAGGCGACAGGGTGGCTATCGAGCCGGCCAGCCCCCGAGCCCCCGGGTCGAGCGAGTCGGACCAGTGGCCGGGTTCAGTGGTATAGTGATGAAGAATAAATAAGGACGCAATAAATTGGTCGGCAAAAGGTAGCCCCCGAGTCCCGTTCGGGGACCCCGTAGTTTCATGCGTTTACAAAAGGCGATGATACATACACTCGTGCAGCTAACTGTAAAATAGGCGGAGGAGTTCCGTGTTCCACGGCTGTGTCGTTTCTTCACCAGCGGTGTCCTTCTTGCGCTTCATTGACTTGCATGCATCGATGAGGTAGTAGGCATTGCGATCGCGCAAGGCCCTCCTCATGATGAATGGGCCCTCCCATGGAGGGGACAGCTTGTGCTGGCCTGCCTCCTCTTGGACGAGGTGGAGGACGAGGTCGCCCTCGCGGAACGCATGGGGCTTGATCTTATTGCTGTTGTAGTGCCTCAGGTCTTGCAGGTAGATGGCCTAGCGGCTTAGCACCAGGAGACGTGCTTCTTCGAGCAGGTCGACGCCATCTTCGCGGGCTTCTTTGGCTTCGGCTTCGGTGTACATCGCAACGCGCGGCGAGTCAAACTCGACGTCGGTCGGGATGATGGCTTCGGCTCCATAGACGAAGAAGAACAGGGTGAACCCGGTCGACCAATTCGGCATGGTGCGGAGACTCCAGAGAACGGCTGACAACTCATCTAGCTAGCTGCCGGGTGAGCGGATGAGTGGCACAATGAGTCACGGCTTGATGCCAGACAGGATGAGTCCGTTGGCCCGCTCGACCTGCCCATTGGACTGCGGATGCGCAACGGAGGCCAGGTCGAGGCAGATGCCAGAGACGGAGCAGTATTGCTCGAGCGTGCCCTTGGCGAAGTTGGTGCCGTTGTCAGTGATGATGCTATTCGGCATGCCGTAGCGCACCGCTGTGTCCTTGATGAACCGGACGACTGTTGGCCCATCTAGTTTCTTGATTGCTCTTGCCTCGATCCACTTGGTGAACTTGTTCACTGCCACCAGCAGGTGCGTCATGCCGCCTCGAGCGGTTTTGAAGGGTCCCACCATGTCAAGTCCCCAGACCGTGAAGGGCCAGGCGATCGGTATGGTGCGGAGTGCTGATGCCGGCTGGTGGCTGCGTTTGCTGAAGCGCTGGCATCCCTCACACTTGAGGACGAGCGACTCAGCATCCTCGAGGGCCATGGGCCAGTAGAAACCGTAGCGGAACGCCTTGGCCACCAGGGATCGTGACGCGGCATGGTGCCCGCACTCGCCCTGGTGGATGTCGATGCCCCGATCCTACTCGACGTAGCACTAGAACACGCCGGTGGGGCTGCGCTTGACAAGCTCGTTGTTGATGATGCTGTAGGCGGACACCCGACACTGTACTTGCGAGCGGACGCCCGACGCTGTACTTGCGGAGCCTCGGTCTCGTCCATGGGGAGAACCCCGTTCTCCAGAAATTCTGATATTGGGAGGCCTAGGATGGAGCTGCCACCACGGCGAAGACGGCCACCAGGGTGGGTTCCGAGTCGGCAGCCCCCGGGTTGAGCAGCTCCCGGGTTGGAGTTAGCGACGGTCGGGTCCGGGTTGATGGTGGCTAGGTTGAGCTGAGCAGCCCCTGGGCCAGGTTCAGAAGTCCTCGGGCCGGCTTGAGGTGCGGCCGGATCGTCTGGAACGTGAATGGACTCGGAGTCCGGCGATGGCTTGACGGACGGCTTGCGCAGGTGCTTGAGGGAGACGCCGGACGGGGTGGCTTCTCGTGACGAGGCAATCTTGGCAAGCGTGTCGGATACTTCGTTCTCCGCACGCAGGACGTCGAGGAACTCACAGCCCTCGAAGGATCCGGACAACTTCTGGACGAGGAAGCGGTAGCTTGCCATGTTTGAGTCGCGGGTGTCCCACTCGCCGGAGCACTGCTGCACCACCAGGTCCGAGTCGCCGTAGCACAGGATGCGCCGGATGCGGAGTTCCTTGGCAAGCCGGAGGCCGTGCACAAGGGTTTCATATTCGGCGATGTTGTTGGAGGCGGCGAAGTGGATCTGGAGCGCGTAGCGGAGCCGGTCGCCCTTCGGGGATGACAGTACGATGTTGGCCCCTAAGCCGACTCGCATCTTGGACCCGTCGAAGTGCATGCGCCAATGCGTCGAGTCGGGAGGTGGCAACAGGTACTGGGTCTCGGTCCAATCGATGAGGAAGTCGGCCAGGGCTTGAGACTTGATCATGGTGCGGGGCTCATAGAGGATGGTGTGGCCGGCTAGCTGGATTGCGCACTTGGCGAGCCGGCCAGAGGTGTCCCGGCACCCGATGATTTCTCTGATAGGCACTGTGCTGACGACGGTGACGACGTGCTCTTGGAAGTACTGCTTCAGCTTCTTGGTGGTGAGGTACACACCGTGACACATCTTCTGGTAGTGTGGGTAGTTCTTCTTGGAGATGGAGAGCACCTCGCTCAGGTAGTAGACTGGGCACTGGATGGCTTGGATCTTGCCCTTCTCTAGTCGCTCGACCACCAGCACCGTGCTGACCGCCCGCGAGGTCGCGGCTATGTAGAGCAACAGCAGCTCCTTGTCGGTCGGTGCGGCCAGGACTGGCGCGGTGGAGAGCATGCGCTTGAGGTCTTGGAAGGCCTCGTCTGACTTGCCGTTCCATTCGAACAGACTCGTCTTCTTCATCAGCTGGTACAGGAGGAGCGCCCTCTCGCCTAGCCAGCTTAGAAACCGGCTGACCGAGGCCGAGCACCCGGTGAACTTCTGGACGTCGCGCAGCCTAGCCGGCTTACGCATGCACTCGATGGCCTTGATCTTCTCCGGGTTCGCCTCAATTCAGCGTTCCGAGACGAGGAAGCCGAGTAGCTTTCTGGCCGGGACGCCGAAGATGCATTTTTCTGGGTTAAGCTTGACCTTGTATTCGTGGAGGTTGGCGAATGTTTGCTTCAAATCATTGAGGAGCATGAGGTGTTGCTTGGTCTTCACCACGATGTCGTCCATGTACACGTGGATATTGCGGCCGAGTTGCGGCAACAGGCATTTCTGCATGCAGTGTTGGAAGGGGGCGCTGACATTCTTCAAGCTGAACAACATGGTGATGTAGCAATACGCCCCAAAGGGCGTGAGGAAGGACGTCTTCAGGGCATCGGCCGGGTCCAACTTGATCTGGTGGTAGCCGGAGTAAGCGTCCAGGAAGGACAGGAGCTCGCATCCGGCGGTTGAGTCGATGACTTGGTCGATCCGCGGGAGAGCGAACGGATCCTTGGGACAGGCCTTGTTGAGGCTTGTGTAGTCAATACACATGCGCCAGGTCTTGTTCTTCTTCAGGACGAGGACTTGATTGGCCAGCCACTCGGGGTGAAACACTTCCATTATGAAGCCGGCCGCCAAAAGCTTGGCGACCTCTTCACCAATGGTTCTTCTCTTCTCTTCGGAAAATCATCATAGGGGTTGACGGACAGGCTTGGCGTCCTTACGGACATGAAGTTTGTGCTCGGCATACTTCCTCGGGATACCCGGCATGTCCTTTGGGGTCCATGCGAAGATATCCCGATTCTCATGGAGGAAGTCGACGAGCTCGCCTTCCTATTTGCTGTCGAGGCGGGCGCCTACGATAATGTACTTGCTGCAGCTCGGGTCTCACACACATCATCGCCAACTCGTTTTTTTATAAGGGTACAGATGATAAGTTTGCTGACTACTAAAGTAAAGTGGAATTTGTCCATGTTATGCAAGTAAATAAAGGTGATTGTTTATCATACGGGTAAGGTTGGATGAAGGGTGGTAGGAACAAATGCTCCGCCTAGAGCATGTGTGTGTGAGATGGAGTCTTAGTGTGTGTGTGTGAGAGAGAGAGGAGAGAGAGAGATGGAGTCTTAGTTTGTGTGTGTGTGAGAGAGAGAGATGGAGTCTTAGTGTGTGTGTGGAGGGTGCGTGCGTGTGTGTGTGTGTGTGTGTTTGTGTGTGTGTGTGAGGGAGAGAGATGGAGTCTTAGTGTGTGTGTGTGTGTGGGGGGGGGTGTGCGTGTGTGTGTGTGTGTGTGTGTCGCGGGGTCCTCTATGGCGGATGTAATTTAAGTGTGCATCGCTTCATCATAGAGAGGTGATGTGTATGACAGAGGCTACCAACGATGGGGTGCGAGAGAGAAAATGCCCGTAGAGAGGGAAGAGAAGGTGTGTGCGCGTGAGAGGAGTCGACATCGAGAGAACGTGTTTGTTCGAGAGACACCGAGGAAGACTACTATATATCGATGGTGCATGTAGGGGAATTAAACAAAGGGATGGTCTTATTAGTTTGGGGATATAGGGAAGAGTGAGAGGCCGGGGGGTAGCTAGAAGGAGATTGTTAAGTGTGAGTGTGTGTTTTACCCATGCAGGCAGAAGTTATGTGCACAAAAGAGGAGAACGATTCGATGTGGCGTTAGGATTGAGGGTAATTAACTACGTATGGAGACATAGAGACCTTGAACGTGCATGTGTGAGAGGTATACATGTATACGTGGGATGTGTGTGTGTGCGCGAGCGCATGATCGAGATAAAAGAAAGAATACATAAGTCATAAGATCAACGACATGGGAGAGACGGATCGGTATGACAATATGCATGCATGTGAGAATGCAGGGAAGAAGGCCCGACAATTGAGCATGTGTTTTTGTCTTTAAGAGATAGTGGCGTGGGCTGGAGCATGCATCTATGGCGAGCAGAGGGAGTGAGGCACAACGATTGTGCAAAAGAGATCAACCTATAAATGCATATGTATGGAGAGGCATATATAGTGTAAGACCCCGGTGTAATGATGCTACAGTAACCCCTGGGGTTAAGTTAATCTTTTTGCTAAACATGTGTCTGATCATTATTGTCCCATGTTCTTTCACATTCGAGTTGAATTCAAATTCAAATTCTGTGTGAAATTCAAAATGCTCAGACATGAAAACAAAAATGTTCATCATGTGCCAAATAATCCACAACTAATATTGGTGGCCAACCAACATTTTTGCAAAAGGATTAAGTGGCCTAAGCTACTTAAAACAGTGACCTAAGCAATAAATTAAATGCCCTTTTTAATTTATAAAATTGGCAACTATTCCAAAAGCCTCCCAACCTTTTTGTGGCAGTGCACTTCAATTCTTTGAAATTGTTTTGGCCAGTGGCATAATTTTGCAAAGTCATTATTGGCTAAAAAGAAAAGGCAAAAGCTGCTGGAAAAAGGAAAAACAAAAAAGGAAAGAAGAAGGGGTGGGAGAGCCCCTGGCCTCCCCTTGGGCTTCGGCCCATCCCAGCAGACCGGCCCACCTCACCCAGCCTGGCCGGCCCAGCTCCCCAAAGCGTGCCACCCTCCTGTTCCTCCGACCGGGCGAGGCAGAGCGCGCCCGTCGCCGCCGAACCACCTCGCCTTCGACGCCTCCGCGAGAGGATAAGGCCTCCTCGCCCCCCTTGACGCCTCGGCCTCCTCCCCAGCTACCCCACTCACCTCCGCCTCTCCCACTCCCCACCAGTTTTCTCCTCACCTCCCCCCTCGTTCCTCGTCCACCTCCGAGCGCAGTCGCCATCGCCCTCCATTGTTGTCGCGGCCACCGGCAGCCCTGCTCCTGCTGACCCTATCGGTGAGCTTCGCCAGGGTCGACTCCTTCGAGTGGCGCCCTCCGCTGGAACAAGGAAGCACCGCAGCCGCCGTTCGTCCTCGTCCCCATCTCCGGCTGCCGTCGATCTTCTTCATCTCTGGCGCCGTCTCTGCTGCTACTAAACCTCCGAGGGCCACCGTGCGTGCCGCAAAGTGAGCCCCTCTTCCCCTTCCCTCGCTCTCCTGGCCTCTCGGGCTCCCATAGCCACCGCGTCCGCCGTGGCCGAGCTCAGCTCCGCCGCATAGCTCACCGCTCGTCGCCGTCGCTATGGGCCTCCTCCGGCCTCACTGCCACCACAAGAGGGCGCAGCTCGCTCCGCTTGTCCGGGCGAGCCCAGCAACGCCCAAAGCCGACACCTGTAGCTCCACCTCCTCGATCGACCGAACGCAGCACCGCGGAGCTCGTCGCCGGCGAGTCTCCGGTGACCAAATGGTCACGGGCGTATGCCCATTGGCCTCACCGCATCGCGCAACATGCGCCTAGCATTTTCGCCTGAGTTGTAGCGTCGTAGCTCCTTTTCTGCCATCGACCGTAGCCGCTCCGCCGCGGACCTCGTCGCTGGTGACGTTTCCGGCCAGGTCCGGCTATGCCACCACCACCACTCGACATGCGGACGAGTGGCCGTTCGAACGCGCCTAGCCGCACCTCTTTCCGTGCCCCGTACATGTTTTTGGGCCAACTTTGGCGACACACCTCCGCGGGTAGGCTCGCCGGAGTTGCTCCGGCACCGGCGCTGACCTGGCACCGGCAGGGCCCGCCTCTAGGTCGCTGCCCATGGGCCCCCTGGACCTAGTTGACCACATTGACCGTGGTCAGCTATGCTGACTGGGTACTCAATGCCATTGACATATGGGTCCCCCGTCTAATTAGCCTAATTAAAACTTTTTCCTATATAAACATAATTAGTTAAACTAATTAGTCGCTGACTAGTGGGGCCCAGTCACTAATTATTCTGTTTAAATTATAATGAACTGCTGTTAGCCCACTGCTAATGACAGGTGGGACCCACTGGCTAGTTTGACCAGTCAGCGGGTCTGTTGACCTTTTGATGTCATGCTGACACTCTGCTGACGTCATAATTCATTTTCTATTCATTTAAATAATTCTAGAAAATGGTTTAATCTTTGATTAATCATAGAAAATAAACCGTAACTCGGATGAAAATGTTTTCTATATGAAAGTTGCTCAGAACGACAAGACGAATCCGAACACGCGGTCCGTTTACCTGTCAGATACGTCTAACTATTGAACATGGAATATTCCCCCTCTGGTCATCTGTTTGACACAGGTCCGGAACCAGGAAAATATTCCCGGTTGAATTCCCCCTTCAGCTTTATCGTGTAGCCATACGTTAGGTCACACCGGGCACATCATATTGCCATATTATGCTTTGTGATGCTATTTTTGCTTTATATTTACTGTTTCTTCCCCCTCTTCTCTCTGATAGACCCTGAGACCGATGCTGCCCCTGTGATCGGCTACGTCACCGACGACCCCTCCTTGCCAGAGCTTCCAGGCAAGCCCCCCCTTTGATCATCCCGATATCGCCCATTTCTTTCTCTCATGCTTGCATTAGATTTTGCTATTGTTATTGTTTGCTCCTATTCTGATGCATAGCCTGCTTTTGTAACCTGCTTATTATTACCTTACCTGCTTATCCTAAACTGCTTAGTATAGGTTGGTTAGTGATCCATCAGTGAGCCCCACCTTGTCCTTGTTGCCCCTGCTTCATCATCGAAGACCCGATCAACGGGATCGAAGACCAGGCCCCTTGACCGCACATCACTTTCCCCTTAGTTGCTCGACACTACTGGGTTACTATCGAGTGTTAACCCTGTAGTGTAGCTATTCGGTCGTGGTCATCGAGGGTGATTCCACCTTAACCACTTCGATCTGACTGTCAGGTAACCCTCAAGTGTGAACCTCGGGGTGATTCCTCTTACGTTCACCTTGATGATTACATTGAGTGGAGTTCACTGGGGGTGATTCCTCGGGTTTCCCCCTTGATGTTTGGACACACGGATACTTGGACTTTACAACTGTTACTTGGAAAGGCAGGTCGACCCTGAGGGGTACCCGCGAGTGATGTAGAGACGGGTTGACCTGGAGGGTACCCGAGAGCTGAATACAAGGCGTGGCCAGGCATTCTCAGCCCTTGTCGCAAGTCCTCGAGACGGGGCAACAGGGTCACATCTATTCTTAGCCCTTGTCGCAAGTCCTCAAGACGGGGCAACGGGGTCACATCTTTCATGAGTCTCTGCTTGTTACCGCGCATACTTAATCCACTATGATTTGGATATTTGATCCGAGGGGCCTCTGGCCTGATAGCACTAACCATCAAGTGGGCATAGTATGGGCGTTCTGCATCGTATGCATCAGCCAAAGCTTTTTAGACATCAGCGACTGAGCGGCGCGCGCCGGGTTGGACTGGTAAGCTCCTACCTTTTTTAAGGAGGTAGCTAGGTCTGCTCACCGGCCGCCCACGCAACGTGCAGGAGTTCCCGAGGAGATGGCCCATGACCCCTGGGGGCATAGGTTTAGTCCGGCGTGCTGACCTCTCTATTAAGCCTAGGTCGGGTTGCGGCGTATTGTTTGTCCGAGGCTGGGCATGACCCAAGAAAGTGTGTCCGGCCGGAGTTAATCGAGCGTGGTGGGAAAGTTGGTGAACCCCTGCAGGGAAGAAAACATCTATCGATAGCCTGTCCTACGGTAACGGACGCTCGGAGTTGTATCCCGATCGATACAACTAGAACTGGATACTTGTGATGAGAATTGGATGGTGATGAGAATTGAATTGTGATGATAATTGGATAGTATGGCTCTGGGATTGCTTTCTCGCAGGGAGTCGAGAAAGGATCTCTGGCCGAGGCTGATAACACTACTACTACTTTACCTTATGCTACTCTACTCCCTCCTGTTTGCTGCACGATGGTGGTTTCCAGAAGATGCTAGTCTTTGATAGGACTAGGCCTTCTCTCTATTCTGGCATTTCTGCAGCCCAGTCCACATATACAACCTTTCTTTGATAATGTTGCATATGTAGTGTAGATCCTTGCTTGCGAGTACTTTGGATGAGTACCCACGGCTGCTTTGCTACCCCTTTTCCCCCTTCTTTCTTCTTTCTGGTTGTTGCAACTAGATGGTGGAGTCCAGGAGCCATACGCCACCTTCGACGACGACTACTACTACCACGAGGTTGCCTACTACCTCATGAAGACCGCGACAACCAGGAGTAGTTAGGAGGCTCCCAGGCAGGAGGACTTGCCTTTTCGATCAATGTTGCTTTTGTGCTAGCCTTCTTAAGGCAAACTTGTTTAACTTATGTCTGTACTCAGATATTGTTGCTTCCGCTGACTCTTGTGTTTTCGAGCTTATGTATTCGAGCCCTTGAGGCCCCTAGCTTGTAATATAAAGCTTGTATTATTTTAATTTGTGTCTATAGTTGTGTTGTGATATCTTCCCGTGAGTCCCTGATCTTGATCGTACACATTTGCGTGTATGATTAGTGTATGATTGAATCGGGGGCGTCACATATAGTGTGGATGATAGGAAGCAAGACTCCGTGCGAGAAAGAAATGTTGACGGAGAAACTACAGATAGATACAGAGATGGAGATGCTAGCTAGAGGGACATCTGCTAGTTTGGGTGTTGGAGATGACCGTCGGGTGGTTCAAAGGGTGAAGTTATATATGCGTGTGAGAGGGCACTTGAATGCATGTGGAGAGAAACATATGTTGTGTGCGTGATAGGAGTCAAGAGTGAGGGCAAGAAAGAAGGTTGATGGAGAAATAGATAAATAGAAAGATAAAGATGCTAGCTAGTGTGTGTTAGAGATAGGAGTCGAGTGGATCAGAAGGCTGGGTTATGTGTGTGGGTGTGAGAGAGATAGAGAGAGGGTGCATGTGAGTCACATACAAATAGATATCAGAGAGAAATGATATCCAGAGAGACGGAGTTTTGTGTCTGCGAGAGAGAAAGATATTTCACAATGAGAGTGATAGCTAGAGAGACATATGAGGGAACGCAAGATATCTCTAGGGAGAGAGGGTGTGTGTGAGCGACATACAAGAGAACAATGGAGAAATATGAGACCACAGGAGACAGAGTTTGTGTTTGTGTGTGAGAAAGAGATATTGAAGAGGAAGAGTCGTGGTTCTCATATCTAAGGAGCGAAAGACATCTACAGTCGGGGTGTCTTGAGTGGCACACATGGGAATAGTAGAGAGAAATGAGACCCCGGGAGACAAAGTTTTGTGTTTATGTGAGAGAAAAAGATTCCACATGGAGAATCATAGTTAGAGACACATAGCAGGGAGCGAGATATACTTAAAGGGAGATAGAGTGATGAAGGTCGAGGAAGAGAGTACCGTCAGTGTGTTACGAAGATAAAAGACCATTGTCGACATTCATGTAGCACGAGAGATACCTGAGAGACGATGAATGCGTATAGGTCCAGAGAGATAGTCCTATATAAGCATGAGTGATAGCCATATGAGACGAATCTCTAGATTAAAGGGGATTCAAATATTTAAACGGGAGATCACGACATCGATAATATCATAACGCAAATTGGTGTATCAAACATGCATATTCATTTGAATTTGGGCACACATGTAATGTTATATAGTTTATCAATATTGGTGATCCATAGATTCTTTAATTACAAAGAATGCATGGTTTGTATGCAATTAATGTCTAAACGGGATTACACTATATGTTGCATGTGTGAAACACATTATACATGGTTGAGAAGTAAAAAAAAACCGCATGAAACACACATTAATTGGAGACAGTTAGCGAGGAATGCATACATTGGATTTCAACATAAAGTGGTTTCAAATATTTGAAAAATCCAAATTGATGGATACAACCTTATGAATCTCAGATCATGCCATTTGTAAACCATATTAATGTATAAATGGTGTTGTGCTTTTGAAAGTATATATAAAAAATGATATATATAGAATGTAATTCCAATTGAAAATGGATCCCGCCCGGAAAAAATAGAATACAAACGGGATTCGAATTGAGTTGGCATGGTAAACGTGCACTCTGCAAAATTTGAACGAAGCGGGGAAAGTCGCAGTAACCGCCCGAAACCAAAATCTGCGAGATGGAAATCACTAATGTCTATCCCTGCCACGCAAAGCCTATCTGTTGGATTTCTATAGGTTTCGATAGGGGTAGGTTTGTAATTTCACCCAAACGTGACGTAACCGCCTCTCACCCGGATTGATACACGGTGGACGCCAAAACACAGTATGTCCTCGGCCGAAATCGACTCCCTCCTCGATTCATATTCATACACGGTGGGCGCCAAAAACAAATTCTCATCGGCAAATATTCGGTTTATGCTAGATTACCGTCCTATCCCTAACCGACTAATGTTGCTGTGATGTAGTAGAAATTTGAAACGGGGGCTAAGTTTGTAAATTTCCTCGCATTTGAGACAAGCGCGCCCTGAATACATGGTTCCCCCTTCCTCTCTACCTCCCTTTTCCTCATTCGTACTCCGTGGGCGCCAAAACACCCTCTCCACCCCACCCTCCTCCGTCCGCCGCCCTCCACCACCCCATCCACCGCCGTCCTCCTCCACCATGCCGGAGCTGATACCCCGATGCCTCCATCCATTACAAGAGATCGACCTCTCTCATCCACGCCTTCGGACCGGGATCCTTGCATCCTGTCCTCTCGCTTCTTCCCTGCCGTCGTCCACCTTGCTGGCGCCGCTCCTACGACCGTCTCGTCCATCGCGCCCCACCGCCACCGTCTACCCTCCTAGGTCTGCTTCCACGCTGCCGACAGCCATCAGTACCGCATCACCGTCAAATTCTCAGCTGATGCGTACACGGCGCCGCACTAGAGGCGGTACTCTTTCGTATCTGCTCAACTTATTTATCGCAGCAAGAAAATAGATTGCCACTGCTTTACTCTGATTTCTTGTCTTGGTTGCGAAGTTGCCTTTGTCCGGTTTGCACCTTCAGATCCGCCATGGCACGCTCAACACTATACTCCTGATGCTTATGGTTTTCCACTTTTATATTCCACACTAGTTAAATCACAGTAGACTAAATTTCAAAATTGGGTCAGTCGATTTTTCAGAGCTCGCCGGAGTTCGCCGGTGCGATCGAAGGGGCTCGGGTGGTTGTGGTGAAGGAAATATGCCCTAGAGGCAATAATAAAGTTATTATTTATTTCCTTATTTCATGATAAATGTTTATCATTCATGCTAGAATTGTATTAACCGGAAACATGATACATGTGTGAATGCATAGACAAAACAATATGTCACTAGTATGCCTCTACTAGACTAGCTTGTTAATCAAAGATGGTTATGTTTCCTAACCATGAACAAAGAGTTGTTATTTGATTAACAAGGTCACATCATTAGTTCAATGATCTGATTGACTTGACCCATTCCATTAGCTTAGCACACGATCGTTTAGTATGTTGCTACTGCTTTTATCCATGACTTATACATGTTCCTGTAACTATGAGATTATGCAACTCCCATTTACCGGAGGAACACTTTGGGTGCTACCAAACGTCACAACGTAACTGGGTGATTATAAAGGAGTACTACAGGTGTCTCCAAAGGCAGATGTTGGGTTGGCGTATTTCGAGACTAGGTTTTGTCACTCCGATTGTCGGAGAGGTATCTCTGGGCCCTCTCGGTAATACACATCACTGAAGCCTTGCAAGCATTACAACTAATGAGTTAGCTGTGAGATGATGTATTACGGACGAGTAAAGAGACTTGCGTAACGAGATTGAACTAGGTATTGGATACCGACGATCGAATCTCGGGCAAGTAACATACCGATGACAAAGGGAACAACGTATGTTGTTATGCGGTCTGACCGATAAAGATCTTCGTAGAATATGTAGGAGCCAATATGGGCATCTAGGTCCCGCTATTGGTTATTGACCGGAGACGTGTCTCGGTCATGTCTACATTGTTCTCGAACCGTAGGGTCCGCACGCTTAAGGTTTCGATGACGGTTATATTATGAGTTTGTGTATTTTGATGTACCAAGAAGTTCGAGTCCCGGATGTGATCACGGACATGACGAGGAGTCTCGAAATGGTCGAGACATAAAGATTGATATATTGGAAGCCTATATTTGGAGTTGAATGGTTACGGGTGAAATCGGGATTTTCTTGGAACACCGGGGTTACGGAACCCTCCGGGGTTATTGGGCCTTAGTGGGCCATGAGGGAGAAGAGGAAGGGCGGCCAGGGCAGGCCGCGCCTCCTCCCAGTCCGAATAGGACAAGGAGAAGGGGCGGCGCCCCTTCCCTCTTCCCCTCCCCCAATCCTACTCCAACTAGGAAAGGGGGGGGAGTCCTACTCCCGGTGGGAGTAGGACTCCTCCGGCGCGCCTCCTCCTTGGGCCGGACTCACCCCCCCTTGCTCCTTTATATACGGGGGCAGGGGGGCACCCTAGAACATACAAGTTGATCTACGGATCATTCCTTAGCCGTGTGCGGTGCCCCCCTCCACCATATTCCACCTCGGTCATATCGTCGCAAAGCTTAGGTGAAGCTCTGCGCCGGTAGAACATCAAGATCGTCACCACGCCGTCGTGCTAACGAAACTCTCCCTCCCCGAAGCTCTACTGGATTGGAGCCCGAGGAGCGCCATCGAGCTGTACGTGTGTCAAGAACTCGGGGGCGCCGGAGTAACGGCGCCGGGATTGGTCGAATCGCGAGGAGAACGTACGACTACTTCCTCTACGTTGTGATCGCTTCGCTTGGTCTATGAGGGTGCGTGAGACAACACTCTCCCTCTTGTTGCTATGCATCACCATGATCTTGCGTGTGCGTAGGAAATTTTTGAAATTACTCGTTCCCCAACAAAGGGCATCCGAGCCAGGTTTTTATGGTTTGATGTTTTGCACGAGTAGAACACAAGTGAGTTGTGGGCGATACAAGTCATACTACCTACCAGCATGTCATACTTTGGTTCAGCGGTATTGTGAGATGAAGCGCCCGGACCGACATTACGCGTGACGCTTACGCGAGACTGGTTTCACCGCCACGAGCACTCGTTGCTTAAAGGTGATTGGCGGGTGTCTGTCTCTCTCACTTTAGTTGAACTGAGTGTGGCTACGCCCGTCCTTGAGAAGGTTAAAAGCGGAGTCTATTTGACGAAGTATCGTTGTGGTTTTGATGCGGGTGAGATTGGTTCTTGCTTAAGCCCGTAGCAGCCACGTAAAATTTGCAACAACAAAGTAGAGGACGTCTAACTTGTTTTTGCAGGGCATGTTGTGATGTGATATGGTCAAGGCGTGATGCTATATTTTATTGTATGAGATGATCATGTTTTGTAACCGAAGTTATCGGCAATGGCGCAGGAGCCATATGGTTGTCGCTTTATTGTATGAAATGCAATCGCCATGTAATGCTTTACTTTATCACTAAGCGGTAGCGATAGTCGTAGAAGCATAAGATTGGCGATACGACAACGATGCTACGATGGAGATCAAGGTGTCGCGCGGTGGCGATGGTGATCATGATGGTGCTGCGGAGATGGAGATCACGAAGCACAAGACGATGATGACCATATCATATCACTTATATTGATTTGCATGTGATGTTTATCTTTTATGCATCTTATCTTGCTTTGATTGACGGTAGCATTATAAGATGATCTCTCACTAAATTATCAAGAAGTGTTCTCCCTGAGTATGCACCGTTGCCAAAGTTCGTCGTGCCCAGACACCACGTGATGATCGGGTGTGATAAGCTCTACGTCCATATACAACCGGTGCAAGCCAGTTTTTGCACACGCAGAATACTCGGGTTATACTTGACGAGCCTAGCATATGCAGATATGGCCTCGGAACACGGAGACCGAAAGTTCGAGCGTGAATCATATAGTAGATATGATCAAGATAAGATGTTCACCATTGAAAACTACTCCATTTCACGTGATGATCGGTTATGGTTTAGTTGATTTGGATCACGTGATCACTTAGATGACTAGAGGGATGTCTGTCTAAGTGGGAGTTCTATAGTAATATGATTAATTGAACTTAAAATTTATCATGAACTTAGTACCTGATAGTATCTTGCTTGTCTATGTTTGATTGTAGATAGATGGCTCGTGCTGTTGTTCCATTGAAT
Organism: Aegilops speltoides; assembly: GCA_021437245.1. NCBI lineage: Eukaryota > Viridiplantae > Streptophyta > Magnoliopsida > Poales > Poaceae > Aegilops > Aegilops speltoides. The sequence continues at coordinate 72,722,841 of CM038146.1, forward strand.
TTTAATGCGTTCCTTGAGAAAGCAAAGTTGAAAGATGATGGTAGCAACTACACGGATGGGTCCGTAACTGAGGATTATCCTCATTGCTGCACGTAAGAGTTACGTCTGGATGCACCGCTAGGTGCCAGACCTCTTGCTAATGCAACCGACGGCGTTAAGAACGTCTGGCGAGCAAAGCTGATGACTACTCTATAGTTCGGTGTGCCATGCTTTACGGCTTAGAACCGGGACTTCAACGGCGTTTTGAGCGTCATGGAGCATATGAGATGTTCCAGAGTTGAAGTTGATATTCAACAGAATGCCCGTGTTGAGAGATATGAAGTCTCCAATAAGTTCTATAGCTGCAAGATGGAGGAGAATAGTTACATCGGTGAGCACATACTCAAAATGTGCGGGTATTACAATCACTTGACTCAACGGGAGTTAATCTTCCGGATGATTGTGTGATTGATGAAATTCTTCAATCACCGCCACCAAGCTACAAAGGCTTCGTGATGAACTATAATATGCAAGGGTTAGTAAAGACTATACCGAGCTCATCGCAATGCTAAAGGCTGCGGAGGTAGAAATCAAGGAGCATCAAGTGTTGATGGTCAATAAGACCACTAGTTTCAAGAAGAAAGGCAAAGGGAAGAAGAAGGGAACTTCAAGAAGAACAGCAAGCAAGTTGCTGCTCGGAGAAGAAACCCAAGTCTGGACCTAAGCACTGAAATCGAGTGCTTCTCCGCAAGCGACTCGGTCCTTTGAAGCGGAACTGCCCCAAGTATTTGGCGGATAAGAAGGATGGCAAGGTGAACAAAGGTATATGTGATATACATGTTATTGATGTGTACCTTACTAGAGCTCGCAGAGCACTGGTATTTGATACTGGTTACATTGCTAATATTTGCAACTCGAAGCAGGACTACGGATTAGCGAACAACGGCAAAGGCGAGGTGACGATCTTGGCGTGGGAAATGGTTCCAAAGTCGATGTGATCGCGGTCGGCACGCTACCTCTACATCTACCTTGGGATTAGTTTTAGACCTAAATAATTGTTATTTGGTGCCTCGTTGAGCATGAACATTATATCTGGATCTTGTTTGATGCGAGGCGGTTATTCATTTAAATCGAGAGAATAATGGTTGTTCTATTTATATGAGTAATATCTTTTATGGTCATGCACCCTTGAAGAGTGGTCTATTTTGATGAATCTCGATAGTAGTGATACACATATTCATAATGTTGAAGCCAAAAGATGCAGAGTTGATAATGATAGTGCAACTTATTTGTGGCACTTGCCGTTTAGGTCATATCGGTGTAAAGCGCATGAAGAAACTCCATCTTGATGGACTTTTGGAGTCACTTGATTATGAATCACTTGGCACTTATGAACCGTGCCTCATGGGCAAGATGACTAAAACCCGTTCTCGGTACTATGGAGAGAGCAACAGATTTGTTGGAAATCATACATACTATGTATGTGGTCCGATGAATGTTGAGGCTCGTGGCGGATATCGTTATTTTCTCACCTTCACGGATGATTTAAGCGGATATGGGTATATCTACTTAATGAAACATAAGTCTGAAACATTTGAAAAGTTCAAAGAATTTGAGTGAAGTTGAAAATCATCGTAATAAGAAAATTAAATTTCTACGATTTGATCGTGGAGGTGAATATTTGAGTTCTGAGTTTGGTCTACATTTGAAACAATGCGGAATAGTTTCACAACTCACGCCACCCGAACACCACAACGTAATGGTGTGTCGAGCGTCATGTCGCACTTTACTAGATATGGTGCGATCTATGATGGCTCTTACAGATTTACCGCTATCATTTTGGGGTTATGCTCTAGAGGCGGCCGCATTCACCTGAATAGAACACCATCAAAATCCGTTGAGGCGACACCTTATGAACTATGGTTTATCAAGAAACCAAAGTTGTCGTTTCTTAAAGTTTGGGGATGCGATGCTTATGTGAAAAAGCTTCAACTGATAAGCTCGAACCCAAATCGAATGTGTCTTCATAGGATACCCAAAGGAGACAGTTGGGTACACCTTCTATCACAGATCCGAAGGCAAGACATTTGTTGCTAAGAATGGATCCTTTCTAGAGAAGGAGTTTCTCATGAAAGAAGTGAGTGGGAGGAAAGTAGAACTTGATGAGGTAATTGTACCTTCTCCCTTACTTGAAAGTAGTTTGTCGCAGAAACCGGTTTACGAGACATCTACACCAAATAGTGAGGAAGTTGATGATGTTGATCATGAAACTTCAGATCAAGTTACTCTGAACCTCGTAGATCAACGAGTAAGATCCACACCGAGTGATACGGTAATCCTGTTACGGAAATCATGCTACTAGATCATGATGAACCTCGAACTATGAAGAAGCGATGGTGAGCCCAGATTCCATAAAATGGCTTGAAGCCATGAAATCTGAGATGGGATCCATGTATGAAAACAAAGTGTGGACTTTGGTTGACTTACCCGAAGGTAGGCAAGCAATAGAAAACAAGTGGATCTTCAAGAAGAAGACCGACGCCGACGGTAATATTATCATCTACAAAGCTCGACTTGTCGCAAAGGGTTTTCGACAAGTTCAAGGGGTTGACTACGATGAGACCTTCTCACCCGTAGCGATGCTTAAGTCTGTCCGAATCATGTTAGCAATTGCCGCATTTTATGATTAAGAAATTTGGCAAATGGATGTAAAGACTGCATTCTGAATGGATTTACGGAAGAAGAGTTGTATATGATGCAACCAGAAGGTTTTATCGATCCAAAGGGAGCTAACAAAGTGTGCAAGCTCCAGCGATCCATTTATGGACTGGTGCAAGCATCTCGAAGTTGGAATAAACGCTTTGATAGTGTGATCAAAGCATTTGGGTTCATCTGAGACTTTTGGAGAAGCTTTGTATTTACAAGAAAGTGAGTGGGAGCTCAGTAGCATTTACGATATTATATGTAGATGACATATTACTGATCGGAAATGATATAGAATTTCTGGATAGCATAAAGGGATACTTGAATAAGAGTTTTTCAATGGAAGACCTCGGTGAAGCTGCTTACATATTGGGCATCAAAATCTATAGACATAGATCAAGACGCTTAATTGGACTTTCACAAAGCACATACCTTGACAAAATTTTGAAGAAGTTCAAAATGGATCAAGCAAAGAAAGGGTTCTAGCCTGTGTTACAAGGTGTGAAGTTGAGTAAGACTCAATGCCCGACCACTGCAGAAGATAGAGAGAAAATGAAAGATGTTCCGTATGCTTCAGCCATAGGCTCTATCATGTATGCAATGCTGTGTACCGACCTGATGTGTGCCTTGCTATAAGCTTAGCAGGAGGTACCAAAGTAATCGAGTGGATCATCGGACAGCGGTCAAGAACATCTGAAATACGAAAAGGACTAAGGATATGTTTCTCGTATATGGAGGTGACAAAGAGCTCATCGTAAACGGTTACGTTGATGCAAGCTTTGATACTGATCCGGATGATTCTAAATCGCAGACCGGATACGTATTTACACTAAATGGAGGAGCTGTGAGTTGGTGCAGTTCTAAACAAAGCGTCGTAGCAGGATCTACATGTGAGGCGGAGTACATAGCAGCTTCGGAAGCAGCTAATGAAGGAGTCTGGATGAAGGAGTTCATATCCGATCTAGGTGTCATGCCTAGTGCATCGGGTCCAATGAAAATCTTCTGTGACAATACTGGAGCAATTGCCTTAGCGAAGGAATCCAGATTTCACAAGAGGACCAAGCACATCAAGAGACGCTTCAATTCCATCCGGGATCTAGTCCAGGTGGGAGACATAGAGATTTGCAAGATACATACGGATCTGAATGTAGCAGACCCGTTGACTAAGCCTCTTCCACGAGCAAAATATGATCAACACCAAGACTCCATGGGTGTTAGAATCATTACTATGTAATCTAGATTATTGACTCTAGTGCAAGTGGGAGACTGAAGGAAATATGCCCTAGAGGCAATAATAAAGTTATTATTTATTTCCTTATTTCATGATAAATGTTTATCATTCATGCTAGAATTGTATTAACCGGAAACATGATACATGTGTGAATGCATAGACAAAACAATATGTCACTAGTATGCCTCTACTAGACTAGCTTGTTAATCAAAGATGGTTATGTTTCCTAACCATGAACAAAGAGTTGTTATTTGATTAACAAGGTCACATCATTAGTTGAATGATCGATTGACTTGACCCATTCCATTAGCTTAGCACACGATCGTTTAGTATGTTGCTACTGCTTTTATCCATGACTTATACATGTTCCTGTAACTATGAGATTATGCAACTCCGTTTACGGAGGAACACTTTGGTGCTACCAAACGTCACAACGTAATCGGGTGATTATAAAGGAGTACTACAGGTGTCTCCAAAGGCGGATGTTGGGTTGGCGTATTCGAGACTAGGTTTTGTCACTCCGATTGTCGGAGAGGTATCTCTGGGCCCTCTCGGTAATACACATCATCAAGCCTTGCAAGCATTACAACTAATGAGTTAGCTATGAGATGATGTATTACGAGCGAGTAAAGAGACTTGCGATAGCACGAGATTGAACTAGGTATTGGATACCGACGATCGAATCTCGGGCAAGTAACATACCGATGACAAAGGGAACAACGTATGTTGTTATGCGGTTTGACCGATAAAGATCTTCGTAGAATATGTAGGAGCCAATATGGGCATCCAGGTCCCGCTATTGGTTATTGACCGGAGACGTGTCTCGGTCATGTCTACATTGTTCTCGAACCGTAGGGTCCGCACGCTTAAGGTTTCGATGGCGGTTATATTATGAGTTTGTGTATTTTGATGTACCAAGAAGTTGAGTCCGGATGTGATCACGGACATGACGAGGAGTCTCGAAATGGTCGAGACATAAAGATTGATATATTGGAAGCCTATATTTGGAGTTCGGAATGGTTCCGGGTGAAATCGGGATTTTACCGGAACACCGGGGGGTTACCGGAACCCTCCCGGGGGTTATTGGGCCTTAGTGGGCCATGAGGGAGAAGAGGAAGGGCCAGCCAGGGCGGGCCGCACGCCCCCTCCCCCACAGTCCGAATAGGACAAGGAGAAGGGGGCGGCGCCCCCCCTTCCCTCTTCCCCTCCCCCAATCCTACTCCAACTAGGAAAGGGGGGGGGAGTCCTACTCCCGGTGGGAGTAGGACTCCTCCGGCGCGCCTCCTCCTTGGGCCGGCCGCACCCCCCACTACTAGGAAAAGGCATGCTAGTGGCGCACTGGTTTTGCCTTCTAATGGCGCATGGCTGGTGCGCCACTGGCATCACGCCATTAGAATTTTTTTCTAATGGCGCACCACAAGTGCGCCATTAGAATCTGGTATTCTAATGGCACACAGTGAAGTGCACCATTAGTACTGCTCACGGTGCGCCATTATAATCTGCTATACTTACAGCGCAGCACATTGTAGTGCGCCATTAGTAACAACTTTTTTAATTCTTTTCTTAATCTCAGGTCACTATTTCACATATGAGATATTCAACACATATATATATACAACAAGCATCCATATAGCAATCATATCCAACACACAAGTTTCATCATATATACATACATAGCCAACACATAGTTCCGTCGTTACAAAAGTTTCACATTGTTCATCCAACACCATTATCCATCAATTCACAAAAGTTTCACATTGATACAAAATAAAAACACAAATGGAAAAGAAGCACCCCATCCACGCAAGCTTCCGTCAATTAAATCAAATCTGCAAAATGATAAACTAGAAGTTAGAAGAAGAAAAAGAAGAAGACTAGAAGAATACTAGAAGAGGAAGAACACTAGAAGAAGAATAAGAAGAGTTTTGGAAAAGAAAAAGAATAAGAAGAAGACTATAAGCTTATTATGTAAACTTGATCATTTTGTGCTAACATAAGTTATTTTGGAGCTAACCTATAGGAAACTAAGCATATAAGGTCTAAGTTAGTATATTAGAGCCAACTTAGGTAAAATGAAGCTAACCTATGTCATTTTGGAAAAGAAGAAGATTAAGAAAAAGACTATAAGCTTATTATGTAAACTTGATCATTTTGTGCTAACATAAGTTATTTTGGAGCTAACCTATAGGAAACTAAGCATATAAGCTCTAAGTTAGTATATTAGAGCCAACTTAGGTAAAATGAAGCTAACCTATAGGAAACTAAGCATATTAAAGATAACATAGGTAACTAAGTATATATATATATCATTTTGGATAGCTAACCTATAGGAGATCGACATACACGACAAAGTAGGCAGTTCTTCTCCTTCTTCTCCTTCATCTCCTCGATCGCCTAGGCGGCGAGGCGGTGGAGGCAAGTGGAGGTAGTGGGATGTAGTCTTCTACCACAATTGGCGTCGTCATGTCGCCCACCGTGGGATCGCCGGCGCCACCACCGTGCGTGGTCATTGTCGAGCACCACCACCATCGCGAGGCCACCTTGAGCCACGACCATCGCTAGGTCACCTCAGCCACCTCCATCTCTTGCCCATGGTCAGCCACCACCATCTCTTGCCCTTGGTCACCACCACCAGCTTAGGTCATCCTCGGCTGATGCCCATCTTCATGATGTAGCTCCTCATCCTCACTCTGCTCCTCTTCTCCCGCCTCCAGTCCGGATCATCCTTCTTGTTGTCTATCTTTGGTGCGAATCGCTGCTTTGCTTTCGCTTCTGACCAGAATCATCTTTGCTTCGCTACTGCTATAGTCATTTCTTTGCTTTGGCTGTAGCGATGTCGCTCTTCTGCTTCTACCTGTCCAAAATGCAACAATGACCATTAACAATCGATGTGAGACAAAGCCAAATGTAGAGGAATAAGAAGAGGCGAGCGTCATCGCATCATCATCGGCAGCGTATCGCATGCGACACATAGTCTTGTTGTACACCTTCACGATGAGCATGTTGGCGTCGTAAATCGTACACGAAGACAAGGAAGTACCCCAGCTGCAGGTCGTGAGGCACGGTAGAAGTTCTCCCACCCACGAGACAAGTACATGTGGCCCTTCTTGATGCCAACTGCACATCCCATCGCTGCGAAACCCGCTGCCGGCACTGTCGCAGCTTCACATTATTGGCGGATCTTCACCCATCAAGATGTTCATAAACACTGTCGGAAGCCTCTGCAGTTTGGGAAAATGAGTGATGTAGCAAACAACAGATATCATAATGAGATGGGTGAAGGGAGATCTCTCGTTTTATATACCAGCGTCATGGTTCCAACTGAAGCCTCAAGTATGATAGTGAAGAACTCGGAATCATCCAACTCAAATCTGCGATGTCGCAGATCGGCGATGGCTGCTTCCGCCATCTCGATAAGCAGCGAAGAGACCAATTAGTACCCTTACAACAGATCATAAAACATGCATTAGTCGTAAGTACCCCATATGTCCTATTTTAGCAAAGTCATGCTAAAATTCACGGAAAATTTTAGCATGACCTTTGCTGAAAATAGGACATATGGAATACCAATTGCGGAGCGGAAGTTAATCGACATTCCGGCAAACTCAAGGGCCTCTCGGGTGGACAAGGCAAAAAAAGGCCTCCATCATAGCATGGAAAATACATTGGCATGTTTTTGCTTATAAAAAAGCTAACAAGTGTAAGTCAAAACAATATACCACCAAGTGAACCACCACAACATCTAAAAGCTAACAATTGTTTTTGCTTATAAAAAAGACCAATGGCACATAATGCATCCAGAAGCACAATTCCTAGTGATTTCCTGCTTGAGGCAATCTGCTTTCAACCGGGGTGCACAATCTTCAACATGAGTCGGACCATGATAACCGTTATTTTGCTTATTTCTCAAGCCGAAGTTGAGATCGAACATCACATGAAGTGCTGATTCCTTGAAATGGTAATGATAAATATAGTTCCAAAATATGCAACACATAAGCAGAATTGTATTATGTTTCAATACTTAGCAAGAGTTATAATGCAATATTTCTTTCAGTTTATCGATTGCAAGTATATCATTCCACAAGCTTGAGAGAAGAGCAAGCGGAGTACACTCTTGTGCAATTTAACTGAATTTTTTACTCCAATAATCTTGGTACACTTGCTCTTGTAATGGAATACGATCTTTGATTCAAGTAATAGTGTATGATGGATTTGATTATTCAGACTTAAGTTTCTTCAGCGATGTCACTAGTTTGATTAAGCTGAGTACTACAGCAAATGGAGTACCTAATCTGATCGATTAAAGTCTCCAAATGGAGTACTACAGCTCCTGCACCGCTTCGATATGTTTGTCTTGATAAGGAAGATTACGTTTCCATGTATAGTTATAAAGGACTACCGAACACAAAGGCACCTGCTTCCATGTATAGTTCTAATGTGTATTTTATTTTCTACTTGTAGCCTTGTAATCTTAATTTAAAAAATATAACAGGGGTGTGGGGCTTTGCCCTCTCATAACTCAAAACAAATGAAGACTATGCAGACAATTTAGGCGATAAAACAGCGCCTTGTCGTAACTCGAGATGCAATGTTAGAGGACCTGCTTTATGTTATAAGACTATGCAGGAGTAACAAAGTTCAAAAGCAGGCAGGTGCAGTGAACCTATCGTCTATTACTACACACTCCGGGATCAGTGGCTACCTACCTAGCTGTCTTGATTTGAGCAGCAGACATTTCTGAGACCAGCGTCATAACCGTAAGAGCGCAATCCTATCAGCCAAAACTAATACGCCCGCTAGAATCCCAAGCAAGCACAAGAAGGTAGAACGAACGAAGCTGGGGTTTGGTCCAAGTCAGGAGAGCCTAGCGTGCCCCGTGAGCGCGGGCCAACAGGCAAGAGTAGTTAATCGACTAGCTGGACCGGGCCAGCGGAGGAGGGCCAGGCGGCGGGCGGCTGGGAACCCAGCCGGCCGGAGACGCAAGCGAGAGGATCGATCGAAACCCGGCGGCCGCGGTGGGGGGAGAGGGGTTGGGGACAAATGGAGTACTGGTCGCTCGCCGGCGTCAGCGTCGGCGTCGAGGCGTCGAGGCGGTGTCGGCGGTGGGGGCAGCGTCGGGCGGCTGGGCGGCGAGGCGGCGAGGCAGCGCCGAGGCGACGGGCAGCGGCGCTGGGCGGCGCCGAGGCGTCGAGGCAGCAGCGCGTCGGCGGCGGGCGATGGCGTCGGGAAGGGGATCGAGGCGAGGGCGAGGGAGAGAGGGGATCGAGGCGAGGAGAGAGGTGGGCCGGGGGAGGACTATGGATGGATGGAGGCACAATACTAATGGCGCACCAACCATCGGTGCGCCATAAATACATCCACACTAATGGCGCACCTCACCTTGGTGCGCCATTAGTATTTTTTTTTTCTGCTCGAGCCAACAGGTTATATTCCACCTGAACTGATCCACATCAAGTCCCCTCTACTAGCTCGACTGGTCAGCAGCCAGTTCTCACACTAGCAGGTCCTGGGTTTGACTCCCAGGATCCCCAATATTTTTTTATGCATTTTAAATGGTGTTTTTATATTTATTTGTGTTTAAATATGTTCAAACTTGTTTAAATCATAACAGTTAATATTTTTATGCATTTTAAATACTGTTATTTATATTTATTTGTGTTTATCAAACTTGTTTAAATTATAACAGATGTAATATTTTTATAAAAATAGTAAAAAAATTAAAAATATGTTCAAAATGTGCTTGGTTCTTGGGGCGGGCGGGCAGTGCTCGGCGGTGGAGCGGGGAGGTTGCGATGGGTAGAGCTAAGCGGGAGGTCTTGGTGCGATCGAGATGGAGGATCGAGATCGAGATGGGGGATCGAGATCGAGATGGAGGGGATCTGATAATATGCATTTTAAATATGTTCAAACTTGTGCTTAAATATGTTCAAACTTGTTTAAATCATAACAGTAATATTTTTATGCATTTTAAATGCTATTTTTATATTTATTTGTGTTTATCAAACTTGTTTAAATTATAACAGTGTAATATTTTTATAAAAATAGTAAAAAAATAAAAATATGTTCAAAATGTCTTGGTGCTGGGGGGCCGGGCAGTGCTCGGCGGTGGAGCGGGGAGGTTGCGATGGGTGGAGCTAAGCGGGAGGGTGCGGGTGCGATCGAGATGGAGGATCGAGATCGAGATGGAGGGGATCTGATGAATGGCGCACATCCTATCCGGTGCGCCATTAGAAGTTATATATAGTAATGGCGCATTGTCCGCCTCATGCGCCATTAGTATGTATGGGAAAATGGAAAAAAAGAAATTCATACTAATGGCGCACGCTGTCCGCCGTGCGCCATTAGTGTCTTCCACTCTAATGGCGTATCAGGTACAGGTGCGCCATTAGTATATAGTAGTGGCGCACTGCATCCACGGTGCGCCATTAAAATCAATCCTATCTATAGCCCTTTTCCTAGTAGTGCCCCCCTTGCTCCTGTATATACGGGGGCAGGGGGTCACCCTAGAACATACAAGTTGATCTACGGATCGTTCCTTAGCCGTGTGCGGTGCCCCCCTCCACCATATTCCACCTCGGTCATATCGTCGCAAAGCTTAGGCGAAGCTCTGCGCCGGTAGAACATCAAGATCGTCACCATGCCGTCGTCTTGTGAAACTCTCCCTCCTGAAGCTCTCTTGGATTGGAGCCGAGGCGCCATCGAGCTGTCGTGTGTCAAGAACTTCGGGGCGCCGAGTAACGGCGCGGGATCGGTCGAATCGCGAGGAGAGCGTCGACTACTTCCTCTACATTGTGATCGCTTCGCTTGGTCTCACGAGGGCGTAGACAACACTCTCCCCTCTAGTTGCTATGCATCACCATGATCTTGCGTGTGCGTAGGAATTTTTTTGAAATTACTACGTTCCCCATGTGGGGCCTCGCCGAACAAAGAAAACTCGACGTGGGTGGGGGTTGGGGCGCGGGTGGGGGTTGGGGGTGGCGGAGGAACATAGGTGGTGGGGGCCGGTGGTCCGGCCGGCGGCCCGTGCGGTGTTCTGTATGGGAAGAATCAGAGACGAGGAAGAAGAAGGGTTAGGAGACGTAGGATCTTCATCCAACCGCCTGAAATGGTCGAGAGACAACTGGGAGTTGCATTCTTAATGTGCTCTAGTTCATCATGTGTGGGCACTGCGCAACCAACATTTTATTATCCAAAATCTGCATGCTCTTCTTTACCATGTTCGATAGAGCTGGCCTGTACGTGATCGATAGGCTTTCAATTACTAGAGGCAATACAACACTGTATTTTCAAGCCAGTTCCACTTTCCCAATTTATATATCATGGTTATGGTGTACCCCTATAATGTACACTATGATCTGCCTAGTTGTTGTGTGCTCTTGTTATCATGGTTTGGCAATAAACTCTCTATACAGTATATTATGAACCTATCATCTGCCAGCTATCCTTACTTCTAGAGCCTATTTTTTGTGTACTTGTGTCAGATTATATAAATGCACGCACCATATTACATCACACATGAGCTCTCTCATCAAAATCCAGTGATAGCACACAAGTGTTTACTGGGCGCCCTATGTTAGAATATCATCGCATTACAAAGATAATCTCACAACTATTTATGTTTTCATGGTTCTCAGATATTATACGCAATTACAGTGAATATCAGAATCCGCGCATCAGAAGAATATTGTGGAACACTGCAATGACTTACAAAATTGGCACCAAGGCATTGAGTGCCATTCTGGAAGCAATGAAACTCGTACGCTTCTCACCTGTTGATTCTTGTTCAGAATATCATCCTAATGACTATTCTAACCTCGAGGAGTAAAAGGCAGATGGCCTGTCCTGTTCACCCATCAAGTTGCCTGTCCTAATTTGGCAAGGTTTTATTGATTGCGCGTATCTTGCATATGTTGTCTTGCATTTCTTCTACTTTGTTGCACCGCCATCTGCTTAGTTTACTCATCATATAACTCGAGATGCCATGCCCATCCATTATCATACATATTCCATCTGTCATCATACCATGTTTTTCCACTCAAATGTTGTTCTTGTGCATCAGACATCAAAAAGGAAGAGGGTGATTGCCGAACCTGAAGGAGCACCAGCAAAGTCCTTGAAAAACGTGGTGGTGCGGAGAAATCGACAGCGCCCACTTATATTGGCTGTACAACCGGTGACACAAAGCGTGGGACTGACTCAGCAGATTGTACCCATACTTCACCGGCGCACCACTAGCCCCACCACACAGACCTGCACTCCGAGAAAAGGTATACCGATTTCATTTGCCATAGCACCAGCCGTACCACAGAAAAATCCCACTCCAGCTAAAAGTACAGCAAGTCCACCGGCCGAAGACCTATCCCAACTGCAAAGATGACCAATTCCTGCAGATTAGAAACCCATTCCATTTATTCCCAATTTAAAAGACAAAGCTTTCAATGTTGTTAGGGACTACGTGCATATATTCCCATCATGGGAAGATTATAGTGAAGACAAACACCATTTTCACATCTTCCTGTCCAACTTACGTGTAAGTGCTATTATTCATGGTTATTATTTTCCTGTTTTCTACTGATCGAACACATCAATGATTTACATTACATTGTTGTAACTAGGCGAGGGTCAATCTGGATAGTCATGACGAGCAAAGCTTGCTTGTGCTTTTCAAGGAAGCATTGCAGCGATGTCGGTGTTACCCGAGGAAATCACACTTTGATGGCAAGTCTATAAGCAATTTCGGTGAAGTCTCTGTGCTAAATTTAGAAGACATTGAATGGGAAAACCTTGTTATGCACTGGTCTCATTCCCAGGATGAGGTACTGTCTATGAAATCACATGACAATTTGAACTTCTACTTTTCTGCATGTGCCTTACGGAACTTTTTTGCAGGAAATCTACTCGAAGATGAATTCCGGTTTGAAAAGAACGACAGGATATCGCAAATATGCTGCCCGCTGCTTTGCTCTTGTTAGTACCTGTTGTCCTGTATCACTGTACTTGCATACATACATGGTTCATTATGTGACAGCAGTATGCATGATAGCTTGCTTATCAATTGTTCCCTCCAAATTATCTGATCTGTATGAATGGTTACATTAGTGTAGAATATATCCAATGCCAATGATTTTTTTAGCTCTGCATTGTTCTTGTAAGTACATGTTGTCCTTTATCAGTGTACTTATATTGACATGTATTTGTTCATGTACCATCACTCTGCAGCTTATTTTCCTTTGCCCTCCATTTTCTACACATCAGATCTATATTTACTCTTACCATAAGGTTGGTACTGAAGAAGTTTAGTTGTGCATTGCTCTTGGTTGTGCCTTTTTTCCTTTATCGCTGCACATACATTTATAGCTACTTGGTTATGTAGCATCACTCTTCATCTTATCTTAAATATTCTCCATTTTTTCGTATATTATCACATCTATATTTACTCTTAACAAAATTTAGAATAAAGGCAATGCTTATGAAGAAGATTCTGTGCTAAACTTCTTGAATTGCCCCCCCATCAGCATGGACAAGGGCTTTATAGAGCCTGTCTTCACTAGTAATGTATGTTTGTCCTTCTCAAGCCTTCAAACTTTGTTGTGTATATTTGGTTAGGCATGACTGCAACAGCTATTTATTTTTGGTGTTTGCATCAAATTGCATGTTTAAAGTTCATTATGTAGTTCATAAACAAAAGTATGTCGAAGATCCTGGAACACCTTGACAAACTGAGGAGATACTGTCTCTGGGTGAAGGAAACAGATGATGGCCACAAAACTATGTCCATGGCGGCTTGGACCCTAGTCTGTCACCCGAAAGAGAAAGGTGGGTTGGGGATAATTAATCTTCAAATTCAGAACCAAGGCCTGCTGCTCAAGCAATTACACAAATTTTACAACCGATGTGATGTGCCGTGGGTTAACCTAATTTGATCCAAGTACTATGAGGGTTTGGTTCCCCATGCAGCTGATCGGTCTTGAATCGATTACGGTGGCGCGATATCATGCAGCTCGCTCCAACTTACAGAGGGGTTACGTCGCTGGAGGTTCGTGAGGGGAGCATAGTGCTGTTTTGGAAGGATCTGTGGCACAACTGCGCCCTCGGTGATAGCCACCCCAGGCTGTTCTCCTTTGCGGCTGACGAAGATGTCTTGGTGCAAGCGCTACAGACAGCGCCTACACTTGGGCGAAATTTTCAGCTACCGCTCTCGACGCAAGCCAGGGAAGAGCTGCGAGATCTTCAATGCAGCTTGGCCTCCAGAGAGCTCGTCATCCTTCGTTTTTTTAATTGTCTGGTGGATCCATATCAAGCTTTTTATATTCATCATACCCCTTTCCTTGTTTCAAATGCTTTTTAATACCGATGCACCTCTTAATCGTTCACCTCTCTCTATTCGTATCCGGAGTACTAAAGATATCTTACAAGACTTGTGTTTCCATTCTCAATCCGTTCAAGATATTTCGAAGTTGTTATCTCATTCAAGCCATTTAATTCAACCGGTGCAATCTCTTTTTAAAATCATTTCAACGGTGTTCCTTTTCAGTGGGCCCTAACCCACAGGTCTTTTCCTAGGATCTTACCTGATTCTTCTAATTTCCCCGGAGTTATTCTCAATTCTTTTCAAGTGTGACGTAAGAATGAATTTTCATCAGTCACATGCCTTCTCCAAGATCTTTCAAATTATTTTCATCTTTGGCTCAACCTTTCCTCTTTTAATTCTCCCGGAGTATCTCATACAATTCATGGTGGTTCTCATCTTCATTCTCAACATGTGAAGACCGAAGAAGGATTTCTCTTAAATCTTGCTCCATTCTCTTCAAGATTCATGGTTCTAGCTTGATGCCATCCTCTCATAATTGTTTTCGATTGTGAGAATTCTTTTCTTACCATCCAGAGTATTTCTTGAGTTTTTTTTCCATTTCTTTCTTCCGAAGGCCATCATGTCATAATTCTTCATTCTCAGCGTGTGGCTATCGTTCTCCAAATCTTACCGATGGTTCTTTCAAGATCTCTCTTCCTTGTTCTTCATATCAATTCATGTGCTGTTCCAATCCTACCGGTGGTTCGTTGAAGACCTTCTCAAGTTTTGATATATCTCTTTTAATCCTTTCTACGAGAATAAGTAATATGCCAAATCTGTTGATTGTCATCAATTTAATTGGTGAAGGATAAGCATAACATAATTCTTATTCTTGTTCATCCAAGTGATTAATTCTTTATTCTGGAGGCCCTTAAAATTCTTGGTTTCAATTACTCATCCTTCTTTTTTTCGGAGTTCCAAGTTCTCTCGGTTATATAATCACGGAGCTCCATCTAAATCATCGCAAGGCTTCACCTTGTGTTTTCAACTTCTATTTCTTTCTATCATCCTTTTATTACGGAGTTCTTCATGGAGGCTCTACATGGTGGTTTGTCAAGGATTCTTTTCATTCTTCAATTGTTCTTCAAGATTTCTCTTGAAGTTAAAATCCGCCAAGCTATACTCTAAATTAAACATGGTGCCTAACACATGTTTTTCGAGGAGTTCTAGTATTCTTCTTCTTGCATTCCAAAGCGCAATTCTTTCTACCTTATCTTTTGAGATGGTGTTATATCATTCTTGACAATTTCCTTCATGTTTCACGATTCACATGTTGTCAAGAACGAGGTATATTAAATCCATCAATCTCTTCGTTGGAGTTATCTTGGTAAAGATTTCACCTAAAGCCTTCCCTAAGGAACGTTGCTATTATGGTGTTTATCAATGATCGAAGTTTTCTCCTATCCTCTCGGCGAAAGCAGTTTTTTCATCTCTTTGGTGCTCTCAATCAAATCAATGGTTTCCATTTGTGGCCGATTGTCACCTCATAGTCTCGAGATGTTTTCCATAGGCCCACAACAAGCTTGTGTTTCTCGTTGTTGATTTTCCAACAACTCCATTCGATTCTTCTTTGCAAGGATGCTTTCCAAGTTCACTTGTGGCAAAATTTGTCATTTTCTTCTCCGTCCCTTTATCCCAACGGTCTAACTTCTATTCTTTCATTACGGACGCATTGTGATGTTGTGCTATTCACCCATCACCTCGTTTTGTGAGGATCGTGCTTTTTCTTGCTTATCCATTTAACTGGAGTGTTGTATCATCTCTTCAATATCTTTTCATCTCATCAAGTTTTCTTCTCTTTTCTACTGGAGTGCTGTCCAAATTCTGAAATTCTTGTTCCTTGGCTATCTCATTATACCGATGTGGTCATATTCTTTTCGTTTGTGAAGCTCTTATTTCCATGTCTTTCAACCTTCAAGTTCTCGTAATGTTCCTTCTTCCTCTTTTCTAACGGGATTGTTTGCAATCTCGTTCATCTCTGTTGTACTCTTTCTTTTAAATTGCTCAACATCTCAAGGTTCGTGGTTTCACTCGTTCGTCAAAGAAGCAACTTTGTTTTACCTCTTCTCTTCCTCTTCCGTTTTCCCTCCGGTGCCATCCTAGATCTCGGGACGAGATCCTCTATTAGTGGTGGAGTGTTGTAACGCCCCGGATCCGTTGCGCCAGATGTCCGCCAGTTATTCGCCGTCCTTGCCATGTCATGTGCTTGCGTGTTGCACTTTGCCATGTCATCATATGCATTTCATATCATGTCATCATGTGCATTTCATTTTGCATACAGGTTCGTCTCATGCATCCGAGCATTTTCCCCGTTGTCCGTTTTGCAATCCGGTGCTCCTATGTCCTCCGGCGTCCCCTTCTTCTCTCCTGTTGTGTGCGGGTATTAAACTTTCTCGGAATGGCCCGAGGTTTGCCAAGCGGTCTTGGTATAGCACCGTGAACCGCTTTGTCAAGTTTCGTGCCATTTGGAGGTCGTTGATACTCCAACAGTTAACCGGTAACCGAAGCCTCTTTGTGTGCAGCCCAACACCCCTTCCAAAGTGGCCCAAAACCCATCTAACTCCCCTCCATGCTCTCGGTCGTTCGATCACGATTGCGTGGCCGAAAACCGCTCCTCATTTGGACTCTCCTAGCTCCCTCTACCTATAAAACTTGGTCCTCCCCCTCAATTTTTGCGGATGTTTTTCCCCCCGAAACCCTAGATCTCCTCCTCTGCGCGCCAGACACGTCCGCCCGCCGCCGGACGCGTCCGCCGCCACGTCGCCCAGCCAATCCGCCGCCGCCACCTCAGCGCCGCCGCCTCTGCGCCCAATCCCGCCTGCCACGTCGCTGTCCGGCTCCCCCACCACTGCCATGCCCGCCAGCCCATCAGCGAACCACAGAAGCCGCCGCCGCCCAGCGCTTGCGCCGCCCGCCGCCGTCCTCCGCCGCCCGCCCCGTTCCGCCCCGCCGCCGGCGACTCCTGCGCCCGGGACGCGCCTGCCACCGCCGCCTCGCTCCGCGGCCAGCCGGCGTCCGCCCTCGCCGCTGCGCCGTCCGCGCCAGGCCGCGCCTTCCTCGCCGGTCGCGCCCGCCCATCGGTCCCCGCCGCCGTCCGGTCCCGCTCGGTCGATCCGGTGGCAGGCGGCGGATCCGCTACCCCGCCTCGCCCGACCTCTCTCCGCGAACCCCGACGTAGCTCCGGCGAGATCCCGTGTGCATCGTAATCCGTGCCCAGATCCGGAGGTATAAAATCTGCTAAGTCCCAAATTTTGTCATTATCATGCCATATTCATTGCATCACATCTCTGCATCTGTAGGTCCGTTTTGTGCGTATAATATGTCAAATTGTTCGTCTCGACGAGTACTTCATTTAATTCCATTGCATCATTTTCATTTGAGCTCATCTTGATGCCCGAAATCTTTGTTGGAAGAGTGCATGTTGATGTTAATCTGCTTTGGCTGTTATAACTTCTTTGTTTTATCATTTTGCCATGATTGATGTGTGCATCCTATGAGGTTGAGCTCTACATGAATGTTGAACTATGCCATGCCATCTTTCCAGGGGTGTTCACCATGTATTTTTGTGAGTTGTGTGCTGAGTGTATCAAGCTTGTAAAGTAGGGTAGTTGTTGTTGCTGTTTTCCTGAGAGATTCTGTTATATTTTGTTGCTATGTTAACATGCTTCCACTCATCATTCTATGCATAATCTGGAGATGCTCTATAAACATGTTTTGATATAAATGACTTGCTCTATCCATTCATGCCCTTGTTTGCAATTATAGCCTGCTGGAACATGTTCATATCTTGCTCCAAAGTTGCTTGAAAATGTTGCTGTCAGCCTCTTAACATTAAGTTCACTTGTTTCCATGTGTTTTCCTATTGATCCATGTACCCTATGAACTTGTTCTTTCCATGCTTAGCTTCACAAACATGCCTTCTTACTGTTGGTTGCCTTGCCATGCCATGTATTGCTCTGTGGTGAGTGGTTCAAGCTCACGAACATGCCTACTTATTGTTGTTCCTGCCATGTATATATCTGTAATATAACTTGCCATGTTTACATGGGTGCCATCATATTTTCTGTGCCTTTTTGGCTCATAGTCAGTAAGGGTCTTTTGATCTAGGCAATTAGTAGATTCATGCCATGCCTTTGTTTGCCATGATAAGTTCCTGTAACATGTTGTTTGCTTGCTCTAAACATTGCAACCTGATGTTATTTCTACTAAAGTTTGAAACTGTTATTATTTGCAATATCTCCATGTGTTTTTGAGCATGTTCTAGTTGTTTCTGGAGATAGCTCAGTGTTCATGTTTTGTTATGCTTTACGTGTACTTCATGCCCAGCCTTTTGTTATTATGTTGGGGTGCTGTAGCTTGTTGTTTTGATGCTTGTAAGATGCCTAGTTGCTGTTTTGGCCAGATTGTTGCTATGACTTGTATAGTGTGCATGTGTTGCACCGTTGCTCCGTTTTGAGTGTGCTCTATATGAAACTTGCTTGATTTTGCATGTAGCTTCATATTATCATGTTGCATCCTCGTTTTGGTGTGTTTGCTTGATGTTTGGGTGCATTTTGCATCAATGCCATGTTTAACTTGTTTTGCTCATATCTTCTAGGCCGTATCTCCGAACCTAATGAACTTTATATGTAACTTGACTAGAATTTCGTGTACATCATCTTGGTGCATCTTAAACTTGCTGTTTAACAACTTGAACATAAGGTTTATTCAGTTCTGGACCAATTTCGAAATTTGCATATGAGGACTTACCGGAATTGTTATATGTTGTTCCCGGCCTCATTTAAACTTGCCTCGATGTGTTGTTCTTGTTTGCATCATCTCTTGCCATGAGTAGCTTCACACTAGTAGAAAAGGGGCAATGGTCGGCGGTCCAGCCCATTAGTCTGGTTCAATCGAGCCGGGACCTATGGGGCATCGGACCCGGTTCATGAGCCCCGGGGGCCAGCCGGGCCACGTGGGCCATTGGTCCCGGTTCGTCTAGACCTTTTGGTCCCGGTTGGTGGGATGAACCGGGACCAATGGGCCTCGCTCCTGGCCCACCACCATTGGTCCCGGTTCGTGGCTCGAACCGGGACCAAAGGCAAACTCTTAGTCCCGGTTCATGCGACCAACCGGACCAATGGTGGTGCCTATATATACCCCCTCAGCGCAAGCGAGCACCTTGCTCTGTTTTTTCCGCCGAGGGAGAGGGCTTGGTGGTGCTCTAGCTCACATCATATGCACACAAGGTGTTCGATGGAATGCCGAGCCACACTACTTAAGGTTTCTCCTCTCCAAGCTCGACCGCCAAGCTCCATTTTCCTCCATATTTGTCTAGGTTTAGCGGTCCGTCACGCCCGTCCCGTCTTCAACGTCGTCGATCACCCGCACCGATCTCATCGCCGCACCACCGTCGTGAGCCTCTTGTTCTTATCTTCTTTCCAAAGGAAAAATATTCTTATTTGTATGTTTAGATAGATATATACTTGTATAATTTTCTTACTTTTATTATTGCATCTTATATAGTGCGATGGTTTTGGTATCCGCTCGTCGGCCCTCATCCCATCTATGATTCGGATGTGGTATATATTATCTTTTCATAACTATTGGTTCATTTATTGTTTATGACAATTATGCCGACCAACGTGACATAGATTTTATTCATCTAGGAGGTTGTTGAACCGGAAATTCCAACCGACCCTATTGTCGAGAGGTTAAATTTAGTTGAAGAAGAAAACAATTTGTTGAAGGAAAAAATTAGAAAAATTGAGGAGGAGAAGATGATATTAAAGTTGCATGTTGCGGATGTCGTCGATGATCACAAGATCAAGATGGATGCAATGCGCTTGAAGATTAGAAAGATTAGAAAATATGCCATTCATACCGAGGCTTGGTATCATTATGCCGTTGGATCAGTTGTTACATTGGTTGCTATTATGATCGCATTTGTTTTCGCATTGAATTGTTTTACATAGTTTTAGTGTATGGTTTAATTAATTTAGATGCTCTGCAGAGCTTTATGTTGTTAGATGAGAAATATGTATGTACTTTGGTTTTAATATGATGATGAACTTCTATTAATTTGGTCACTTAATTAATTATCTATTCATGATGTTCTCTAATGATTTTTGACACACTTAATTATATATAATGCACACAGATGAACCGGCAATGGATGTACGGTTCAAGACACACCTCCGAGTACATTAAGGCGTGCATAATTTTCTCGAAGTGGCTGAGGCAAACAAGCGAGAATGGTTTTATGTGTTGTCCATGCCCTATATGTGGAATCTGAAGTCTTACTCGACCGAAAATCCTCCACACCCACCTTTACAAGGGTTTCATGCCACACTATAATGTTTGGGCGAGGCACGAAGAAATAGGGGTTATGATGGAAGGCGGCGAAGAAGAAGAGTACGATGACAACTATGTGCCCCTGAATACGGTGATGCTCGGAAGATCAAGAGGAACCAGACGATGTGCACGATGATGCTGCAGCACGGAGAAGCTGCGGAAGATCAAGAGGAACCAGACGATGTGCCCGATGATGATGATCTCCGCCGGGTCATTGTCGATGCAAGGGCGCAATGCGAAAGTCAAAAGGAGAAGCTGAAGTTCGATCGCATGCTAGAGGACCACAAAAAGGGTTGTACCCCAATTGCGAAGATGGCAACACAAAGCTCGGTACCGTCTTGGAATTGCTGCGATGGAAGGCGAGAATCTTGTGCTGATAAAGGATTTGAGAAGCTACTTAAAATATTGAAGAAGAAGCTTCCAAAGGATAACGAATTGCCCGACAAGACATACGCAGCAAAGAAGGTCGTATGCCCTCTAGGATTGGAGGTGCGAAGATACATGCATGCCCTAATGATCTGCATCCTCTACGCGGTGCGTACAAGGATCTGAACGCATGCCCGCATGCGGTGCATTACAATATAAGATCGACGAGATGACCACGGTGATGTTGTGGCGAGCCCCGGAAGAGGGTTCTGCGAAGGTGATGTGGTATGCTCCTATAATACCACGGTTGAAACGTCTGTTGAAGCGGAGAGCATGCCAAGTTGATGCGATGGCACGTGAGGACCGTAAGAAATACGGGAAGTTGAGAGCACCCGTGATGGGTCGCATGGAGAAAAATCGAGAGAAATCTTGGGATGAGTTTGCAAGTGAGCCAAGGAACGTATGGTTTGCTTTAAGCGCGGATGGCATTAATCCTTTCGGGAGCAGAGCAGCAATCACAGCACTGGCCCGTGACTCTATGTATGTATAACCTTCCTCCTTGGATGTGCATGAAGCGGAAGTTCATTATGATGCCGTTCTCATCCAAGGCCCTAAGCAACCCGGCAATGACATTGATGTGTACCTAAGGCCATTAGTTGAAGAACTTTTACAGCTGTGGAATGGAAGCGGTGTGCGTCGTGGGATGAACACAAGCAGGAGAATTTAACCTAATGGCGTTGCTGTTCGTGACCATCAACGATTGGCCCGCTCTCGGTAACCTTCGGAGACGGACAAACAAGGGATACCACGCATGCACGCACCGCTTACTTGACACCGATAGTATATACCGGCAAGCTGCGGGAAGAATGTGTACACAGGCCATCGTCGATTTCTTCCGACCAACCATCAATGTCGAAAGAAAGGCAAGCATTTCAAAGGCGAGGCAAATCACGGAAGAAGCCCGCCATGCGTCTCGGTGATCACGTACTTGCTATGGTTAATGATTTCGGCCCTGCCTATGATCTCGATGTGTTATATATTATCTTTTCATAACTATTGGTTCATTTATTG
Organism: Aegilops speltoides; assembly: GCA_021437245.1. Classification (NCBI taxonomy): domain Eukaryota; kingdom Viridiplantae; phylum Streptophyta; class Magnoliopsida; order Poales; family Poaceae; genus Aegilops; species Aegilops speltoides. The sequence goes on from CM038146.1 coordinate 72,744,875, forward strand.
TTTATGACATTATGCCGACCAACGTGACATAGATTTTATTCATCTAGGAGGTTGTTGAACCGAAATTCCAACCCACCCTATTGTCGAGAGGTTAAATTTAGTTGAAGAAGAAAACAATTTGTTGGGAAAAATTAGAAAAATTGAGGAGGAGAAGATGATATTAGAGTTGCATGTCATGATGTCGCCGATGATCACAAGATCAAGATGGATGCAATGCACTTGAAGATTAGAAAGATTAGAAAATATGCCATTCATACCGAGGCTTGGTATCATTATGCCGCTGGATCAGCTTGTTACTTTGTTGCGTATTATGATCGATTTGTTTTCGCATTGAAATGTTTTACATAGTTTTAGTGTATGGTTTAATTAATTTAGATGCTCGCAGAGCTTTATGTTGTTAGATGAGAAATATGTATGTACTTTGGTTTTAATATGATGATGAATTTCTATTAATTTGGTCACTTAATTAATTATCTATTCATGATGTTCACTAATGATTTTTGACACACTTAATTATATATAATGCACAGATGAACCGCAATGGATGTACGGTTCAAGACACACCTCCGAGTACATTAAGGGCGTGCATAATTTTCTCAAGTGGCTGAGGCAAACAAGGTAATGGTTTTATGTGTTGTCCATGCCCTATATGTGGGAATACTAAGTCTTACTCGACCGAAAATCCTCCACACCCACCTCGCTTATAAGGGTTTCATGCCACACTATAATGTTTGGACGAGGCACTCGAGAAATAGGGTTATGATGGAAGACGGCGAAGAAGAGTACGATGACAACTATGTGCCCCTGAATACGGTGATGCTCCGAAGATCAAGAGGAACCGACGATGTGCACGGCGATGCTGCAACGGAGAAGCGTGCCAAGATCAAGAGGAACCGTGACGATGTGCGATGATGATGATCTCCGCTGGTCATTGTCGATGCAAGGACGCAATGCGAAGTCAAAAGGAGAAGCTGAAGTTCGATCGCATGCTAGACAACACAAAAAGGGTTGTACCCCAATTGCGAAGATGGCAACACAAAGCTCAAGATCAGATCGAATTGCTGCAAAGGAAGGCGAGAATGCTGTGCTCGAGAAGTTTGAGAAGCTACTTAAAAAATTGAAGAAGAAGCTTCCAAAGGATAACGACCGCCCGACAAGACATACGCAGAAAGAAGGTCGATGCCCTCTAGGATTGAGGTGCGAAGATACATGCATGCCCTAATGATCTGATCCTCTACCGGTGCGCATAAGGATCTCAACGATGCCCGGTATGCGTGCATTACGGTATAAGATCGACGAGATGACCTCGTGTTGTTGACGGCGAGCCCCCAGAAGAGGGTTCCGCGAAGGTGATGTGGTATGCTCCTATAATACCACGGTTGAAACGCCTGCTCGAAACGGAGAGCATGCCAAGTTGATGCGATGGCACAGTGAGGACCGTAAGAAAGACGGAAGAGAGCACCTACGATGGGTCGCAGTGGAGAAAATCGAGAAAGTATCGATGAGTTTGCAAGTGAGCCAAGGAACGATGGTTTGCTTTAAGCGCTGATGGCATTAATCCTTTCGGGAGCAGAGCAGCAATCACAGCACTGCCCGTGACTCTATGTATGTATAACCTTCCTCCTTGATGCATGAAGGAAGTTCATTATGATGCCGTTCTCATCCAAGGCCCTAAGCAACCCGGCAATGACATTGATGTGCCTAAGGCCATTAGTTGAAGAACTTTTACAGCTGTGGACTGGAAACATGTACGACGTGGATGAGCACAAACAGAGGAATTTAACCTAATGGCGGTTGTTCGTGACCATCAACGACATTCCCGCCTCAAGAACTTTCGTGACGATAAATAAGGGATACCACGATGCATGCACTATTTACTTGACACCGATAGTATATACCGCAAGCTGCGGAAGAATGTACTGGTTATCGCCATTTCTTCCGACCAACCATCAATGTCGAAAGAAAGGCAAGCATTTCAAAGGCAGGCAAATCACCGAAGAAGCGCCATGCGCATCGGTGACTTTACTTGCTATGGTTAATGATTTACACGTAATCTTTGGAAAGGGTCCCCGCGGACTAGCTGTTCCGAGTGACGCCGAGGGACACGCACCCATGTGGAAGAAGAAATCTATATTTTGGGACCTACCCACGGAAAGACCTAGAGGTCCGCTTCGATCGACGTGATGCACGTGATTTAAGAACCTTGCATGAACATGCTAGGCTTCTGGTGTGTATGGGAAGACAAAGATACATCCGAGGCACGAGGACCTGCAACGTTTGCATTAAAAAGACGGCATGCTCCAAAGCAAGATGAAGGTCCCGCCACTATGCTTTACCAAAGAAGAGAAGGAAATCTTCTTGAATGCCCGCTTAGTATGAAGGTCCCGACCGCTTCTCATCGAATATAAAAGGAATAATAAATATGGCGAGAAAAGTTTCGAACCTAAAGTCTCATGACGCCACGTGATTATGACGCACTCGCTTCCGGTTGCATTGAGGGGGTTACAGAAAACGTCCGATTAGCCATTGTGAAGCTATGTGCATTCCTCAATGCAATATCTCGTAAGGTGATCGATCCGAAACCATACCAAGGCTAAGGAGTGATGTGGTGCAATGTCTTGGGTTTTGAGTTGGTGTTCCCACCATCCTTCTTCAATATCATGACGACGCTCTAGTTCATCTAGTTGACGAGATTGTCATTCTAGGCCCCGATTTCTACAATATACCGCTTTGAGAGGTTCATGGAGTCCTAAAGAAATATGTCCGAATCGCCAGCCGAAGGAAGCATCTCCATGGGCCATCAAACAGAGGATGTCATCGGGTTTTGTGTTGACTTTATTCTCGCCTTAAGAAGATAGGTCTCCTAAATCACGGTATGAGGGAAGACCGACCGAAAAGGCACGCTTGAAAGGACTCAATAATATATGAGACGGATATTCTTGGTCTCAAGCCCACTACACAGTTCTACGTAACTCTACCTTGGTGACCTGTATGTCGATGAACACAAGAACAATAAGGCCTCAAACACTGGAGCAAAGGCGACGATCGGATTACATGTGAACACATCAGACTTTCAGCAGCTGGTTGAAGCACGATCGAGGTGACAGCACTGTTTGAGGAGCTGTACATGTTATCAGTGGGACCATCTTTGGCTGTATTGATTTGGAAAGGATACGAGATAAATGGGAATACATTTTACACGATCGACCAAGATCAAAAGAGCACCAACCAAAACAGCGTGTCCGCTGATGCAACAACCGAGAGGGAAAGGACACATATTATGGTTACATAGTGGACATATGGGAACTTGACTACGGACATGATTTTAAGGTCCCTTTGTTTAAGTGCAAATGGGTCAATGCCGATATGGAGGTGTAGACCCACAAAGACGGAATGACAACAAGGATCTGAAAATCTTGGGTACACCGACGAACCGCTCATTCCTAGCCAATGATGTGGCATGGTTATCTATGTGAAGGACATGTCCAGAGACCGAGAAAGAGAAAAGATAAGGAAGCAAATACATCATACGATGAGCCAAAGCGCCACATAGTTCTTTTCAGAAAAGGGACATCGGGAGTGGAGGACAAGATGACATGTCTCAAGATTATGAAAAGTTTCATGAAATTCTCCTTTAAAGTCAAGGCTGACCCCAGATCCTCGATAAACGATGAAGATTATCGATGGTTACTAAATAAGCAAATGACACAAGCGAAGAAAAGTGAAGACTTTCTCCCGCAACTATTGTTCGCTTATGATACCATTGTAATCGATTTAGTATGATACCATTGTTCGCTTTGTACATGCACATGCTATGTGTGGGTCAATTTATGATACCATGCCAACTTTCAACTTTTTCAGAGTTCATTTGAAATGCTTTAATGTCTTATGGTTCGCCCTCGTAATAATTAAAAATAGCAACAATAAGTATTTTGTTGTGTAGAAACAAAATAAAATAAATAAAGCAAGAAAGAAAACAAAAAAGTGTTTTCAAATTTGAAAAGTAATGGCACTACAGAAATTTATAATTTTCCTAAAACTAAAAGCAAAAAGAATTAAAAATAAAGCAAAAACAAAAGAAAATAAACAATGCAGAAAACAAAACAAAAAAAACAATAAGTATTTTTTTGTAAGTAGAAACAAAATAAAATAAATAAAGCAAGAAAGAAACAAAAAAAAGTGTTTTCAAATTTGAAAAGTAATGGCACTAATGTAAAGTTTATAATTTTCCTAAAACTAGAAGCAAAAAGAATTAAAAATAAAGCAAAAACAAAAGAAAATAAATAATGCAGAAAACAAAACAAAAACAACAATAAGTATTTTGTTGTAAGTAGAAACAAAATAAATTAAATAAAGCAAGAAAAAAGTGCCACCTAGTGGGCCCCCACGCCTGAATACGACTTGTATCCCTAATTTGGGCCAGATTCGTGCCCGCAAGGCCTGTAGGCCCAACAGCAAAGAAGTAGCAAGTAGGCCCATAAGCCTGAGGAAGGACTTCAAGAGGCGAAGCAAGGGGCTTATAAACTGTGCTCTCTCAACTAGCGAAGGGATTAAACTTTGGCCCCGGCGCGGCGCAGCAGATGGTCCCCTGGTGGCACCAACCGACTAGCTTGAGCCTGTTGAGCCACCAACCGACCAAAGGTCACAGCTTCCCGCCTTTGGGCTGCCGAAAGAGGTTTTGGTCCCGTTGGTGGCTCCAATCGGATTTAAGATTAGTCCTGCTGGTGCCACCAACCGTGACCAATGCTCCTTTATATAAGTAGCACTTTGCGCTTGCAGTTCATCGCCATCTCTCGACGACGCCGAACGATCGACGCCGCCAGTTGCTCCGACGCCGCTCGCTGTTCCCCGCTGCCGCGCCGTGCCGCTCGGCTCACATCGCCGCCTGCCCTTCCGAGTCACAGGCTGGCTGTCAGCCGCCAGCTCGCTGCTGTTGCCGCCAGCTCACAGCCTCAGCGCTCAAGGCCAAGATTCCCCTCAGCTGTCGCCTGCTCGCTGGCTTCCAGGCTATCATTGAGCACAAGACCGGCTCTTTTTTTTTCTTTCATTTTATTAGTTTTATTTTTGTTCAATGTATATATATATATGTGTATGTATATATGTATATATATATATATATGCTCTGTATTTTTCATTTTTATTAGTTTAGTTTTTTGTTTATATACATATATAATGTATATGTGAATGTATGTATATGTGTATGTAATGTTTAAAATTGTTCAGATTGTGTTTTTGTTGATATATGTATTTATTGTTCATATGTGTATTAATGTTTTCATGCAAAAGATAGATTTTAGAAAAGTTCGGTTTTTCCTGTTCATAGATTTTTTTGTTGATATTAATTATTGTAGAATATGCAAATGTTTGTATATTCATATGAACAATGCATTAGGCAAACCTTTGTTTTTTTTCAAATTTTCTATTTGAACATTTTTTTAAAACAAGCAATACTAAAAGAATGAGAGGAAAAGGAAAATAAGAAGAGGAAGAAAGGAGAAAAAGAGGAGAGGAAGAAGAGAGAAAAAAGAAGAGAAAGAAGGAATAGAGGAGAAAGGAGAAATTCTATTTTTCTTCTTCTCCTCTATTCCTTTCTTCTCCTTTTTTTCTTTCTTTACTTTTCTTCTTCTTCTTCCTTTCTTCCTTCTTCCTTTTCCTTTTTCCTTAATTATTTTCCTTTCTCGAGGGAGAAGAAGAAAAGAAGAGGAGAAGAAGAAAGAAAGGAAAGGAGAAAGAAGAAATCAACACGAGGGGTGGTACCGATACCCCTCCCCGATAACATTATTTTCCCATGTATATGTATGTCGCTCGTTGTCGATATAACCCTCTAGATACAACTTCAGCACCACCTCGCCCTCTCGCCAACCAAACTCTCGAGGACACCCAAACCCTAGAGAGAAACGATGTTGGGTGTCTCCCACGATTCTCCCCCGGCCCCACCCGACAAATTAACTCTCTCGAGGCCACCCAAATTTATCAAGTTAAAAGAGCTGCTATCGCCGAGGCCACCTCAAACCCTTGAAGCTTTGTGTCGAGGCGACCCCAAACCCTAGAGAAGCAGCCGCCGAGGCCACTAACATGATTCCTTATTGTGATTAGCTAGCTAGTTCTACGCTTGAGATGTACCATGTTTGAATAATAATTGATGTTGTCAATATTTGCGTAAACTATGGAGCACTCGAGACGAAGAAATGTTGATGTTGGGGAAATAATCGCAAATGGAAGTGATGATGTTGCGCTATTTCATCAACACCCTGGTCGATGGATGAAGAAGAGGGCTATGATTATGATGTTTTCACCCATTAATGCCTACAAGAGGAGGACTATGTTCATGATTCGGTGACACAATGGAGGAAGAAACAGATTAAGGTTGAGCCGAAAGTCACCGAACCGAGTCCGCCAGGTATATATATATAGTTAAGCCCGTATGACAAGTTAATTGATGCATGCATTGTTTTGGTATATGTACACATATTGTAATCGTCCTTTTCTTCCTTATAATTTCTAGCCCTCCGGATCGAGCACAACTTCAAGGAGACGAGGCCCAAGAAAAGTTGAGCTCGATGAAAAGTTTGAGATCATAGAAATCGCCCGACGGCGAACCGATTGAACCCATCCGGACAAAGAAGGCATTTTCTACTCGCGGGTTCTTGTTAGGGACAGATCCCAATCAGATCCAAAGAATGGTATAAGCTCGCTAAGGATGACGCCGAGGTGTCTTATGTCAATGATATGCGAAAGAAGATCTTTGGAATGAGTGAAGGCAAATTTCACCCTACCGCTAGAGGAGGATCCGGAGAAGCCGCAAGAGCAATTAATCAAGTCTTGTGCTCTTAAGAAGATGGCTGGCCTAATGAGGAGGTGGAGGAAAGAGCTGAACCAGTTTGTCATAAAAAAGAGACACCAGAATTCATCGGCAAATATGAGAAGATCAAAGATCGCCCGCATTTGTGGCCCACAAGACATCAGAAAGAGTAAGAAGATGTCGGAGACAAACAAGAAAATGCTGCAAGAAGAAGCTTCACCATCGCACGGGTCGTGGCTACCTCAAAGCCCGCCTAAGTGGTCCAAGGCTGAGCATGATCTTGAAAAGGGATCGAACCAGAGACAATGCGCTGGCTAGACCGCTTGCGACTTGGTTCTTCGGGCTGGCGGAACCTTGACCGTGAATAGGCAAAGGTTGGACGGACGAAAGCAATTGCAAACACCACCAAGAAACTCGACACTATATCGATGTAGCGCAGCGAGGACGTTCTTCCAAACAGGAGAAGGACGAGCTCACAATGGCCCTTGGGAACTCCGAGCACCCCGACGGACACGAGGCACGCCAGCTCCCTTCCGTGGAAGGTTGGTTTTCCAGACGCAGGGGTTACAAGACCCACGAGAGGAGAGAAACCGAGCAGGACCAAATGCAAAGCGCGCTTGAAGGGTAATGGGGCTAGAGGATCGAGAAGAGGAACGAGAAGCAGATCGCAACAAACGACATGCCAAGCTTCCCCGGTTACCCGCCATCTCAGCGGAGAAGCAAGCGCAGCTTCCACCGAGCTGCTTCAGCCGAGCATGTCTTGACGGCTCCTGCCAGCTATCCTGTGGATGATATCGAGTCTCAAATTGCACATTATGGCGTGATGCATGAATTTGAAGGTCAAGGCGGTTGCCAAGTTTATCCTAGTGGACCCGCACAACTTATCACCGCCACGATTCCGTATGATTTGCTAAGGTGATGGTTGATGAAATAACGGAGGATTTGAGGACTCAAGGCTGAGCACCCTACCGTGAAGGGGAGACTAGGCTGGGTTCTGCTCAAGACTCCATGCCTATGGCGGAAGGAGCTCATCGACCTCGAACTGGACGCCCGCCTCGCCCTCCTCCTCCGGCGAAGTCAGGCACTGCCTCCTCCACCTCCTCCTCCGGGCGAGTACGACGTGGCACGCATGCACTCCGCCTCCTTCTCCGGGCGCTGGCGGCACTCCGCCTCCTTCTCGCTCGCCAAAGAAGGGCGGAAGAGACCTATGCGACATGACCTGAAATGCTCAGCAAGTAAGTTCAATCGATCATTATCGCACTATATCGGCAACTTTTGTTCATTTCGATATCTCAAGTAATAAATATTTTCTTTGTCTTGCAGGGTTTGGAAACAGTTCACCGCACAAGCTCGGATCGCCAAAGGAGCTGTATATACATACCCGAAAGTAAGTACCATCAGGCCAGATCTCCGCTGATTCTATAGCTATACTTTCATCAATGCCATTTATATAATGCTTCATTATCAGTTTGATTGACCTCTATTTCGTAGTGCTTGTGGCAGGAGGAAGGAATGATTTCTGTGGATACTACAAAGGTAGTTCATCTACAACGCGACTTTAAAAACAAGTGGGCTACTCTAGAAGACAATATGAAGTGCGTAGCAATAATATTCACAATTTCATTTTATTACACCATCATTTCTGTTGAGTTTCATCATATATATGTATTAATTAACCCCTTCTTCAAATTAATTAGACGTGGCAGATGCGGATGAACTCCTAGAACCAGATCGCATGAAAGCAATCAAGAGGAATTATGGATTCTTTCTTGAACACCATCAAGAAGCCGAGAATACCATGTGGAACTTCAATTCAAATGCTAGTGGTTTGTAATTAAGAGATCTTATATAGATTGTACATGTATGTAGCCAAGAAACTTGTTGTTCGACCAATCTCTCGAGAAAGAGAGGTCGATCGATCACTTTCCTCAGTATGCATGACTAACTTCAGACTCAATGGTTCTTCGATCACTTATGTATATATACTTAGCGCCGAAAGCACACGGACATAAGAGAGGACACTTCTCTATTAATTAGCTAGCTAACACAATATAAAACACCTAAATTAACCCCACAAAACCCCCAACCCCCTCCTTTCAAAAAAAAACAAAACCCCAGCCATCGAATGCGCACATCGGATGGCTTTTTGTCCTGTTGAGCCACCAACCGGGACCAAAGGCCTCGACCGGCTCCGGGCGCACGGCCACGGACATTGGTCCTGCTGTGTTTGAACCGACTAATGGATTGAGGTATTAGTAATCACTATTAGTCCCGGTTCCTAATCGACTAAAGGCCCTACAACCGGACTGATTGATGGTTTTCTACTAGTGTCATGTAGACTTGGTCATGCATCATGCTTGTTGTGCATCCCGCCGTAACACCCGGATGTACCTTTCCATATTTGTAACTTCAACTCTTGCCATTTTCGGATATGTGCTATGATATTCCTCCGTGGTTGGGTTTTGTTTTCATTTTGCATTTTGTTCATGTCATGCATCTCATATCATGTCATCATGTGCATCTCATTTGCATACGTGTTCGCCTCATGATTCCGGCATATTCCCGCTGTCCGCTTTTGTAATCCGACACTCCTATGTTCCCCGCCGCCCCTCTTGTCCTTTTTCCGTGCGGGTGTTGAACATTATGAATGGACTGAGCCTTGCCAAGTGGCCCTGGTATAGCACCGTAGACCACCTGTCAAGTTTCGGGTCATTTGAGTTCGCTGGTACTCCAACGGTTAAGGCTCTCGAAAGGCTCTTTGAGTTGCAGCCCAACAACCCTTCAAAACAGCCCAATAACCCATCTAACTCCCTCCATGCCCTCGGTCGCTCGATCACGATCGTGGTATAAAACTACACCCCATTTGACACTCCTAGCTCCCCACCTCTATAAATAGACCTCCAAATCCGCAAACCCTAGCGATTTTTCTCCTCACCACGGACACGTCCGATCAGGCCGATCGTCTGGCGCCGCTCGGGCGAACTCAGGGCGCGAAGGACTCAGGCCATCACATGCCTGCCCGCTGAGTCACGGCTGCCTCCCATACCAAGGTCTGCGCCTCACAAGGGTCCACACACTGACTGGCCACACTGGGCTTCACACACACACACACACACTACACACACAAGGCACATTGCCGCTCACGGGCGGCCTTCCTCCGGCGAAAGCCTGGCCTCGCCCTCCTGCCGACGACCATCAAGGCCCGAGCCGATTCGATCCAGATCTGACCCACGGTTGACTTCTTCTCCCCCAAATGTCTAAGTCTTTTTTCTGTCAATACTCTGCATTTTTCATAGCATCACATCTCCGCAACTGTGGGCTCCATTATGTCAAAATGTTTGTCTCGAAGAGTACATCATTTCATTCCATTGCATCATTTGCATTTGAGCCCATCTTGATGCCCGAAATGCTGTTGGAAGATAGCTTCAGATCGTTAGTTTCAGAATCTTATCAGCTCGAGCTATTTTGTCATTTTTGCCATGAATTATGTGTGCACCCTATGAACTTGAGTCCTGTGAGTTGAACATTGCCATGCCATCTTTCCAGGGGTGTTTGCTATGTATTTTGTGAGCTATGTGTTGACTAGAACAAGCATGCAAAGTAGGGATGATGTTATTCCTGATTTCAGGGACTTAGTGTTTTCACTAAGTCTTGTCCTGCTGTTAATTTTATGCCATATGTTCATGTTGTTACAGAGAGATCTATGCCCTTTTGAGCATGATCATTAAGGGTGTTTTGAACATATGGTTGTGTTCTATCCATCCATGCCTTTGTTGGTATTTATGGAGTAGTCTAGCATGTCATTTTCGTGCTCCACTTTTGCTTGAAAATGTTTCCTGGGACTGTTTATGGAGATTCAATTTTCACGAGATCGTAGAAGGATCCGCATGCTATGATGTTGTTCTTGCCATGTATAGCTCCTATGCCATGTCTTCTTGATGGGTGTATGCTTAGTTTATCTTGAGAAGCTCTGTAGTGAGTGCATCGAGCTCACGAACATGCCATGTTGAATCTGTTTTTGCCATGTCCTGATATTTCACTAAGTCTGAAATCTGTAATAAAACTTGCAATGTTTACATGGGTGCCATCATTTTAAGGTCCTTTTGGCTTATGGTCAGTAAGGACTATTGAAATATGCTTTGAGTAGAATCATGTCATGCCTTGCTTTGCTATTATAAGTTCCTGTAGCATGTTGTTTGCTTGCTCTAATCATGCCTTCCCTGTTAATTCCTGCCATGTTAGTATTTTCACTAAGTCCGTGAACCCGATATTTTGAGCACTTTCACCATGCTTGTGTAAACATGTTATGATGTGATTTAGCCATAGCTCAGTGATCCTCTATTGTTAAGCATATCCTGTAGTTGCCATATGCTTTGTTTTTATGTTGGTGCTGTAGCATAGTTTCGTGTTATGGCTAAGTAGCATCGGCTGTTAAACGCAGATTTGCGCATTCTTGTTTTGCTTGTCATTTGCAAACCGTGCATCCGATTCCTGATCTTTATATCGATTTCAACCGAAATCACCCCATCTTTCCAGTGGCATACTTGGTTTGCAAGTTGATGCCCGTTCATCATTTTCCTTCCGGAGTATATGCATGCATATCACATCTCGTGATCACGCATGTCATGTTTTGCATCATATTGCTTGTGCATTGTTCCTTGTTTTGATTGTGGTTCCTGTTTGTGTTCTTGCTTTGGTAGAGCCGGAGACGAGTACGTGAACGAGGAGCCTGTTGAGAACGACTCACGAGGATCCAACCTTCGACAACTCGAGAACCTTACAGTGCAAGATGACCATACCTTCAAATCACTTCTATCTTTGCTTGCTAGATTTCTTTTGCTATGCCTATGCTATGGATACCTACCACTTGCTATATCATGCCACCCATATTTCCATGTCAACCTCTAACCATCCATGTCCTAGCAAACCGTTGTTTATTATGTTTTCGCTTTCACTCCCTCTTATAGCTGCTAGTTGCAGATGAAGATGAAGTTTGCTTGTTGAACACGGATATTTTGGGATATCACAATATCTATTGTTTTAATTAATGCATCTATATACTTGGTAAAGGGTGGAAGGCTCGCCTTATGCTCGTGTTTTGTTCCACTCTTGCCACCCTAGTTTTATACCGTGTTATGTTCCTTGATTTTATGCCTTACGCTTGTCGGGTGATTTATGGGACCCCTTGACAGTCTCGCGAATAAACCTCCAAAGAAGGCCCAACCTTGGTTTTACCATTTGCCACCTAGCCTTTTCCCCTTTCAGCCCGAGGGTCATCTTTATTTACCCCCCGCCGCTGTCTCCGAAAGTGTTGGTCCAAACTAGAGCACCGTGCGGGACCATTCCTTGGCAACTTGATTACGTTTGCACCAGACGCTTCGCTTATCCGGTGCCCCGAGAACGAGATATGTGCAGCTCCTATCGGATTTGTCAAGACAAAGGTGGTCTTGCTGGTTTAGTTTTACCATTGTCGAAATGTCTTGATGTACCGATACCGGTCCGATCGCGGTGTCTTGGGTGAAGGTTTATTCCTTCATGACCGTGAGAGCTTGTGATGGCTTGTTGGGACACCGCAGGTATTATCTTTCAAAGCCGGTTCATGTTATGAGGCAGATGGGAATTTGTTAATGTCCGTTGTAGAAACCCAAGTTGATTTTAATTAAAATACATCAACCCGTATGTAACCGTGAGGGTCTTTCTTGTGGAGTCCGGAAGTGAACACGGTTGGAGTTATGCTTGACGTAGTAGTCAGATCACTTTTGATCGCTAATAGTTTCAATGACCGCGCTTTGCTTCTCTTCTCGCTTCTTTTGGTATGTAGCCACCATATATGGTCGCTTGCAGCAGCTCCTCCTTTTTGACACCAGCCTTCCTTGCTTAAATAGTTTTGATCTCGCTGGTGTGAGAGATTGTTGAGTCCCCGTGGCTCATGATTCTACCAAAAAGATGCGGTATTGCGATAACGCTGATGGCACAACCGAGCTGAAGGGAATATGATGAGGCCCTTGGTCGATACTATGTTTCTTTTCCCGGACGATTAGTAGTGGAGCCTGGGCTATGATCGATTTGTGTCGATTTGGGGTTCTTCTTTTATTTTGGTTCCGAGTCGGACCTTGATTGTATCCGGATGATGTGAATGGCCGAGGTTTGCCAAGCGGTCTTGGTATAGCACCGTAGACCGCTTGTCAAGTTTCGTGCCATTTGGAGGTCGTTGATACTCCAACGGTTAACCGGTAACCGCAGGCTTCTTTTGTGTGCAGCCCAACACCCTTCCAAAGTGGCCCAAAACCCATCTAACTCCCTCCATGCTCTCGGTCGTTCGATCACGATCGCGTGGCAAAAACCGCCTCATTTGGACTCCCTAGCTCCCTCTACCTATAAAACTTGGTCCTCCCCTCAATTTTTATGGATGTTTTCCCCCAAAACCTTAGATCTCCTCCTCTGCGCGCCAGACACGCTCCGCCATTGCCGCGGGACGTCCGCCGCCACGCCGCCCAGCCAATCCGCCGCCGCCACCTCAGCGCCGCCGCCTCTGCGCCCAATCCCGCCGCCACGTCGCTGTCCGGCTCCCCACCACCGCCCCATGCCCGCAGCCCATCATGTTCAGCAGAAGCCGCCTGCCGCCCAGCGCTTGCGCCGCCCGCGCCGCCGTCCTCCGCCCCGCCGCCCGGTTCCGCCCCCCTGGGCGACTCCTGGCCGCGGGACGCGCCCCTGCCGCCGCCTCGCTCCGCGGCCGCCGTCCGCGCCCTACGCCCGGCGTGCCGCCTCCCGCCAGCGCCGTCCGCGCCAGCAGCCGCGCCTTCCCTCGCTCGCGGCGCGCGCCCCATCGGTCCCCGCCGCCGTCCGGTCCCGCTCCGGTCAGATCCGGTGGCCGGGCGGCCGGATCCGCTGCCCCCGCCTCGCCCCGACCTCTCTCCGGCGAACCCCGACGTAGCTCCGGCGAGATCCCGTGTGCATCGTAATCCATGCCCAGATCCGGAGGTATAAAATCTGCTAAGTCCCAAATTTTGTCATTATCATGCCATATTCATTGCATCACATCTCTGCATCTGTAGGTCCGTTTTGTGCGTATAATATGTCAAATTGTTCGCCTCGACGAGTACTTCATTTAATTCCATTGCATCATTTTCATTTGAGCTCATCTTGATGCCCGAAATGCTGTTGGAAGAGTGCATGTTGATGTTAATCTGCTTTGGCTGTTATAACTTCTTTGTTTTATCATTTTGCCATGATTGATGTGTGCATCCTATGAGGTTGAGCTCTACATGAATGTTGAACTATGCCATGCCATCTTTCCAGGGGTGTTGACCATGTATTTTTGTGAGTTGTGTGCTGAGTGTATCAAGCTTGTAAAGTAGGGTAGTTGTTGTTGCTGTTTTCCTGAGAGATTCTGTTATATTTTGTTGCTATGTTAACATGCTTCCACTAATCATTCTATGCATAATCTGGAGATGCTCTATAAACATGTTTTGATATAAATGACTTGCTCTATCCATTAATGCCCTTGTTTGCAATTATAGCCTGCTGGAACATGTTCATATCTTGCTCCAAAGTTGCTTGAAAATGTTGCTGTCAGCCTCTTAACATTAAGTTCACTTGTTTCCATGTGTTTTCCTATTGATCCATGTACCCTATGAACTTGTTCTTGCCATGCTTAGCTTCACAAACATGCCTTCTTACTGTTGGTTGCCTTGCCATGCCATGTATTGCTCTGTGGTGAGTGGTTCAAGCTCACGAACATGCCTACTTATTGTTGTTCCTGCCATGTATATATCTGTAATATAACTTGCCATATTTACATGGGTGCCATCATATTTTCTGTGCCTTTTTGGCTCATAGTCAGTAAGGGTCTTTTGATCTAGGCAATTAGTAGATTCATGCCATGCCTTTGTTTGCCATGATAAGTTCCTGTAACATGTTGTTTGCTTGCTCTAAACATTGCAACCTGATGTTATTTCTACTAAAGTCTGAAACTGTTATTATTTGCAATATCTCCATGTGTTTTTGAGCATGTTCTAGTTGTTTCTGGAGATAGCTCAGTGTTCATGTTTTGTTATGCTTTACGTGTACTTCATGCCCATGCCTTTTGTTATTATGTTGGGGTGCTGTAGCTTGTTGTTTTGATGCTTGTAAGATGCCTAGTTGCTGTTTTGGCCAGATTGTTGCTATGACTTGTATAGTGTGCATGTGTTGCACCGTTGTTCGCTTTTGAGTGTGCTCTATATGAAACTTGCTTGATTTTGCATGTAGCTTCATATTATCATGTTGCATCCTCGTTTTGGTGTGTTTGCTTGATGTTTGGGTGCATTTTGCATCAATGCCATGTTTAACTTGTTTTGCTCATATCTTCTAGGCCGTATCTCCGAACCTAATGAACTTTATATGTAACTTGACTAGAATTTCGTGTAGATCATCTTGGTGCATCTTAAACTTGCTGTTTAACAACTTGAACATAAGGTTTATTCAGTTCTGGACCAATTTCGAAATTTGCATATGAGGACTTACCGGAATTGTTATATGTTGTTCCCGGCCTCATTTAAACTTGCCTCGATGTGTTGTTCTTGTTTGCATCATCTGTTGCCATGAGTAGCTTCACACTAGTAGAAAAGGGGGCAATGGTCCCGGCCGGTCCAGCCCATTAGTCCTGGTTCAATCCAGAACCGGGACCAATGGGGGCATCGGACCCGGTTCATGAGCCCCGGGGGCCAGCCGGGCCACGTGGGCCATTGGTCCCGGTTCGTCTGGACCTTTTGGTCCCGGTTGGTGGGATGAACCGGGACCAATGGGCCTCGCTCCTAGCCCACCACCATTGGTCCCGGTTCGTGGCTCGAACCGGGACCAAAGGCAAACCTTTAGTCCCGGTTCATGCGACCAACCGGGACCAATGGTGGTGCCTATATATACCCCTCACAAGAGCAGAGCACACTTTCTGCTTTTTTTTCGGCCGAGGGGAGAGGGCTTGGTGGTGCTCTAGCTCACCTCATATGCACACAAGGTGTTCATGGAATGCCCGAGCCACACTACTTAAGGTTTCTCCTCTCCAAGCTCGACCGCCAAGCTCCATTTTCCTCCATATTTGTCTAGGTTTAGCGGTCTCATCACGCCTGTCCCCTGCCTTCAACGCTGCCGATCACCCGCACCGATCTCATCGCTGGCACCACCGTGGTGAGCCTCTTGTTCTTATCTTCTTTCCGAAAGGAAAAATATTCTTATTTGTATGTTTAGATAGATATATACTTGTATAATTTTCTTACTTTTATTATTGCATCTTATATAGTGCGATGGTTTTGGTATCCGCCCCGCTGGCCCTCGGCCCCGCCTATGATTCGGATGTGTTATATATTATCTTTTCATAACTATTGGTTCATTTATTGTTTATGACAATTATGCCGACCAACGTGACATAGATTTTATTCATCTAGGAGGTTGTTGAACCGAAATTCCAACCGACCCTATTGTCGAGAGGTTAAATTTAGTTGAAGAAGAAAACAATTTGTTGAAGGAAAAAATTAGAAAAATTGAGGAGGAGAAGATGATATTAGAGTTGCATGTTGCGGATGTCGTCGATGATCACAAGATCAAGATGGATGCAATGCACTTGAAGATTAGAAAGATTAGAAAATATGCCATTCATACCGAGGCTTGGTATCATTATGCCGTTGGATCAGTTGTTACTTGGTTGCGATTATGATCGCATTTGTTTTCGCATTGAAATGTTTTACATAGTTTTAGTGTATGGTTTAATTAATTTAGATGCTCTGCAGAGCTTTATGTTGTTAGATGAGAAATATGTATGTACTTTGGTTTTAATATGATGATGAATTTCTATTAATTTGGTCACTTAATTAATTATCTATTCATGATGTTCACTAATGATTTTTGACACACTTAATTATATATAATGCACACAGATGAACCGGCAATGGATGTACGGTTCAAGACACACCTCCGAGTACATTAAGGGCGTGCATAATTTTCTCGAAGTGGCTGAGGCAAACAAGCGTAATGGTTTTATGTGTTGTCCATGCCCTATATGTGGGAATACTGAAGTCTTACTCGACCG
The DNA here is from genome assembly GCA_021437245.1 of Aegilops speltoides. Lineage (NCBI taxonomy): Eukaryota > Viridiplantae > Streptophyta > Magnoliopsida > Poales > Poaceae > Aegilops > Aegilops speltoides. Next base: position 72,761,740 of record CM038146.1, read on the forward strand.
AAAATCCTCCACACCCACCGCTTTACAAGGGTTTCATGCCACACTATAATGTTTGGACGAGGCATCGAGAAATAGGGGTTATGATGGAAGACGGCGAAGAAGAAGAGTACGATGACAACTATGTGCCCCTGAATACGGTGATGCTCCGAAGATCAAGAGGAACCAGACGATGTGCACGATGATGCTTGCAACGGAGAAGCTGCTGAAGATCAAGAGGAACCGACGATGTGCCCGATGATGATGATCTCCGCCGGTCATTGTCGATGCAAGGACGCAATGCGAAAGTCAAAAGGAGAAGCTGAAGTTCGATCGCATGCTAGACAACCACAAAAAGGGTTGTACCCCAATTGCGAAGATGGCAACACAAAGCTCGAGACCGTCTTCGAATTGCTGCAATGGAAGGCGAGAATGTCAGGCTCGATAAAGGATTTGAGAAGCTACTTAAAAATTGAAGAAGAAGCTTCCAAAGGATAACGAATTGCCCGACAAGACATACGCAGCAAAGAAGGTCGATGCCCTCTAGGATTGAGGTGCGAAGATACATGCATGCCCTAATGATCTGATCCTCTACATGGTGCGTATAAGGATCTGAACGCATGCCCGGTATGCGGTGCATTACGGTATAAGATCGACGAGATGACCACGGTGTTGTTGACGGCGAGCCCCCAGAAGAGGGTTCTGCGAAGGTGATGTGGTATGCTCCTATAATACCACGGTTGAAACGTCTGTTGAAACGGAGAGCATGCCAAGTTGATGCGATGGCACAGTGAGGACCGTAAGAAAGACGGAAGTTGAGAGCACCCGCGATGGGTCGCATGGAGAAAAATCGAGAGAAAGTATTGGGATGAGTTTGCAAGTGAGCCAAGGAACGTATGGTTTGCTTTAAGCGCGGATGGCATTAATCCTTTCGGGAGCAGAGCAGCAATCACAGCACTGGCCCGTGACTCTATGTATGTATAACCTTCCTCCTTGGATGTGCATGAAGCGGAAGTTCATTATGATGCCGCTCTCATCCAAGGCCCTAAGCAACCCGGCAATGACATTGATGTGTACCTAAGGCCATTAGTTGAAGAACTTTTACAGCTGTGGATGGAAACGATTATACGACGTGGGATGAGCACAAACAGAGGAATTTAACCTAATGGCGTTGCTGTTCGTGACCATCAACGATTGGCCCGCCTCAAGAAACTTTCGTGACGGACAAATAAGGGATACCACGCATGCATGCACTATTTACTTGACACCGATAGTATATACCGCAAGCTGCGGGAAGAATGTGTACACAGGCCGTCGCCGATTTCTTCCGACCAACCATCAATGTCGAAAGAAAGGCAAGCATTTCAAAGGCGAGGCAAATCACCGAAGAAGCCCGCCATGCGTATCGGTGATCACGTACTTGCTATGGTTAATGATTTACACGTAATCTTTGGAAAGGGTCCCGCGGACTAGCTGTTCCGAGTGACGCCGAGGGACACGCACCCATGTGGAAGAAGAAATCTATATTTTGGGACCTACCCTCTTTGGAAAGACCTAGAGGTCCGCTCTTCGATCGACGTGATGCACGTGATTTAAGAACCTTTGCATGAACATGCTAGGCTTCTTGGGTGTGTATGGGAAGACAAAAGATACATCCGAGGCACGAGAGGACCTGCAACGTTTGCACGAAAAAGACGGCATGCCTCCAAAGCAAGATGAAGGTCCCGCCACTATGCTCTTACCAAAGAAGAGAAGGAAATCTTCTTTGAATGCCTGCTTAGTATGAAGGTCCCGACGGCTTCTCATCGAATATAAAAGGAATAATAAATATGGCGAGAGAAAAGTTTCGAACCTAAAGTCTCATGATCGCCACGTGATTATGACGCTTTTGCTTCGGTTGCATTGAGGGGCTTCTACAGAAAACGTCCGATTAGCCATTGTGAAGCTATGTGCATTCCTCAATGCAATATCTCAGAAGGTGATCGATCCAGAAACCATACCAAGGCTAAGGAGTGATGTGGTGCAATGTCTTGTCAGTTTTGAGTTGGTGTTCCCACCATCCTTCTTCAATATCATGACGCACGTTCTAGTTCATCTAGTTGACGAGATTGTCATTCTAGGCCCCGTATTTCTACACAATATGTACCGCTTTGAGAGGTTCATGGGAGTCCTAAAGAAATATGTCCGTAACCGCGCCAGGCCAGAAGGAAGCATCTCCATGGGCCATCAAACAGAGGATGTCATCGGGTTTTGTGTTGACTTTATTCCTGGCCTTAAGAAGATAGGTCTCCCTAAATCACGGTATGAGGGAAGACTGACTGGAAAAGGCACGCTTGGAAAGGACTCAATAATATGCAGAGACGGATATTCTTGGTCTCAAGCCCACTACACAGTTCTACAGAACTCTACCTTGGTGACCCCGTATGTCGATGAACACAAGAACAGTCTGCGCTTCAAACACTCGGAGCGGTCTGACGACTGGATTATGTGAACACATCAGACTTTCAGCAGTTGGTTGGAAGCACGACGAGGTGACAACACTGTTTGTGAGGAGCTGTACATGTTATCCAGGGACCATCTTTGGCTGTATTGATTTGGAAAGGATACGAGATAAATGGGAATACATTTTACACGATTGACCAAGATCAAAAGAGCACCAACCAAAACAGCGGTGTCCGCTTTGATGCAACAACCGAGAGGGAAAGGACACATATTATGGTTACATAGTGGACATATGGGAACTTGACTACGGACATGATTTTAAGGTCCCTTTGTTTAAGTGCAAATGGGTCAATCTGTCAGAGGCGGGTGCAATAGACCCACAAGACGGAATGACAACAAGGATCTGAAAAATCTTGGGTACACCGACGAACCGTTCGTCCTAGCCAATGATGTGGCACAGGTTATCTATGTGAAGGACATGTCCATGGACCGAGAAAGAGAAAAGATAAGGAAGCAAATACATCATACGATGAGCCAAAGCGCCACATAGTTCTTTTCAGAAAAGGGACATCGTGGGAGTGGAGGACAAGATGACATGTCTCAAGATTATGAAAAGTTTCATGAAATTCTCCTTTAAAGTCAAGGCTGACCCCACATCCCGATAAACGATGAAGATTATCGATGGTTACTGGCGCAATAAGCAAATGACACAAGCGAAGAAAAAGTGAAGACTTTCTCCGCAACTATTGTTCGCTTATGATACCATTGTAATCGATTTAGTATGATACCATTGTTCGTTTTGTACATGCACATGCTATGTGTGGGTCAATTTATGATACCATGCCAACTTTCAACTTTTTCAGAGTTCATTTGAAATGCTTTAATGTCTTATGGTTCGGCCCTCGTAATAATTAAAAATAGCAACAATAAGTATTTTGTTGTAAGTAGAAACAAAATAAAATAAATAAAGCAAGAAAGAAAACAAAAAAGTGTTTTCAAATTTGAAAAGTAATGGCACTAACAGAAATTTATAATTTTCCTAAAACTAAAAGCAAAAAGAATTAAAAATAAAGCAAAAACAAAAGAAAATAAACAATGCAGAAAACAAAACAAAAAACAACAATAAGTATTTTTTTGTAAGTAGAAACAAAATAAAATAAATAAAGCAAGAAAGAAAACAAAAAAAAAGTGTTTTCAAATTTGAAAAGTAATGGCACTAACAGAAAGTTTATAATTTTCCTAAAACTAGAAGCAAAAAGAATTAAAAATAAAGCAAAAACAAAAGAAAATAAATAATGCAGAAAACAAAACAAAAAACAACAATAAGTATTTTGTTGTAAGTAGAAACAAAATAAATTAAATAAAGCAAGAAAAAAGTGCCACCTAGTGGGCCCCCACGGCTGAATACGACTTGTATCCCTAATTTGGGCGAGATTCAGGCCCAGAGAGGCCCGTAGGCCCAACAGCAAAGAAGTAGCAAGTAGGCCCATAAGCCTGCAGTAGGAAGGACTTCAAGAGGCGAGCGGCAAGGGGCTTATAAACCAGTGTGCTCCCCTCTCAACTAGCGAGGTGGGACTAAACTTTGGCCCGATCGCGGCAGCAGAGGCATTTGGTCCCGGTTGGTGGCACCAACCGACTAAAGAGACTTTAGTCGGTTGGAGCCACCAACCGACCAAAGGTCGCAGCTTCCGCCTTTGGGCTGCCAAAAAGAGGCCTTTGGTCCCGTTGGTGGCTCCAATCGGGACTAAAGAGATTAGTCCCGTTGGTGCCACCAACCGTGACCAATGCTCCTTGTATATAAGTAGCACTTTGCGTTTTGCAGTTCATCGCCACATTGCCCCCCGACGACGCCGAACGATCGACGCCGCCAGTTGCTCTCGACGCCGCCCGCTGCCCCCGCCGTCGCTGTCGCCGCCGCCGTCGCCGCCAGCCCGTCATCGTCGCCGTCCTCCCGAGCCAGCGCTTCGCCGTCGCCGCCGCCAGCTCTGCGTCGCCGCCCGAGCTCCCACGTCGTCGCCGCCGCCACGCCCCAGCGCCCAGCGCCCGCACCCGTCGCCGTCGCCCGCCCAGCTCACACATCATGTGAGCCCACACAAGACCGGCTTTTTTTTTTCTTTCATTTTATTAGTTTTATTTTTTGTTCAATGTATATATATATATGTGTATGTATATATGTGGCTATATATATATATGCGGCTCTGTATTTTTCATTTTTATTAGTTTAGTTTTTTGTTTATATACATATATAATGTATATGTGAATGTATGTGGCTATGTGTATGTAATGTTTAAAATTGTTCAGATTGTGTTTTTGTTGATATATGTATTTATTGTTCATATGTGTATTAATGTTTTCATATATGCAAAAGATAGATTTTAGAAAAGTTCGGTTTTTTCCTGTTCATAGATTTTTTTGTTGATATTAATTATTGTAGAATATGCAAATGTTTGTATATTCATATGAACAATGCATTAGGCAAAACCTTTGTTTTTTTTCGAAATTTTCTATTTGAACATTTTTTTAAAACAAGCAATACTAAAAGAATGAGAGGAAAAAGGAAAATAAGAAGAGGAAGAAAGGAGAAAAAGAGGAGAGGAAGAAGAGTAGAAATAAATAAGAAGAGGAAAAAAGAAGAAAAAGAAGAGGAGAAGAAGAAAGGAATAGAGGAGAAAGGAGAAATTCTATTTTTTCTTCTTCTCCTCTATTCCTTTCTTCTTCTCCTCTTTTTTTTCTTCTTTTACTTCTTCTTCTTCTTCTTCCTTCTTCCTTCTTCCTCTTTTCTTCCTTTTCCTTAATTATTTTCCTTTCTCGAGGGAGAAGAAGAAAAAGAAGAGGAGAAGAAGAAAGAAAGGAAAGGAGAAAGAAGAAACTTCAACACGAGGGGTGGTACCGATACCCCTCCCGATAACATTATTTTCCCATGTATATGTATGTCGCGTCGTTGTCGATATAACCCCTCTAGATACAACTTCAGCACCACCTCGGCCCTCTCGCTCGACCAAAACTCTCGAGGACACCCAAACCCTAGAGAGAAAACGATGTTGCAGGTCTCCTCGCATTCCCCCCCTTGGCTCCTACCCGACAAATTAACTCTCTCGAGGCCACCCAAATTTATCAAGTTAAAAGAGCGTTATCGCCGAGGCCACCTCAAACCCTTGAAGCTTTGTGTCGAGGCGACCCCAAACCCTAGAGAAGCAGCGTCGAGGCCACTAACATGATTCCTTATTGTGATTAGCTAGCTAGTTCTACGTTTGCCAGTATGTACCATGTTTGAATAATAATTGACATGTTGTCAATATTTGCAGAAACTATGGAGCACTCCCGAGACGAAGAAACAGAAGCGATGTTGGGGGAAATAATCGCAAATGGAAGTGATGATGTTGCGTCATTTCTCATCAACACCGTTGGTCAGATGGATGAAGAAGAGGGCTATGATTATGATGTTTTCGACCCATTAATGCCGTTACAAGAGGAGGACTATGTTCATGATGGCTCCGGTGACACAATGGAGGTACAAGACGAAGGAGACCGTGCCGAGCCGAGTCACCGAACCGAGTCCGGCCAGGTATATATATATTAGTTAAGCCCGTGCTGACAAGTTAATTGATGCATGCATTGTTTTGGTATATGTACACATATTAAGTACTGTCGTCTTTCTTCCTTATAATTTCTAGCCCTCCGGATCGAGCACAACTTCGGTAAGGAGACGAGGCCCAAGAAAAGTTGAGCTCGGATGAAAAGTTTGAGATCATAGAAATCGTTCGACGGCGAACCGATTGAACCCATCCGGACAAAGAAGGCATTTTCTACTCGGTCACGGGGTTCTTGTTAGGGACAGATCCCAATCAGCATCCAAAGAATGGTATAAGCTCTGCTAAGGATGAAGACGCCGAGGTGTCTTATGTCAATGATATGCGAAAGAAGATCTTTGGAATGAGCTGAAGGCAAATTTCACCCTACCGCTAGAGGAGGATCCGGAGAAGCCGTTAAAGAGCAATTAATCAAGTCTTGTGCTCTTAAGAAGATGGCTGGCCTAATGAGGAGGTGGAGGAAAGAGCTGAACCAGTTTGTCACGAAAAAAGAGACACCAGAATTCATCGGCAAATATGAGAAGATCAAAGATCATCGCCCGCATTTGTGGCCCACAAGACATCGAAAAGAGTAAGAAGATGTCGGAGACAAACAAGAAAAATGCTGCGAAGAAGAAGCTTCACCATCGCACGGGTCGTGGCTACCTCAAAGCCCGCCTAAGTGGTCCAAGGCTGAGCATGATCTGCTTGAAAAAGGATCGAACCGAGACAATGCGCTGGCTAGACCGTTGCGGACTTGGTTCTTCGGGCTGGCGGAACCTTGGACCTCATGAATGAGGCGATGTCGTCGGGACGGACGAGCAATTGCAAACACCACCAAGAAACTTCGACACTATATCGATGTAGCGCAGCGAGGGACGTTCCTTCCAAACAGGAGAAGGACGAGCTCACAATGGCCCTTGGGAATCCCGAGCACCCGGACGGACACGAGGCACGCCAGCTCCCTTCCGTGGAAGGTTGGTTTTCGAGACGCAGGGGTTACAAGACCCACGAGAGGAGGAAGAAACCGAGCAGACCAAATGCAGCGCTGCTTGGAAGGGTAATGGGGCTAGAGGATCGAGAAGAGGAACGAGAAGCAGCAGATCGCAACAAACGACATGCCAAGCTTCCCCGGTTACCCCGCCATCTCGGCGGAGAAGCAGCGTTGCTTCCACCGAGCTGCTTCAGCCGGAGCATGTCTTGACGGCTCTCGCCAGCTATCCGTGGATGATATCACGAGTCTCAAATTGCCACATTATGGCGTGATGCATGAATTTGAAGGTCAAGGCGGTTGTTGGCCAAGTTTATCCTAGTGGACCCGCACAACTTATCACCGCCACCGATTCGGTATGATTTGCTAAGGTGATGGTTGATGAAATAACGGAGGATTTGAGGACCTCGGCTTGAGCACCCTACCGTGAAGGGAGACTAGGCTGGGTTCTGCTCAAGACTCCATGCCTATGGCGGAAGGAGCTCATCGACCTTCGAATGGACGCCTCGCCTCGTCCTCCTCCTCCGGCGAAGTCAGGGCACTCCGCCTCCTCCACCGCCTCCTCCTCCGGCGAGTGACGATCGAGGCACGCGTGGCGGCACTCCGCCTCCTTCTCCGGCGCGTGGCGGCACTCCGCCTCCTCCTTCTCTGCCTCGCCAGCAAGGGCGGAAGAGACCTATGCGGACATGACTGAAATGCTCAGCAAGTAAGTTCAATCGATCATTATCGCACCATATCGGCAACTTTTGTTCATTTCTGATATCTCAAGTAATAACAAATATTTTCTTTGTCTTGCGGGGTTTGGAAGCAGTTCACCGCACAAGCTCCGGATCGCCAAAGGAGCTGCGATATACATACCAAAGTAAGTACTCTCATGCGCAAGATCTCCCGTTGATTCTATAGCTATACTTTCATCAATGCCATTTATATAATGCTTCATTATCAGTTTGATTGACCTCTATTTCTCGTAAAGTGCTTGTGGCAGGAGGAAGGAATGATTTACGTGGATACTACGTAAAGCGAGTTCATCTACAACGCGACTTTAAAAAACAAGTGGGGCTACTCTAGAAGACAATATGAAGTGCGTAAGCAATAATATTCACAATTTCATTTTATTACACCATCATTTCTGTTGAGTTTCATTCATATATATGTATTAATTAACCCCCTTCTTCAAATTAATTAGACGTGGCAGATGCGGGATGAACTCCTAGAACCAGATCGCATGAAAGCAATCAAGAGGAATTGGCGGGATTCTTTCTTGAACACGCCATCGAGAAAGCCGAGAATACCATGTGGAACTTCAATTCAAATGCTAGTGGTTTGTAATTAAGAGATCTTATATAGATTGTACATGTATGTAGCCAAGAAAACTTGTTGTTCGACCAATCTCTCGAGAAAGAGAGGTCGATCGATCACTTCTCTCGGTATGCATGACGAACTTCAGACTCAATGGTTCTCTCGATCACTTATGTATATATACTACGAAGCGTCGAGCAAGCACGGACATAAGAGAGACACTTCTCTCTATTAATTAGCTAGCTAACACAATATACTGAAACACCTAAATTAACCCCACAAAACCCCCAACCCCCTCCTTTCAAAAAAAAAAAAAACCCCAGCCACTGGAATGCGAGACACGTGGATGCCTTTTGGTCCTGGTTGGAGCCACCAACCGGGACCAAAGGCCCCCGACCGGCTCGGCGCACCGCCACGGAGAGCACATTGGTCCCGGTTCGTGTTTGAACCGGGACTAATGGATTGAGGTATTAGTAACGACCCATTAGTCCCGGTTCCCGAATCGGGACTAAAGGCCCTTACGAACCGGGACTGATTGATGGTTTTCTACTAGTGTCATGTAGACTTGGTCATGCATCATGCTTGTTGTGCATCCTGCTGTAACACCCCGGATGTACCTTTCCATATTTGTAACTTCAACTCTTGCCATTTTCGGATATGTGCTATGATATTCCCTCCGTGGTTGGGTTTTGTTTTCATTTTGCATTTTGTTCATGTCATGCATCTCATATCATGTCATCATGTGCATCTCATTTGCATACGTGTTCGTCTCATGATTCCGAGCATATTCCCCGTTGTCCGTTTTGCAATCCGACACTCCTATGTTCCCCGGCGTCCCCTCTTGTCCTTTTTCCGTGTGCGGGTGTTGAACATTATCGGAATGGACCGAGCCTTGCCAAGTGGCCCTGGTATAGCACCGGTAGACCACCTGTCAAGTTTCGGGTCATTTGGAGTTCGTTTGGTACTCCAACGGTTAACCGCGCTCTCGCAAAGGCCTCTTTTGAGTTGCAGCCCAACAACCCTTCAAAACAGCCCAATAACCCATCTAACTCCCCTCCATGCCCTCGGTCGTTCGATCACGATCGTGTGGGCGAAAACTACACCCCATTTGGACACTCCTAGCTCCCTCTACCTCTATAAATAGACCCCTCCCCCGAAATCCGGGCAAACCCTAGCGATTTTTCCCTCTCCGCGCCGCCGGACACGTCCGGATCAGGCCGACGCGTCCGCTGCCGCCGCCCGGCGAACGTAGGGCGACGACGTGGCACTCGCCCATCACATACGCCCCGCCATGAGCCCCGCCAGCCCTCCTCCATGCCCGCGCCGGAGCGCCCGCGCCTCCCATTGCGGTCGCCACCCACCGCCGCCGACCGCCGCCGCCCGCCGCTGCTCGCCACACACACACACAGATCGCCACACACACACACACACACCGCGCATTGCACATGGCCCTCCATAGCAGCGCCCGCCGCCGCCCGCCAGCGACCTCCTCCGGCGAGCTCCGGCCTCGTCCCTCCTCCGGCCGACGACCATCGGCGTCCGAGCCGACCCGATCCAGATCTGACCCACGGTTGACTTCTTCTCCCCCCCCAAATTTCGTCTAAGTCTTTTTCTGTCAATAATTTCGTGCATTTTTCATAGCATCACATCTCCGCAACCGTGGCTCCATTTTGGGCGTATAATATGTCAAAATGTTTGTCTCGAAGAGTACATCATTTCATTCCATTGCATCATTTGCATTTGAGCCCATCTTGATGCCCGAAATGCTGTTGGAAGATAGCTTCAGATCGTTAGTTTCAGAATCTTATCAGCTCGAGCTATTTTGTCATTTTTGCCATGAATTATGTGTGCACCCTATGAACTTGAGTCCTACATGTGAGTTGAACATTGCCATGCCATCTTTCCAGGGGTGTTTGCTATGTATTTTTGTGAGCTATGTGTTGACTAGAACAAGCATGCAAAGTAGGGATGATGTTATTCCTGATTTCAGGGACTTAGTGTTTTCACTAAGTCTTGTCCTGCTGTTAATTTTATGCCATATGTTCATGTTGTTACAGAGAGATCTATGCCCTTTTTGAGCATGATCATTAAGGGTGTTTTGAACATATGGTTGTGTTCTATCCATCCATGCCTTTGTTGGTATTTATGGAGTAGTCTAGCATGTCATTTTCGTGCTCCACTTTTGCTTGAAAATGTTTCCTGGCGGACTGTTTGCGTGAGATTCAATTTTCACGAGATCGTTGTAGTTGATCCGTGCATGCTATGATGTTGTTCTTGCCATGTATAGCTCCTATGCCATGTCTTCTTGATGGGTGTATGCTTAGTTTATCTTGAGAAGCTCTGTAGTGAGTGCATCGAGCTCACGAACATGCCATGTTGAATCTGTTTTTGCCATGTCCTGATATTTCACTAAGTCTGAAATCTGTAATAAAACTTGCAATGTTTACATGGGTGCCATCATTTCTTAAGGTCCTTTTTGGCTTATGGTCAGTAAGGGACTATTGAAATATGCTTTGAGTAGAATCATGTCATGCCTTGCTTTGCTATTATAAGTTCCTGTAGCATGTTGTTTGCTTGCTCTAATCATGCCTTCCTGATGTTAATTCCTGCCATGTTAGTATTTTCACTAAGTCTGTGAACCTGATATTTTGAGCACTTTCACCATGCTTGTGTAAACATGTTATGATGTGATTTAGCCATAGCTCAGTGATCCTCTATTGTTAAGCATATCCTGTAGTTCGCTGCCATATGCTTTGTTTTTATGTTGGGGTGCTGTAGCATAGTTTCGTGTTGCGTGCTAAGTAGCATCGGGCTGTTAAACGCAGATTTGCGTCATTCTTGTTTTGCTTGTCATTTGCAAACCGTGCATCCGATTCCGGTGATCTTTATATCGATTTCAACCGAAATCACCCCATCTTTCCAGTGGCATACTTGGTTTGCCAAGTTGATGCCCGGTTCATCATTTTCCTTCCGGAGCATACATATGCATTGCATATCACATCTCGCATCGCATGTCATGTTTTGCATCATATTGCTTGTGCATTGTTCCTTGTTTTGATTGTGGTTCCGTTGCTTGTGTTCTTGCTTTGGGTAGAGCCGGGAGACGAGTACGTGAACGAGGAGCCTGTTGAGAACGACTACGAGGATCCAACCTTCGACAACTCTGAGAACCTTACAGGCAAGATGACCATACCTTCGAAATCACTTCTATCTTTGCTTGCTAGATGCTCGCTCTTTTGCTATGCCTATGCTGCGATACCTACCACTTGCTATATCATGCCACCCATATTTCCATGTCAACCTCTAACCATCCATGTCCTAGCAAACCGTTGTTTGGCTATGTTACCGCTTCGCTCAGCCCCTCTTATAGCGTTGCTAGTTGCAGATGAAGATGAAGTTTGTTCCTTGTTGGAACACGGATATTTTGGGATATCACAATATCTATTGTTTTAATTAATGCATCTATATACTTGGTAAAGGGTGGAAGGCTCGGCCTTATGCCTGGTGTTTTGTTCCACTCTTGCCACCCTAGTTTCCGTTATACCGGTGTTATGTTCCTTGATTTTGCGCTCCTTACGCGGTCGGGTGATTTATGGGACCCCTTGACAGTTCGCTTTGAATAAAACTCCTCCAAAGAAGGCCCAACCTTGGTTTTACCATTTGCCACCTAGCCTTTTCCCTTGGGTTTTCGCGAGCCCGAGGGTCATCTTTATTTACCCCGGGCGGTGCTCCTCCGAGTGTTGGTCCAAACTAGAGCACCGTCTGGGACCATTCCTTGGCAACTTGGATTACGTCGGTACACCAGACGCTTCGCTTATCCGGTGTGCCACGAGAACGAGATATGTGCAGCTCCTATCGGGATTTGTCGGCACAATCGGGTGGTCTTGCTGGTTTAGTTTTACCATTGTCGAAATGTCTTGATGTACCGGATACCGAGTCGATCGGTGTGTCTTGGGTGAAGGTTTATTCCTTCGATGACCGTGAGAGCTTGTGATGGGCTAAGTTGGGACACCCTGCAGGTATTATCTTTCAAAGCCGTGCCCATGCGTTATGAGGCAGATGGGAATTTGTTAATGTCCGGTTGTAGAAAACCCGAAGTTGACCTTAATTAAAATACATCAACCGTGTATGTAACCGTGAGGGTCTCTTCTCGGTGGAGTCCGGGAAGTGAACACGGTGTTGGAGTTATGCTTGACGTAAGTAGTCAGGATCACTTCTTGATCGCTAATAGTTTCACGACCGCGCCTTGCTTCTCTTCTCGCTCTCTTTTGCGATGTAGCCACCATATATGCTAGTAAACTTGCAGCAGCTCCTCCTTTTGACACCAGCCTTCCCTTAAGCTTAAATAGTTTTGATCTCGCGGTGTGAGATTGTTGAGTCCCTGTGGCTCATAGATTCTACCAAAACAGATGCAGGTACCGGCGATGCCAACGCTGATGGCACAACTGAGCTGAAGTGGGAATATGATGAGGCCCTTGGTCGATACTATGTTTCCTTTCCGGACGATTAGTAGTGGAGCCAGTTAGCGATCGGGGATTTGTGTCGCATTTGGGGTTCTTCTTTTATTTTGGTTCCGTAGTCGGACCTTGATTGTATCTGGATGATGTAATGCTTTATTCATGTAATTGTGTGAAGTGGCGACTGTAAGCCAACTATGTATCTTTTCCCTTATGTATTACATGGATTGTGCGAAGATTACCTCACTTGCGACATTGCTTTCAATGCGGTTATGCCTCTAAGTCGTGCTTCGACACGTGGGAGATATAGCCGCATCGAGGGCGTTACAAGTTGGTATCAGAGCAATCCCCGACCTTAGGAGCCCCCACTGCTTGATCGTTTTTAGTGGCCGAGTTGTGTCTAGAAAAATGTTTTGAGTCATTTAGGATTATATATATCGGAGAGTTTAGGAATTCTTTTTACTCCCCAGTCCCTTCGACCTTCTGGTGAGGTATCCTGACGTAGAGTTTTGACTCTTCTCTTCTCAAATTTCACTAAAATTTTTTAGGATCACGCGGGTATCTTAGAATCGTTCCGATGGTTTTATGATGACAACATTGTCTTGGTTGCCTCCTGACATTTAGGGGTTGTGGCAGTGTCCCGGGGAGTTGAGCTCCGAGGTGTTGTCGTCATAATTTTATCGTTGCAGTTCTGGAATACCTGAGTTTAGTACGCCGACATCGAAGAAGGGTGAAAGCAGAACACCAAAGACCAGCTGGTCTCCTCCAACCTCTTGCTATTCCGGAATGGAAGTTTGATCATATCGAGATGGACTTCGTGACTGGTTTTCCTAAGTCCAAGCGTGGAAATGATGCTATCTTCGTGGTCATTGACAAGCTTACTAAAGTGGCTCATTTTCTTCCTGTCAAAGAATCTATCACAGCAGCTCACCGGCAGAGCTATACACCTCGAAATTGTCTCCTTGCACGGTATTCCGCAATTGATATCTTCGCACCGTGGAAGCATTTTCACTTCTAAGTTCGGGATTCTTTTCGAAGGCCATGGGCACCAAAGATTCGTTTCAAAGACAGCTTTTCATCCTCAACCTAGTGGCCAAGTCGAGCGAGTCAATCAAATACTTGAAGATATGCTCGGGGCTTGTGTCATTTCTTTTGGCATGAAGTGGGAAGAGTGTCTCCCATATGCCGAAGTTCTCCTACAACAACAGCTTCCAGCGAGTTCGGCAAGGCCCCATTCGAAATTCTTTATGGCGTAAAGTGTCGTACTCCTCTCAATTGGTCCGAGATGTGAACGCCAACTTCTTGGCAACGACTTGATCACGAAGCAAGAAATGTGCAAAGTCATTCGTGAGAATCTCAAAGCCGCATAATCGCGCCGAAGGGCTATTATGATGACAAGCACCGTGATGTGGCTTTTGAAATTGGAGACCATGTCTACCTCCGCGTCTCTCCAATGAAAGGCACTCGTCGCTTCGGTATCAAAGGGAAGCTTGCCCCTAGATATGTGGGTCCTTTCAAGATCATTGGCAAAAGAGGCGATCTCGCCTATCAACTTGAGCTTCCATTCAACTTTGCAAACGTGCACGATGTGTTTCATGTGTCACAGCTCCGCAAGTGCTTCAAGATTCCTGAGCGCACTATCAACTTTGAAGAAATTGACCTCCAAGAAGATCTCTCTTATCATGAGCACCCCGTTGCTATTCTTGAAGAAACCGAGCGCAAGACTCGCAACAAGTCAATCAAATTCCTAAAAGTGAAGTGGTCACACCATTCCGACCGAGAAGCCACACAGGGCGCGAGGATCACCTCCGTTCGAATATCCGGAGTTCTTTCAGTCCTAGATCTCGGGACGAGATCCTCTTGTAGTGGTGGAGTGTTGTAACACCCCGGATGTACCTTTCCATATTTGTAACTTCAACTCTTGCCATTTTCGGATATGTGCTATGATATTACCTCCGTGGTTGGGTTTTGTTTTCATTTTGCATTTTGTTCATGTCATGCATCTCATATCATGTCATCATGTGCATCTCATTTGCATACGTGTTCGTCTCATGATTCCGAGCATATTCCCCGTTGTCCGTTTTGCAATCCGACACTCCTATGTTCCCCGGCGTCCCCTCTTGTCCTTTTTCCGTGTGCGGGTGTTGAACATTCTCGAATGGACGAGCCTTGCCAAGTGGCCCTGGTATAGCACCGTAGACCACCTGTCAAGTTTCGGGTCATTTGGAGTTCGTTTGGTACTCAACGGTTAACCAAGGCTCTCGAAAGGCCTCTTTTGAGTTGCAGCCCAACAACCCTTCAAAACAGCCCAATAACCCATCTAACTCCCCTCCATGCCCTCGGTCGTTCGATCACGATCGTGTGGGCGAAAACTACACCCCATTTGGACACTCCTAGCTCCCTCTACCTCTATAAATAGACCCCTCCCCCGAAATCCGGGCAAACCCTAGCGATTTTTCCCTCTCCGCGCCGCCGGACACGTCCGGATCAGGCCGGACGCGTCCGCGCCGCCGCCGCCCGGCGAACCAGGGCGCGACACAAGGCCCAACATTGACTTTTACCATTTGCCTCACCACCACCTACTTTTCCCTTGGGAGTCGCTCTCTCGAGGGTCATCTTTATTTTAGCCCCCCCCCGGGCCAGTGCTTGTCTAAGTGCTGGTCCAAACCGAGCGATCTCCGTCGCCCCCTGGGCAACCAGGGTCTATGCCAACCTGACGTCTGGCTCATCCGGTGTGCCCTGAGAACGAGATATGTGCAGCTCCTATCGGGATTTGTCGGCACAACGGGAGGATTTGATGGTCTTGTTTTACCATTGTCGAAATGTCTTGATGTACCGCGATACCGAGTCTGATCGGAGTGTCTTGGGTGAAGGTCTATTCCTTCGATGATCGCGAGAGCTTGTCATGGGCTAAGTTGGGACACCCCTGCAGGGTTTAAACTTTCGAGAGCCGTGCCCGCGGTTATGTGGCAAATGGGAATTTGTTAATGTCTGGTTGTAGATAATTTGACACCAGATCCGAGTTAAAACGCATCAACCGCGTGTGTAGCCGTGATGGTCTCTTCTCGGCGGAGTCCGGGAAGTGAACACGGTTTCTGTGTTATGTTTGGCGTAAGTAGGTGTTCAGGATCACCTCTTGATCATTATTAGCTTCACGACCGTTCCTTTGCTCCTTTTCTCACTCTCATTTGCGTATGTTAGCCACCATATATGCTTAGTCGCTGATGCAACCTCACCACTTTACCCCTTCCTTTCCCATTAAGCTTTGCTAGTCTTGATACCCATGGTAATGGGATTGCTGAGTCCTCGTGGCTCACCAGATACTTCCAAAACCAGTTTGCAGGTGCCTATGTTACCGAGCAGGTGATGCAACCAAGCTCAAGGAGGAGCTCGATGAAGATCTTGCCCTTTGTGTTGTTTCGTTCTAGTTGATCGGTAGTGGAACCCAGTTGGGGTCGATCGGGGACCTTTGTCGCATTCGGGGTTCTTTTTTTATTTGGTTCCGTAGTCAGACCTTGATTGTATCTGGATGATGTAATGCTTTATTCATGTAATTGTGTGAAGTGGCGATTGTAAGCCAACTATGTATCTCTTTCCCTTCTGTATTACATGGGTTGTGTGAAGATTACCTCACTTGCGACATTGCTTTCAATGCGGTTATGCCTCTAAGTCGTGCTTCGACACGTGGGAGATATAGCCGCATCGAGGGCGTTACAGGGCAGCTCGCTCCGCTTGTTCGGGCGAGCCCAGCAATGCCCGAAGCCGACACCTGTAGGTCCACCTCCTCGATCGATCGAACGCAGCACCGCGGAGCTCGTCGCCGGCGAGTCTCCGGTGACCAAATGGTCACTGGCATATGCCCGTTGGCCTCACCGCGTCGCGGAACATGCGCCTAGCATTTTCGCCTGAGTTGTAGCGTCGTAGCTCCTTTTCTGCCATCGACCGTAGCCGCTCCGCCGCGGACCTCGTCGCTGGTGACGCTTCCGGCCAGGTCCGGCTATGCCACCACCACCACTCCACGCGCGGACGAGTGGCCGTTCGAACGCGCCTAGCCGCACCCTTTCCGTGCCTCGTACGTGTTTTTGGGCCAACTTTGGTGACACACCTCCGCGGGGAGGCTCGCCGGAGTTGCTCCGGCACCGGCGCTGACCTAGCACCGGCAGGGCCCGCCTCTGGGTCGCTGCCCATGGGCCCCCTGGACCCAGTTGACCACGTTGACCGTGGTCAGCTATGCTGACTGGGTACTCAGTGCCACTGACATATGGGTCCCCCGTCTAATTAGCCTAATGAAAACTTTTTCCTATATAAACATAATTAGTTAAACTAATTAGTCGCTGACTAGTGGGGCCCAGTCACTAATTATTCTATTTAAATTATAATGAACTGCTGTTAGCCCACTGCTAATGACAGGTGGGACCCACTGGCCAGTTTGACCAGTCAGCGGGTCTGTTGACCTTTTGATGTCATGCTGACACTCTGCTGACGTCATAATTCATTTTCTGTTCATTTAAATAATTCTAGAAAATGGTTTAATCTTTGATTAATCATAGAAAATAAACCGTAACTCGGATGAAAATGTTTTCTATATGAAAGTTGCTCAGAACGACGAGACGAATCCGAACACGCGGTCTGTTTACCTGTCAGATACGTCTAACTATCTCAACATGGAATATTCCCCCTCCGGTCATCTGTTTGACACAGGTCCGGAACCGGGAAAACATTTCCGGTTGAATTCCCCCTTCAGCTTTATCGTGTAGCCATACGTTAGGTCACACCGGGCACATCATATTGCCATATTATGCTTTGTGATGCTATGTTTGCTTTATATTTACTGTTTCTTCCCCCTCTTCTCTCTGATAGACCCTGAGACCGATGTCGCCTCGTGATCGCTACGTCACCGACGACCCCTCCTTGCCAGAGCTTCCAGGCAAGCCCCCCTTTGATCATCCCGATATCGCCCATTTCTTTCTCTCATGCTTGCATTAGATTTTGCTATTGTTATTGTTTGCTCCTATTCTGATGCATAGCCTGCTTTTGTAACCTTCTTATTGTTACCTTACCTGCTTATCCTAAACTGCTTAGTATAGGTTGGTTAGTGATCCATCAGTGAGCCCCACCTTGTCCTTGTTGCCCCTGCTTCATCATCGAAGACCCGATCAACGGGATCGAAGACCAGGCCCCTTCACCGCACATCACTTTCCCCTTAGTTGCTCGACACTACTGGGTTACTATCGAGTGTCGAGGGTGAGATGTCTACAACACTTCTAATGTTAACCCTGTAGTGTAGCTATTCGGTCGTGGTCATCGAGGGTGATTCCACCTTAACCACTTCCAATACGACTCTGTCATGCAACCCCTCAAGTTTGAACCTCGGGGTGATTCCTCTTACGTTCACCTTGATGATTACATTGAGTGGAATTCACCGAGGGTGATTCCTCGGGTTTTCCACTTGATGTTTGGACACACGGATACTTGGACTTTACAATTGTTACTTGGAAAGGCAGGTCGACCCTGAGGGGTACCTGCGAGTGATGTAGAGACGGGTTGACCTGGAGGGTACCCGAGAGCTGAATACAAGGCGTGGCCAGGCATTCTCAGCCCTTGTCGCAAGTCCTCGAGACGGGGCAACAGGGTCACATCTATTCTTAGCCCTTGTTGTAAGTCCTCAAGACGAGGCAACGGGGTCACATCTTTCATGAGTCTCTGCTTGTTACCGCGCATTCTTAATCCACTACGATTTGGATATTTGATCCGAGGGGCCTCTGGCCTGATAGCACTAACCATCAAGTGGGCATAGTATGGGCATTCTGCATCGTATGCATCAGCCGAAGCTTATTAGACATCAGCGACTGAGCGGCGCGCGCCGTGTTGGACTGGTAAGCTCCTACCTTTTTTAAGGAGGTAGCTAGGTCTGCTCACCGGCCGCCCACGCAACATGCAGGAGTTCCCGGGGAGATGGCACATGACCCCTGGGGGCATAGGTTTAGACCGGCGTGCTGACCTCTCTATTAAGCCTAGGTCGGGTTACGGCGTATTGTTTGGACGAGGCCGGGCATGACCCAAGAAAGTGTGTCTGGCCGGAGTTAATCGAGCGTGGTGGGTAAGTGTAACGCCCCGGATCCGTTGCGCCAGGTGTTCGCTAGTTATTCGCCGTCGTTGCCATGTCATGTGCTTGCGTGTTGCACTTTTCCATGTCATCATATGCTTTTCATATCATGTCATCATGTGCATTTCATTTTGCATACATGTTCGTCTCATGCAACCGAGCCTTTTCCCCATTGTCCGTTTTGCAATCCGGCACTCCTATGTCCTCCGGCGTCTCCCTTCTTATCTCTTCTCTTGTGCGAGTATTAAACTTTCTCGGAATGGCCTGAGGTTTGCCAAGCGGCCCTGGTATAGCACCAGTAGACCGCCTGTCAAGTTTCGTGCCATTTGGAGGTCTTTTGATACTCCAACGGTTAACCGGGTAACCGCAGAAGCCTCCTTCTCTTTGCAGCCCAACACCCCTTCGAAAGTGGCCCAAGACCCACCAAACTCCCCTCCATGCTCTCGGTCGTTCGATCATGATCGCGTGGCCGAAAACCGCACCTCATTTGGACTCTCCTAGCTCCCTCTATGCCTATTTATACACCCCTCATTCCAAATCCCGGATGATTTCCCCCGAAACCCTAAATATTCCCCTCTCCGCCGCCGGACGTGTCCGCCCGCGCCAGACGCGTCCAGCCTCCACCTCACTCCGACCAATAGCAAGGCGACACGTCATCTCCGCCGCCGCTCCCAGCCAACGGCGCGCCCACGTGGTTTCGGCCATCAGCGTCGCCGCCGCCCGCTTCGGCCCGTCGCGGGGCCCCATGCCCAAGCGCTGCCGCCTGCCGTTGTCCCGGCACTGCGCCCGCGCCGCGCTTCCGCACCTCACCGCTTCAAGCCTCCTCCTGCTGCCGCCACGCTTTCGCTGCCCATGCGCCGCCCGGTGCTCCCGCCGCCACGCGGCGGTAGCCTTCCGCCGCCCTCGCCGGGACCGCCCAGCGCAGCAACCATCTGTCGCGCCCGCCGCCCCGCCATCGGGCGCTCGCCGCCCGGTCTCCGGCAGCCAGCCGGCGCCCTCGTCCTCTGCCGCCCGGGCCGCCGCCCTCGCCCGTCTTCCGGCGCCCTCCGGCCGCCGTCCCCAGCCCTCTCCGCGCCTCAAGCCTGGATCCGCCGTCCCCGTCCATCTCCGGCGACGTCTCTGGCGAGCCCGCCGTGCCTCGGTTTCCGTGCCAGCGCAGAGGTTGACCCCGAAATATCTCTAAGTCCCAGATTTCATACATTTTCATGCCATATTCATCGCATCACATCATTGCACCCGTAACTCCATTTTGCGCGTATAATATGTCAAATTGTTCGCCTCAACGAGTACATCATTTCACTCCATTGCATCATTTTCATTTGAGTTCATCTTGATGCCCTAAATGCTGTTGGAAGTGTGCTTCAGGATGTTAATCTGCTGAAACTGTTATAACTTGCAGTTTTCTCATTTTTGCCATGATTTATGTGTGCATCCTATGAGTATGAGCTCTACATGAATGTTGAACTATGCCATGCCATCTTTCCAGGGGTGTTGACCTTGTATTTTTGTGAGTTGTGTGCTGAGTGCATTGAGCTTGTAAAGTAGGGTAGTTGCTGTTGATGTTTTCCTGGCAGATTCTGTTATATTTTGTTGCTATGTTAACATGCTTCCACTAATCATTCTATGCATAATCTAAAGATGCTCTATAAACATGTTTTGATATACATGTCATGCTCTATCCATTCATGCCCTTGGTTGCAATTATAGCCTGCTGGAACATGTTGTAAACTTTCTCCAAAGTTGCTTGAAAATGTTGCTTGTCAGCCTGTTAGCATTAAGTTCACTTGTTCCCATGTGTTTTCCTAGTGATCCATGCACCCTATGAACTTGCTCTTGCCATGCTTAGCTTCATAAACATGCCTTCTTACTGTTGGTTGCCTTGCCATGCCATGTATTGCTCTGTGGTGAGTGGTTCGAGCTCACGAACATGCCTACTTATTGTTGTTCCTGCCATGTATAAAACTGTAATATAACTTGCCATGTTTACATGGGTGCCATCATATTTTCCGTGCCTTTTTGGCTCATGGTCAGTAAGGGTATTTTGGTATATGCTATTTGTAAATTCATGCCATGCCTTTGTTTGCCATGATAAGTTCATGTAACATGTTGTTTGCTTGCTCTAAACATTGCAACTGATGTTATTTACGCTAAAGCCTCTAAATCTGTTATTATTTGCGATATCTCCATGTCATTTTGAGCATGTTCTAGTGATTTCGGAGATAGCTCAGTGTTCATGTTTTGTTATGCTTTACGTGTACTTCATGCCCATGCCTTTTGTTATTATGTCGGGTGCTGTAGCATATTGTTTTGATGCTTGTAAGATGCCTAGTTGCTGTTTTGGATGATTGTTGCTATGACTTGTATAGTGTGTGGGTGTTGAACCGTTGCTCCGTTTTGAATGTGCTCTATATGAACTTGCTTGATTTTGCATGTAGCTTCATATTATCATGTTGCATACTTGTTTTGGTGTGTTTGCTTGATGTTTGGGTGCATTTTGCATCAATGCCATGTTTAACTTGTTTTGCTCATATCTTCTAGGCCGTAGCTCCGAATCTAATGAACTTTATATGTAACTTGACTAGAATTTCGTGTAGATCATCTTGGTGCATCTTAACTTGCTATTTAACAACTTGAACATAATGTTTATTCAGTTCTGGACCAATTTCGAAATATGCATATGAGGACTTACCGGAATTGTTATATGTTGTTCCCGGCCTCATTTAAACTTGTCTTGATGTGTTGTTCTTGTTTGCATCATCTCTTGTCATGAGTAGCTTCATGTAGCTTGGTCATGCATCATGCTTGTTGTGCATCATGCCTTGTTCATGTGTGGTGTGTTTACCTATGTTGTGTTCTTCTTCTTGTTAGTTCCTGTTTCGTTGCGTCCGTGAGGATTCGTTCGTCTACGTTTGGTTCGGCTTCATCCGTTCATCTTCTTCATGGACTCGTTCTTCTTCCTTGCGGGATTTCAGGCAAGATGACCGCTACCCTGGATCTCACTACTATCATTGCTATGCTAGTTGCCTCGTTCTTTCGCTATGTTGCGCGGCCTATCACCTGTTTGTCCAGCCATCCCATATTTCCATGAACCTCTAACCTTTGACACCATTCCTAGCAAACCACTGTTTGGCTATGTTCCCGCTTTTGCTCAGCCCCTCTTATAGCGTTGCTAGTTGCAGGTGAAGTTGAAGATTGCTCCATGGTGGACAGGGTTTATGTTGGGATATCACAATATCTCTTATATTATTAATGCATCTATATATTTGGTAAAGGGTGGAAGGCTCGGCCTTATGCCTGTTGTTTTGTTCCACTCTTGCCGCCCTAGTTTCCGCCATACCGTGTTATGTTCCCGGATTTTATGCTCCTTACGCGGTCGGGTGATTTATGGGACCCCCGACAGTTCGCTTTGAATAAAACTTGTCCAAAGAAGGCCCAACATTGACTTTTACCATTTGCCTCACCACCACCTACCTTTCCTTAGGAGTAATTAACCCAAGGGTCATCTTTATTATAGCCCCGGGCCGTTGCTTGTCTAGCGTTGGTCCAAACTAGAGCACCGTATGGACCATCCCTTGGCAACTTGGGTTACGCTGGTACCAGACGCTTCGCTTGTTCGGTCGTGGCCTGAGACGAGATACGCGCGGCTACTATCAGTATGTCGGCATGCCGGGCGGCTTTGCTGGTCTTGTTTTAAGATTGTTGAAATGTCTTGATGTACCGGGATACCGAGTCTGATCGGAGTGTCTCGGGTGAAGGTCTATTCCTTCGATGATCGCGAGAGCTTGTCATGGGCTAAGTTGGGACACCCCTGCAGGGTTTAAACTTTCGAGAGCCGTGCCCGCGGTTATGTGGCAGATGGGAATTTGTTAATGTCCGGTTGTAGACAACTTGACACCAGATCCGAATTAAAACACATCAACTGAGTGTGTAGCCGTGATGGTCTCTTCTCGGCGGAGTCCGGGAAGTGAACACGGTTTCTGGGGTATGTTTGACGTAACTAGGTGTTTAGGATCACCTCTTGATCATTGCTAGCTTCACGACCGTTCCATTGTCTCTCTTCTCGCTCTCATTTGCGTATGTTAGCCACCATATATGCTTAGTCACTGCTGCAACCTCACCACTTTACCCCTTCCTTTCCCATTAAGCTTTGCTAGTCTTGATACCCATGGTAATGGGATTGCTGAGTCCTCGTGGCTCACCAGATACTTCCAAAACCAGTTTGCAGGTGCCTATGTTAACGAGCAGGTGACGCAATCAAGCTCAAGGAGGAGCTCGATGAAGATCTTGCCCTTTGTGTTGTTTTGTTCTAGTTGATCAGTAGTGGAGCCCAGTTGGGGTCGATCGGGACCTTTATGTCGATTTGGGGTTCTTCTTTTATTTTGGTTCCGTAGTCGGACCTTGATTGTATCTGGATGATGTAATGCTTGATTCATGTATTTGTGTGAAGTGGCGATTGTAAGCCAACTATGTATCTCTTTCCCTTATGTATTACATGGGTTGTGTGAAGATTACCTCACTTGCGACATTGCTTTCAATGCGGTTATGCCTCTAAGTCGTGCTTCGACACGTGGGAGATGTAGCCGCATCGAGGGCGTTACAAGTTGGTAATCAGAGCCTTCCCCGACCTTAGGAGCCCCACTGCTTGATCGTTTTTAGCGGCCGAGTTGTGTCTAGAAAAATGTTTTGAGTCATTTAGGATTATATATATCGGAAAGTAGGATTCTTTTTACTCCCCAGTCCCTTCGACCTTCTGGTGAGGTATCCTAACGTAGAGTTTTGACTCTTCTCTTCTTAAATTTCAATAAAATTTTTTTTTTTAGGATCACGTGGGTATCTTAGAATCGTTCCGATGGTTTTATGATGACAACATTGTCTTGGTTGCCTCCCGTCAGCAGGGGTTTTTTTTGGAGGTGTCCCGGGGAGTTGAGCTCTGAGGTGTTGTCGTCATAATTTTATCGTTGCAGTTCTGGAATACCTGAGTTTAGTACGCCGACATCGAAAATCTCTTTTATGCGCTTGTTGGTGAGATAACCCCGCTAACCCAATACTTGAGGTGAGTACGGAGTATTGCCATGACTCGTATAACGGATGCTTTTCGAAGGTTGAGGTACACGATTTCCGAAGGTTTCTTGGTTATGTGTTGACGGATGGATACAGCTGGATGTAGGGATTGTTAGTTTGGGTGAGATATATTGCTTCCCCTGTATCCCCAACACCAGATTGCATAACCGGAAAGTTTCGGGAGTTTTATAGGTGGGAATTCAAGTAGCTCCTAGAATATCTTTCCGACAGATGCATGATATGGGATTGGGTAAATCTCTATCATATGTATTTGTTCCGGCTTATTCTGCAAGCCAATCCTTTGTTTTGTTTTATTTGCGGTATTCGAGTTGCTTCGAAGTCAAGTGTTGATTCCATACCTTTCCGAAATGGTGTTTGAAAGTGCAACTAATCCCCGGGTGGTTTTTGTAATTAATAACAACATATATATCATTGAACTAATAGTTTCTTGAGAATCATTTCAGAAAGTTCAGTGATATGGGTATGGCAATGACTGAAGATGTGGACCCCTCAAAATGCTAAGGAAAGCATTGGCAAAAGCTCAAGACTCTATTTTTGGTTTAGTGATCCAAGATCACATTGAGTCTATAGGAAAGCCAATACTATTAAAAGGGGATGAGGTTATGATAATGATCTGGTTGCTCAAAGTGCTTAGTGATTTATTTCCCAAACTATCAGCAATCTTTCATTCCAACATATACTCATAAGTAATCTCGGTCCCACCGATTCCATAAACTCAGTCACACCGAGATGAACCACCTCAGCCATATACCCAAACCCTAGTAATTTCAGATTTTCCGATTCCAAACTCGGTCTCACCGAAACTAGTGTTGCCAAGCTTCAGAATCCTTCGTCATCATATCGGTGTCACCGAGATGATAAAGTCGGTCCCACCGAGATTGGCAAACCCTAGTCTTTGGAAGAATCGGACTCACCGAGATTGTATTTTCGGTCCCACTGAAAATCCCAACGCTCACAAGATTTGAACTTTCGGTCTCACCGAGTTGTCAACTTCGGTCCGACCGAGATTGGTCAAATGTGTGTAACGGTTGGATTTTGTGTGGAGGCTATAAATACCCTCCACCTCCTCTTCATTCGTAGAGAGAGCCATCGAAAGAACTACCACTCCTACCTTACATTTCGAGAAGAAAACTACCTACCCTTGTGTTGAGATCAAGTTGCTCCACTCCCACCATATGAAACTTGATCTCTAGCCTTCCCAAGTTGCTTTCCACTCAATCCTTTCTTCCACCACAGCCAAATCAGTGAGGAGAGTTGAGTGTTGGGAGATTATCATTTGAAGCACAAGAGCAAGGAGTTCATCATCACCAACACCATCTATTACCTTTTGGAGGGTGGTGCCTCCTAGATTGGTTAGGTGTCGCTTGGGAGCCTCCGTCAAGATGTGGAGTTGAACCAAGAAGTTTGTAAGGGCAAGGAGATCGCCTACTTCGTGAAGATCTACCCCGAGTAAGGCTAGTCCTCCGTGGGCGTATGCCATGATGGCATAGACAAGGTTGCTTCTTCGTGGACCCTTCGTGGGTGGAGCCCTCCGTGGACTCTCGCAGCCGTTACCCTCCGTGGGTTGAAGTCTCCATCAACGTGGATTGACGATAGCACCACCTATCGGAACCACGAGAAAAAATCTCCGTGTCTCCAAATTGCGTTTGCTCTTCTCCACCTCTCCTTTACTACATGTGCAATATACTTTCCGCTGCAAATACTCTAGAATTGCATGTGTAGGGTGATACTTGACTTGATCATCATTGTGAACTTGCTAAAAACTTGTCCTAATCAAAAGGCTAAACTTTTATATTGTCAAGTAGTCTAATCACCCCCCCTCTAGACATTTCGATCCTACAGTGTTCTCATGCTCCGATGTGAATACTAATCCTTTTTGATCATTGAGGTTGTCATGTTAATTCTTTTCCAACCGGTGCGCTTCTCTTCAAGTGGATCCCATCATTTTTCCCATCCGCAAGATCAAATCTAAGTTTTCTCAACGGTGTTTGTTTCGTTCATCTCAAGTTGTCTTTGTTTTTCCTCACCCTCCCACCCTTTTTCCTCAAGGACTAAGATTTCTTAATCAAGTATCCATTTATTCATGTGAAGTCACTTCACTCTTTTCAATCAACGTTCTTATCCGATGATTTCCCATGAAGATGCTCACAAGCTTCAAGTTCATCATCCTTCATTGTTGTTTCTTCTCCGATGGATCCAATTCTAGCTTTCGATATTCATCATATTCCTTTCCTCATTTCAATGTCCTCTCATACCGGTGCACCTCATTATCATTCTTCTTCTCGCTATTTGTTATTCCGGAGTGCTCAAGATATCTCGAAGATTTGTGTTTCCATTCTTAACCCGTTCAAGCTCTTTCGAGATTATTATCTCATTCAAGCCATTTAATTCAACCGGTGCAACATCTCTTTTAAATCTTTTCAACGGTGTTCTTTTGAGTGGCCCCTAACCCACAGGTCTTTTCCCAGGATCTTACCTGACTCTTCTTTTTTTCCCAGAGCTATCCTAAATTCTTCTCCAAGTTTGACGTAAGAATGAGTTGTCATCAGTCAAATGCTTTTCTCCAAGATCTTTCAAATTCTTTTCATAGTTGGCTCAACCTCTTCGCTTTTGATTCTTCCGGTGTGCCTCAATAATTCTTGGTGGTGTTTCTTGTTGTCATTCTCATCATTTGAAGACCGAAGAAGGATTTCTCTTAAATCTTGGTCCATTCTCTTGAAGATTCATGGTGCTAGCTTGTTGCTGTCCTCTCATAATTGTTTTCGATTGTGAGAATCATTTTCACCCATCAGGAGATATTCAAGAGTCTTCTCAGTTTGTCATCTGGAGTCCATCAATTCAGGTTTATTCATTCTCAGCTTTCAGCTATCGTTCTCCAAATCTTACCGGTGATTCGTTCAAATATCCTCGAATCAGTTCATGTTTTCTTCCTTCTCATGTATCTAAATCCCCTCAAATATCTTCATTCGTTTTCCAATTCTTCCCGGTGAATTGTGCCCTTGCTACTCTCTTTTCCAATTTTTATGGTGGTTCTTTCAAGATCTCTCTTCCTTGTTCATCATATCAATTCATTTGTTGTTCCAATCCTACCGGTGGTTCGTTGAAGACCTTCTCAAGTTTTGATATATCTCTCTTAATCCTTTCTACGAGAATAAGTAGTATGCCAAATCCGTTGATTGTCATCAATTTAATTGGTGAAGGATAAGCATGACATAATTCTTATTCTTGTTCATCCAAGTGATTAATTCTTTATTCCGGAGGCCCTTAAAATTCTTGGTTTCAATTGCTCATCCTTCATTTTCGAAGTTCCAAGTTCTCTCGGTTATATAATCGCGAAGCTCCATCTAAATCATTGCAAGGCTTCACCTTGTGTTTTCAACTTCTCTTTCTTTTCATCATCCTTTTATTTCCAGAATTCTTCATTGAGGCTTTACATGGTGGTTCGTCAAGGATTCCTCTCAATCTCGAATTGTTCTTCAAGATTTCTCTTGAAGTTATGATCCGCCAAGCTATACTCAAAAATTAAACAGGGTGACCAACACTTGTTTTGTTTTGAGAATCTCAAGTATTCTTCATCTTGCATTCCAAAGTGCAATTCTTTCTACCTTATCTTTTGAGGTGGTGTTATGTCACTCTTGACAATTTCCTTCATGTGTCATGATTCATATTGTTGTCAAGTATGAGGTATTCTAAATCCATCATTTTCTCTTGTTCAAGAGATCTTTTCAATCGTCAATCTATTCATTGGAGTTATCTTCGTATAGATTTCACCTAAAGCCTTCCCTAAGGAATGTTGCTTTTGTGGTGTTTATCAATGATCCAAGTTTTCTCCTATCCTCTCGGCGAAAGCAGTTTTTCATCTCTTTGGTGCTCTCAATCAAATCAATGGTTTCCGTTAGTGGCCGGTTGTCACCTCATAGTCTTGAGATGTTTGCCATAAGCCCACAACAAGCTTGTTCTTTTCGTTGTTGGTCTTCCAACAACTCTATTCTAACCTTCTTGCAAGGGTGCTTTCCAAGATCATTTGTGGCAGAAGTTGGCATTTCCTTCTCCGTTCTTTTATTCCGATGATCTATCTTCTATTCATCCGTTCCGGAGGCATTGCGAAGTTGCTCCCTTCGTCCAATAGTCTCGTTTTGCCAAGATCGTGTTCTTTTCTTCCTTATCCATTTAACCAGAGTGTTGTGTCATCTCTTCAAGTATACTCTCATCTTGTCAAGTTCATGTTCAATTCCTCCCATTTACAGTCGGAGTGCTGCCCAAATTATATCAATCTTCTTCCTCTCTCATCTTGTTTTAACCAGAGTGCTTTCGAATTCTATCTTGTCCATTAAACTCTTGATTCATGCCTTTGCAACCTTCAAGTTATCGTAATGTTCCTTGTTCCTCTTTTCTAACGGATTGTTTGCAATCTCGTTCTTCTCAGTTGTGCTCTTTCTTTCAAATTGCTCAACCTCTCAAGGTTCTTTGGTTTCACTCATTGGTCAAAGAAGCAACTTAGTTTTACCTTTCTATTTCTCTTCCGTTTTCCCTCCGGTGCCATCCTAGATCTCGGGACGAGATCCTCTCGTAGTGGTGGAGTGTTGTAACGCCCTGGATCCGTTGCGCCAGGTGTTCGCCAGTTATTCACCGTCGTTGCCATGTCATGTGCTTGCGTGTTGCACTTTGCCATGTCATCATATGCTTTTCATATCATGTCATCATGTGCATTTCATTTTGCATACATGTTCGTCTCATGCATCCGAGCCTTTTCCCCGTTATCCGTTTTGCAATCCGGCACTCCTATGTCCTCCGGCGTCTCCCTTCTTATCTCTTCTCTTGTGCGAGTATTAAACTTTCTCGGAATGGCCCGAGGTTTGCCAAGCGGCCCTGGTATAGCACCGGTAGACCGCCTGTCAAGTTTCGTGCCATTTGGAGGTCGTTTGATACTCCAACGGTTAACCGGGTAACCGCAGAAGCCTCCTTCTCTTTGCAGCCCAACACCCCTTCCAAAGTGGCCCAAAACCCACCAAACTCCCCTCCATGCTCTCGGTCGTTCGATCACGATCGCGTGGCCGAAAACCGCACCTCATTTGGACTCTCCTAGCTCCCTCTATGCCTATTTATACACCCCTCATTCCAAATCCCGGATGATTTCCCCCGAAACCCTAAATATTCCCCTCTCCGCCGCCGGACGTGTCCGCCCGCGCCGGACACGTCCAGCCTCCACCTCACTCCGACCAATAGCAAGGCGACACGTCATCTCCGCCACCGCTCCCAGCCAACGGCGCGCCGCCACGTGGCCCCTGGCCACCGCGCGTCGCCGCCGGCCCGTTAGCCATTCAGCGGGCCCCATGCCCAGCACCCGCGCCGCCGCCGCTTTGTCGGCGCGCTTGCCGCCGCCTCCACCGCCTGCGCTTCCGGCACTCACCGCCGGCGCCTCCTCCGCCGCCGCCGCCCGCTTCGCGCCCGCCGCCGCGCCGGTGCTCCCAAGCCGCCGCCGGCCGCCTCCGCCGCCCTCGCCGGACCGCCCGCTTCCGCCCACAAGGCAGAATCGTCTCTGCGCCCGCCGCCGCCATACCATCGGGCGCTGCCGCCCGTCTCTCCGCAGCTCGCCGGCGCCCTCGTCCCGGCCCGTGCCGCCCGCGCTGCTTCCGCCCGTCGTCCGGCGCCCTCCGCCCGCCGTCCCCGGCCCTCTCCGGCGCCTCCAAGCCCTGGATCCGCCATCCCCGTCCATCTCCGGCGACGTCTCTGGCGAGTCCCAGATTTCATACATTTTCATGCCATATTCATAGCATCACATCTCTGCATCCGTAACTCCGTTTTGCGCGTATAATATGTCAAATTGTTCGCCTCAACGAGTACATCATTTCATTCCATTGCATCATTTTCATTTGAGTTCATCTTGATGCCCTAAATGCTGTTGGAAGTGTGCTTCAGGATGTTAATCTGCTGAAACTGTTATAACTTGCAGTTTTCTCATTTTTGCCATGATTTATGTGTGCATCCTATGAGTATGAGCTCTACATGAATGTTGAACTATGCCATGCCATCTTTCCAGGGGAGTTGACCTTGTATTTTTGTGAGTTGTGTGCTGAGTGCATTGAGGTTGTAAAGTAGGGTAGTTGCTGTTGATGTTTTCCTGGCAGATTCTGTTATATTTTGTTGCTATGTTAACATGCTTCCACTAATCATTCTATGCATAATCTAAAGATGCTCTATAAACATGTTTTGATATACATGTCATGCTCTATCCATTCATGCCCTTGGTTGCAATTATAGCCTGCTGGAACATGTTGTAAACTTTCTCCAAAGTTGCTTGAAAATGTTGCTTGTCAGCCTGTTAGCATTAAGTTCACTTGTTCCCATGTGTTTTCCTAGTGATCCATGCACCCTATGAACTTGCTCTTGCCATGCTTAGCTTCATAAACATGCCTTCTTACTGTTGGTTGCCTTGCCATGCCATGTATTGCTCTGTGGTGAGTGGTTCGAGCTCACGAACATGCCTACTTATTGTTGTTCCTGCCATGTATAAAACTGTAATATAACTTGCCATGTTCACATGGGTGCCATCATATTTTCCGTGCCTTTTTGGCTCATGGTCAGTAAGGGTATTTTGGTATATGCTATTTGTAAATTCATGCCATGCCTTTGTTTGCCATGATAAGTTCATGTAACATGTTGTTTGCTTGCTCTAAACATTGCAACCTGATGTTATTTCTGCTAAAGCCTGAAACTGTTATTATTTGCGATATCTCCATGTCATTTTGAGCATGTTCTAGTGATTTCTGGAGATAGCTCAGTGTTCATGTTTTGTTATGCTTTACGTGTACTTCATGCCCATGCCTTTTGTTATTATGTTGGGGTGCTGTAGCATATTGTTTTGATGCTTGTAAGATGCCTAGTTGCTGTTTTGGACAGATTGTTGCTATGACTTGTATAGTGTGTGGGTGTTGAACCGTTGCTCCGTTTTGAATGTGCTCTATATGAACTTGCTTGATTTTGCATGTAGCTTCATATTATCATGTTGCATACTTGTTTTGGTGTGTTTGCTTGATGTTTGGGTGCATTTTGCATCAATGCCATGTTTAACTTGTTTTGCTCATATCTTCTAGGCCGTAGCTCCGAATCTAATGAACTTTATATGTAACTTGACTAGAATTTCGTGTAGATCATCGTGGTGCATCTTAACTTGATGTTTAACAACTTGAACATAATGTTTATTCAGTTCTGGACCAATTTCGAAATATGCATATGAGGACTTACCGGAATTGTTATATGTTGTTCCCGGCCTCATTTAAACTTGTCTTGATGTGTTGTTCTTGTTTGCATCATCTGTTGTCATGAGTAGCTTCATGTAGCTTGGTCATGCATCATGCTTGTTGTGCATCATGCCTTGTTCATGTGTGGTGTGTTTACCTATGTTGTGTGCTTCTTCTTGTTAGTTCCTGCTTGCTATGCGTCGTGAGGATTCGTTCGCTCACGCTTGGTTCGGCTTCATCCGCTCATCTTCTTCATGGACTCGTTCTTCTTCCATGCGGGATTTCAGGCAAGATGACCGCTACCCTGGATCTCACTACTATCATTGCTATGCTAGTTGCCTCGTTCTTTCGCTATGTTGCGCTGCCTATCACCTGTTTGTCCAGCCATCCCATATTGCCATGAACCTCTAACCTTTGACACCATTCCTAGCAAACCATTGTTTGGCTATGTTCCCGCTTTTGCTTAGCCCCTCTTATAGCGTTGCTAGTTGCAGGTGAAGTTGAAGATTGCTCCATGGTGGACAGGGTTTATGTTGGGATATCACAATATCTCTTATATTATTAATGCATCTATATATTTGGTAAAGGGTGGAAGGCTCGGCCTTATGCCCGTGTTTTGTTCCACTCTTGCCGCCCTAGTTTCCGCCATACCGTGTTATGTTCCCGGATTTTATGCTCCTTACGCGGTCGGGTGATTTATGGGACCCCCGACAGTTCGCTTTGAATAAAACTTGTCCAGCAAGGCCCAACATTGACTTTTACCATTTGCCTCACCACCACCTACCTTTCCCTTGGGAGTAATTAACCCAAGGGTCATCTTTATTATAGCCCCCCGGGCCAGTGCTTGTCTAAGCGTTGGTCCAAACTAGAGCACCGTTCGGGACCATCCCTTGGCAACTTGGGTTACGTCGGTACCTGTACGCTTTGCTTATCCGGTCGTGGCCTGAGACGAGATACGCGCGGCTACTATCAGGATGTCGGCACGCCGGGCGGCTTTGCTGGTCTTGTTTTACCATTGTCGAAATGTCTTGATGTACCGGATACCGAGTCCGATCGGAGTGTCTCGGTGAAGGTCTATTCCTTCGATGATCGCGAGAGCTTGTCATGGGCTGTTGGGACACCCTGCAGGGTTTAAACTTTCGAGAGCCGTGCCCGCGTTATGTGGCAGATGGGAATTTGTTAATGTCCGGTTGTAGACAACTTGACACCAGATCCGAATTAAAACACATCAACCGAGTGTGTAGCCGTGATGGTCTCTTCTCGGCGGAGTCCGGGAAGTGAACACGGTTTCTGGGGTATGTTTGACGTAAGTAGGTGTTCAGGATCACCTCTTGATAATTTCTAGCTTCACGACCGTTCCTTTGTCTCTCTTCTCGCTCTCATTTGCGTACGTTAGCCACCATATATGCTTAGTCGCTGCTGCAACCTCACCAGTTTACCCCTTCCTTTCCCATTAAGCTTTGCTAGTCTTGATACCCATGGTAATGGGATTGCTGAGTCCTCGTGGCTCACCAGATACTTCCAAAACCAGTTTGCAGTGCCTATGTTAACGAAAGCAGGTGACGAATCAAGCTCAAGGAGGAGCTCGATGAAGATCTTGCCCTTTGTGTTGTTTCGCTCTAGTTGATCAAGAGTGGAGCCCAGCTTGGGGTCGATCGGGTCCTTTGTCGATTTGGGGTTCTTCTTTTATTTTGGTTCCGTAGTCGGACCTTGATTGTATCTGGATGATGTAATGCTTTATTCATGTATTTGTGTGAAGTGGCGATTGTAAGCCAACTATGTATCTCTTTCCCTTATGTATTACATGGGTTGTGTGAAGATTACCTCACTTGCGACATTGCTTTCAATGCGGTTATGCCTCTAAGTCGTGCTTCGACACGTGGGAGATATAGCCGCATCGAGGGCGTTACAAGAATTATGTGATATCCTGGCTTATTAGGGATGATAGACTACTCATATCAATAAGGAATTCCTTCTTTTCCGGGATCCCATTCGGACAGAACTCCAAAGTTAAGCGTGCTCAGCTTGGAGTAGTTTCAGATGGGTGACCGATCGAAGTTGCTCCCGGTGCGCACGAGTGAGGATAAAGTGCGCAGAAAAGACTAGTATTGATCTGTGGTGCCAGTCTAGATCCCGCCAGGAGTAACGACCACCGGCGGGTGTGTCCGGGGCGTTACAAGTTGGTATCAGAGCCGACCCTCGTGGTTACACGGATGGTTGCGGACAGGTGCGCGGTCATGTTGTTCATGACGTTTGTGACCCGTCGTGGCACACGGCATGGCACATGTACGGACTGGATGCATGCATACCAGTGCCAAGAGGGAACGTTCGTGGCCCGACGAGGACGCCGGTTCCTCTAAGTGTGGGTGTATGTGATATCCTCGCTTATTAGGGATGATAGACTACTCATATCAATAAGGAATTCCTTCTTTTCCGGATCCCATTCGGACAGAACTCCAAAGTTAAGCGTGCTCAGCTTGGAGTAGTTTCAGGATGGGTGACCGACCGGGAAGTTACTCCCGGGTGCGCACGAGTGAGGACAAAGTGCACAGAAAAGACTAGTATTGATCGTTGGGGCCAGTCTAGATCCCGCGAGGAGTAACGACCACCGGCGGGTGTGTCCGGGGCGTTACAGTAAGTTGGTGAACCCCTGCAGGGAAGAAAACATCTATCGATAGCCTGTCCCTATGGTAACGGATGCTCGGAGTTGTATCCCGATCGATACAACTAGAACTGGATACTTGTGATGAGAATTGGATGGTGATGAGAATTTAATTGTGATTATAATTGGATAGTATGGCTCTGGGATTGCTTTCTCGCAGGGAGTCGAGAAAGGATCTCTGGCCGAGGCTGATAACACTACTACTACTTTACCTTATGCTACTCTACTCCCTCCTGTTTGCTGCAAGATGGTGGTTTCCAGAAGATGCTAGTCTTTGATAGGACTAGGCCTTCTCTCTATTCTGGCATTTCTGCAGCCCAGTCATCCTTGCTTGCGAGTACTCTGGATGAGTACTCACGGCTGCTTTGCTACCCCTTTTCCCCCTTCTTTCTTCTTTCTGGTTGTTGCAACTAGATGGTGGAGTCCAGGAGCCATACGCCACCTTCGACGACGACTACTACTACCACGAGGGTGCCTACTACCTCATGAAGACCGCGACGACCAGGAGTAGTTAGGAGGCTCCCAAGCAGGAGGACTTGACTTTTCGATCAATGTTGCTTTTGTGCTAGCCTTCTTAAGGCAAACTTGTCTAACTTATGTCTGTACTCAGATATTGTTGCTTCCGCTGACTCTTGTGTTTTCGAGCTTATGTATTCGAGCCCTTGAGGCCCCTGGCTTGTAATATAAAGCTTGTATTATTTTAATTTGTGTCTAGAGTTGTGTTGTGATATCTTCCCGTGAGTCCCTGATCTTGATCGTACACATTTGCGTGTATGATTAGTGTACGATTGAATCGGGGGCGTCACATATAGTGTGGGTGATAGGAAGCAAGACTCCGTGCGAGAAAGAAATGTTGACGGAGAAACTACAGATAGATACAGAGATGGAGATGCTAGCTAGAGGGACATCTGCTAGTTTGGGTGTTGGAGATGACCGTCGGGTGGTTCAAAGGGTGAAGTTATATATGTGTGTGAGAGGGCACTTGACTGCATGTGGAGAGAAACATATGTAGTGTGCGTGATAGGAATCAAGAGTGAGGGCAAGAAAGAAGGTTGATGGAGAAATAGATAAATAGAAAGATAAAGATGCTAGCTAGTGTGTGTTAGAGATAGGAGTCGAGTGGATCAGAAGGCTGGGTTATGTGTGTGGGTGTGAGAGAGATAGAGAGAGGGTGCATGTGAGTCACATACAAATAGATATCAGAGAGAAATGAGATCCAGAGAGACGGAGTTTTGTGTCTGCGAGAGAGAAAGATATTTCACAATGAGAGTGATAGCTAGAGAGACATATGAGGGAACGCAAGATATCTCTAGGGAGAGAGGGTGTGTGTGAGCGACATACAAGAGAACAATGGAGAAATATGAGACCCTGGGAGACAGAGTTTGTGTTTGTGTGTGAGAAAGAGATATTGAAGAGGAAGAGTCGTAGGTTCTCATATCTAAGGAGCGAAAGACATCTCTGTATCAGGGGTGTGCGAGTGGCACACATGGGAATAGTTGAGAGAAATGAGACCCCGGGAGACAAAGTTTTGTGGTTATGTGAGAGAAAGAGATTCCACATGGAGAATCATAGTTAGAGACACATAGCAGGGAGCGAGATATACTTAGAGAGAGATAGAGTGATGAAGGTCGAGGGAGAGAGTATCGTCAGTGTGTTACGAAGATAAAAGACCATTGTCGACATACATGTAGCACGAGAGATACCTGAGAGACGATGAACGCGTATAGGTCCAGAGAGATAGTCCTATATAAGCATGAGTGATAGCCATATGAGACGAATATCTGGATTAAAGGGGATTCAAATATTTAAACGGGAGATCACGACATCGATAATATCATAACGCAAATTGGTGTATCAAACATGTAATGTTATATAGTTTATCAATATTATGGGCACACATGTAATGTTATATAGTTTATCAATATTGGTGATCCATAGATTCTTTAATTACAAACAATGCATGGTTTGTATGCAATTAATGTCTAAACGGGATTACACTATATGTTGCGTGTGTGAAACACATTATACATGGTTGAGAAGTAAAAAAAACCCGCATGAAACACACATTAATTGGAGACAGTTAGCGAGGAATGCATACATTGGATTTCAACATAAAGTGATTTCAAATATTTGAAAATCCAAATTGATGGATACAACCTTATGAATCTCAGATCATGCCATTTGTAAACCATATTAATGTATAAATGGTGTTGTGCTTTTGAAAGTATATATAAAAATGATGTATATAGAATGTAATTCCAATTGAAAATGGATCCCGCCCGAAAAAAATAGAATACAAACGGGATTCGAATTGAGTTGGCACGGTAAACGTGCACTCTGCAAAATTTGAACGAAGCGGGGAAAGTCGTAGTAACCGCCCGAAACCAAAATCTGCGAGATGGAAATCACTAATGTCTGTCCCTGCCACGCAAAGCCTATCTGCTGGATTTCTATAGGTTTCGATAGGGGTAGGTTTGTAATTTCACCCAAACGTGACGTAACCACCTCTCACCCGGATTCATACATGGTGGACGCCAAAACACAGTGTGTCCTCGGCCGAAATCGACTCCCTCCTCGATTCATATTCATACACGGTGGGCGCCAAAAACAAATTCTCGTCGGCAAATATTCGGTTTATGCTAGATTACCGTCCTATCCCCAACCGACTAATGTTGCTGTGATGTAGTAGAAATTTGAAACGGGGGCTAAGTTTGTAAATTTCCTCGCATTTGAGACAAGCGCGCCCTGAATACATGGTTCCCCCTTCCTCTCTACCTCCCTTTTCCTCATTCGTACTCCGTGGGTGCCAAAACACCCTCTCCACCCCACCCTCCTCCGTCTGCCGCCGTCCACCACCCCATCCACCGCCGTCCTCCTCCACCATGCCGGAGCTGATACCTCGACGCCTCCATCCATTACAAGAGATCGACCTCTCTCATCCACGCCTTCGGACAGGGATCCTTGCATCCTGTCCTCTCGCTTCTTCCCTGCCGTCGTCCACCTTGCTGGCGCCGCTCCTACGACCGTCTCGTCCATCGCGCCCCACCGCCACCGTCTACCCTCCTAGATCTGCTTCCACGCTGCCGACAGCCATCGGTACCGCATCACCGTCAAATTCTCAGCTGATGCGTACACGGCGCCTCACTAGAGGCGGTACTCTTTCGTATCTGCTCAACTTATTTATCGCAGCAAGAAAATAGATTGCCACTGCTTTACTCTGATTTCTTGTCTTGGTTGCGAAGTTGCCTTTGTCCGGTTTGCACCTTCAGATCCACCATGGCACGCTCAACACTATACTCCTGATGCTTATGGTTTTCCACTTTTATATTCCACACTAGTTAAATCACAGTAGACTAAATTTCAAAATTGGGTCAGTCGATTTTTCAGAGCTCGCCGGAGTTCGCCGGTGCGATCGAAGGGGCTCGGGTGGTTGTGGGGCCTCGCCGAACGAAGAAAACTCGACGTGGGTGGGGGTTGGGGCGCGGGTGGGGGTTGGGAGTGGCGGAGGAACGCAGGTGGTGGGGGCCGGTGGTCCGGCCGGCGGCCCGTGTGGTGTTCTGTATGGGAAGAATCAGAGACGAGGAAGAAGAAGGGTTAGGAGACGTAGCATCTTCATCCAACCGCCTGAAATGGTCGAGAGACAACTGGGAGTTGCATTCTTAATGTGCTCTAGTTCATCATGTGTGGGCACTGCGCAACCAACATTTTATTATCCAAAATCTGCTTGCTCTTCTTTACCATGTTCGATAGAGCTGGCCTGTACGTGATCGATAGGCTTTCAATTACTAGAGGCAATACAACACTGTATTTTCAAGCCAGTTCCACTTTCCCAATTTATATATCATGGTTATGGTGTACCCCTATTATGTACACTATGATCTGCCTAGTTGTTGTGTGCTCTTGTTATCATGGTTTGGCAATAAACTCTCTATACAGTATATTATGAACCTATCATCTGCCAGCTATCCTTACTTCTGGAGCCTATTTTTTGTGTACTTGTGTCAGATTATATAAATGCACGCACCATATTACATCACACATGAGCTCTCTCATCAAAATCCAGTGATAGCACACAAGTGTTTACAAGGGCGCCCCTATATTAGAATATCATCTGCATTACAAAGATAATCTCACAACTATTTATGTTTTCATGGTTCTCAGATATTATACGCAATTACAGTGAATATCGAATCCAAGATCGAAGAATATTATGGAACACTGCAATGACTTACAAAATTGGCACCAAGGCATTGAGTGCCATTCTGGAAGCAATGAAACTCGTACGCTCCCCACCTGTTGATTCTTGTTTAGAATATCATCCTAATGATTATTCTAACCTCGAGGAGTCAAAGGCATATGGCCTGTCCTGTTCACCATCAAGTTGCCTGTCCTAATTTGGCAAGGTTTTATTGATTGCGCGTATCTTGCATATGTTGTCTTGCATTTCTTCTACTTTGTTGCACCGCCATCTGCTTAGTTTACTCATCATATAACTCGAGATGCCATGTCCATCCATTATCATACATATTCCATCTGTCATCATACCATGTTTTTCCACTCAAATGTTGTTCTTGTGCATCGACATCAAAAGGAAGAGGGTGATTGCGAACTCAAGGAGCACCAAAGAAAGTCCTTGAAAACGTGGTGGTGCCAGAGAAATCGACAACGCCCACTTATATTGGCTGTACAACCAGTGACACAAAACGTAGGATCGACTCCAGCAGACTGTACCCATACTTCACCGCCACACCACTAGCCCCACCACACAGACCTGCACTCCAAAGAAAAGGTATACCGATTTCATTTGCCATAGCACCAGCCGTACCACAGAAAAATCCCACTCCAGCAAAAAGTATAGCAAGTCCACCGGCCGAAGACCTATCCCAACTGCAAAGACGACCAATTCCTGCAGACTAGAAACCCATTCCATTTATTCCCAATTTAAAAGACAATGCTTTCAATGTTGTTACGGACTACGTGCATATATTCCCATCATGGGAAGATTATAGTGAAGACAAACACCATTTTCACATCTTCCTGTCCAACTTACGTGTAAGTGCTATTATTCATGGTTATTAGTTTCGTTTTCATCGATCGAACACATCAATGATTTACATTACATTGTTGTAACTAGGCGAGGGTCAATCTGGATAGTCATGACGAGCAAAGCTTGCTTGTGCTTTTCAAGGAAGCATTGCAGCAGTATCGGTGTTACCTGAGGAAATCACACTTTGATGGCAAGTCTATAAATGAATTTCTGGTGAAGTCTCCTGTGCTAAATTTAGAAGACATTGAATGGGAAAACCTTGTTATGCACTGGTCTCGTTCCCAGGATGAGGTACTGTCTATGAAATCACATGACAATTTGAACTTCTACTTTTCTGCATGTGCCTTACGGATCTTTTTTGCAGGAAATCTACTCGAAGAAGAATTCCGGTTTGAAAAGAACGACAGGATATCGCAAATATGCTTCCCGCTGCTTTGCTCTTGTTAGTACTGTTGTCTGTATCACTGCATTTGCATACATACCGTTCATTATGTGACAGCAAGATGCATGATAGCTTGCTTATCAATTGTTTGCTCCAAATTATCTGATCTGTATGAATGGTTACATTAGTGTAGAATATATCCAATGCCAATGATTTTTTTTAGCTCTGCATTGTTCTTGTAAGTACATGTTGTCCTTTATCAGTGTACTTATATTGACAGGTATTTGTTCATGTACCATCACTCTGCAGCTTATTTTCCTTTGCCCTCCATTTTCTACACATCAGATCTATATTTACTCTTACCATAAGGTTGGTACTGAAGAAGCTTAGTTGTGCATTGCTCTTGGTTGTGCCTTTTGCCTTTATTGCTGCACATACATTTATAGCTACTTGGTTATGTAGCATCACTCTTCATCTTATCTTAAACATTCTCCATTTTTTCGTATATTATCACATCTATATTTACTCTTCACAAAATTTAGAATAAAGGCAATGCTTATGAAGAAGATTCTATGCTAAACTTCTTGAATTGCCCCCCCATCAGCATGGACAAAGGCTTTATAGAGCTTGTCTTCACCAGTAATGTATGTTTGTCCTTCTCAAGCCTTCAAACTTTGTTGTGTATATTTGGTTAGGCATGACTGCAACAGCTATTTATTTTTGGTGTTTGCATCAAATTGCATGTTTAAAGTTCATTATGTAGTTCATAAACAAAAGTTTGTCGAAGATCCTGGAACACCTTGACAAACTGAGGAGATACTGTCTCTGGGTGAAGGAAACAGATGATGGCCACAAAACTATGTCCATGGCGGCTTGGACCCTAGTCTGTCGCCCCAAAGAGAAAGGTGGGTTGGGGATAATTAATCTTCAAATTCAGAACCAAGGCCTGCTGCTCAAGCAATTACACAAATTTTACAACCGATGTGATGTGCCGTGGGTTAACCTAATTTGGTCCAAGTACTATGAGGGTTTGGTTCCCCATGCAGCTGATCAGTGCGGGTCATTCTGGTGGCGCGATATCATGCAGCTCGCTCCAACTTACAGAGGGGTTACGTCGCTGGAGGTTCGTGAGGGGAGCACAGTGCTGTTTTGGAAGGATCTGTGGCACAACTGCGCCCTCGGTGATAGCCACCCCAGGCTGTTCTCCTTTGCGGCTGACGAAGATGTCTTGGTGCAAGCGCCATCGACAAATACTTACACTTGGGCGAAATTTTCAGCTACCGCTCTCGACGCAAGCCAGGGAAGAGCTGCGAGATCTTCAATGCAGCTTGGCCTCCACAGAGCTCGCTGAAGCCCCAGACGTCTGGAGATGCATCTGGGGGGGGCACGGGGTTCACTCCCAAGAAATAATACGATCATTGCTTTCGTGAGGTGGTGGCGGACGATGCTTTCAAATGGATCTAGAATTCAAAATGCACTAATAAATGGAGGGTTTTTGCATGGCTCCTTCTAGCGGACAGGCTGAATACTAGGAACATGCTAAAGAGGAGAGGTATGAAGCTGCGCGATGACGTGTACACTTGCCTCCTCTGTGATGACCCGCCCGAAGAAATGGTTGAGCATCTTTTCTTCCATTGTCCGTTCAGTAGGGCATGCTGGATGCAGCTGGGGATCGATTGGATGCGCGGTGGGAACAGACTCCAACTTGTGCATGAGGCAAGAGCTAGGTGGGCGAACCCTATGTTTATGGACATATTTATCATTTTGGCTTGGAGCATCTGGAAGGAACACAACAACAGACACTTCAGGGGGGTGCTGCCTATGTTTGAGGGCTGGCTCCTCAGGTTCAAGACCGACTTTCATATGATGAGACACAGGTTCAGGGAGGCTCTAGTGTCATTTGTGGACAGCTTTGTCACTTCTATCTAGTTTGCCAGACAGAGCACTACTTTGTATTGTATTTTGCCCCACTCCTCTACTTCCTCTCTAGTGGTGAGGGATTAACATACCCATCCTAATGTAACACCACAGAGTTGTACATGTATATTTTGTTGAGTTAATTTAAAGTCAGTGAGGGGCTGCCCTCACTGTCCTGAGCTTTCAAAAAAAAAAAGTTTGTCCTTCTCAATTTAAGTTTTCAGTTGTACAACCAAGTTCCTTCTTCATACCATGTAAATTAAACTATACAGAGCAAGTGATCTTTTGCACTGCATGTATGGTTCTGTTCTTCATCCGTAATCCAGTGGTGTGGTGAACCTACCCACTACAGCACAATGTCATATTCTGCAGTGTCTTAACTATGAACAATGTCATATCATTCTACTATTATTTAAACCGTCTCTTTATTTGCCAATCTGAAATGGGATAAATTGATAGCACACTAACCATTGATACTTTTGAGTTCTTGATCTGTAATCCTGGTATCGTGAAGCTGCCAACTCCTTCACAATGTCATTTCCTGCCATGTCTTCACCTGAACAATACCATATTGTGTTAATGCAATTTTAAACTGTGTCACTTTATTCAATCAAGAAGAAATGTGATGAATTGTCAAGACGATACTTTTATGTGCAAAACCTGTCATCTGTCTGCTTGTTTATCTTTCAGAGTGAGGAAGATATAAGTGTTGAACAAGTGCAGTCTCATCACCTTGCTCAGCGCTTATACTAGCAGTCTCCCAATAGGCTAACCTTTCTTGAACTCTATTGAAGTGCTGTCGGTTTTGTATATTATTTTGTCAGCGTGTTTGTGGCGATCTTTGATGCCTAGTGTATGTAATCTGCTGTCTGCTTGTGCTTTATTATCATAGTGGCGAACTTTGATGCCCAGTGGATATAATATGCCGTAATTTCTTTATTGTATAGTCTAGGCTATTTCTTATTCACGATGCTGTAGTTATTTTACTGTATATATATCCTGTCTTCGCAGTAAACCGGCCAAACCATAAAATTACGGTACATAATCGGGGCATCATGCAATCAT
This sequence comes from Aegilops speltoides, assembly GCA_021437245.1. Classification (NCBI taxonomy): domain Eukaryota; kingdom Viridiplantae; phylum Streptophyta; class Magnoliopsida; order Poales; family Poaceae; genus Aegilops; species Aegilops speltoides. Next base: position 72,803,976 of record CM038146.1, read on the forward strand.
GATGTATGATCCACATCATGGGCCCCGTCAAACTGGCCCACTAGTAGGTTCGGGCCTTTGATAGGCCGAGTAACCCCCAACCCTCTTTTCGCAAGAAAACTCAATGGGATTTTAGGAGGCTGAGAAGTAGGTTGGGCCTGAAACGTGCCGAATAGATCACGGGCCGGCAGCAGCCTGAAATGGACCCCGACCCATGATTGTGCAAATCAAATCACGGGCTTTTAACAGGCCAAAGTTGTCTCGGTCCTTGTTTGGCCCAATCAGATATCGGCTGCGAGCAGGCCGGATGCAAACCGGGCCGTAGTTAGGCCCAAATATGTGACGGGCTTTTAACATGCCAAAATTAATATAGGGCCGAAATGTTAAACGGGCCCTTAACAGGCCGAAACTAATATCAGGCTGAATTACTAAATGGGCCTTTAGCAAGTGGGACCAAAAGCATAGTGTCTAGTTAACGGGCCAAATCTGATATGGGCCATAATTGAGCCCAAAGCCACTTAAAGGGCCGGACCTGATCTGGGCCGTGATTTGGCCCAGAAAGTGGGAGGCTTTTAACGGGCCGGATCTCATATGGGCCATTATTAGGCCCGGAACGTGGCAGGCCATTAACGAACCGGATCAAATATGGGCCGGCATTTGGCCCAAAACATGGCAGCCAGTTAATGGGCCGGCCTACTAGGGTCCTCAAAATCTTGTGGGCCTATAGCTGGGCCGGCCCATTAATGTCGGTGAAATCTCGTGGGCCTTTAGCTGGGCCGGCCCATTATGATCCGCAAGAATTTTGTGGGCCTTTACCTGGGCCGGCTCATTATGGCACACAAAAATCTTGTGGGCCTTTACTTGGGCCAGCCCATTATGGCCCGCAAAATCTTGTGGGCCTTTAGCTGGGCCAGCCCATTATGGTCCGCAAAATCTCGTGGGCCTTTAGCTGGGCCGGCCCATTATGGTCCGCAAAATCTTATGGGCCTTTAGTTGGGCCGACCCATTTAAACTTGATGGGGCGTGCCACGTGTCGACGTATCATAGGCGCCTTCTGTCCAATGAGTGGATGACATGTGTCCCAACGATGATCCGACACGTGTTTCCTCCAGCCAATGATGATTTTACACGTGGAAAATCCCCATTGGTCAGGGCTGTTAATGGGTTATCGGATCCAAAACCCGACCCGATAGCTTAACAACGTTCCGTTACGGTAGATGCCACGTGTCGGTCACCCTTGACGAAAGCACTTCTGTGACGCGCGATTTATCATCATGGAAGTGGACACTTCCGTGATGATAATTTTGGTAATGTCATGGAACACTTCTACGATAGCACAAGTATGACTATCTTGATTCTGTCATAAAATCGTCATGGATGTACATGCATGACAAAAAACGCGACCTACTGTGACAAACATGTATCATCACAGAAGTGAATTTTTTTGTAGTGCTTGTTCTAGGTAAAGCGAACACTAAGTGTGCGTAGAGTCGTATTAGTAGCAGATAGGGCTTGAGAGAATATTTGTTCTATCTTTAGCTCCTCGTTGGGTTCGACACTCTTACTTATCCAAAGAGGCTACCATTATCCCGTATGCTTGCGGGTTATCATTACCTCAACGGGGATATGAACATCCCCAATAATAAGAATATCATACTTTTTCTTGATAGTAGGAAGAGGAAATTCAAAACCTCCAATAATGATAGTTGGAACTTTTCCAATATAATTGATGTTATGAACTTGAGATTGTTTCCTTGGAAAGTGTACTGTATGCCCATTACCATTAACATGAAAAGTGACATTGTCTTTGTTGCAATCAATAACAGCCCCTGCAGTATTCAAAAAGGGTCTACCAAGGATAATCGACATACTATCGTCCTCGGGAATATCAAGAATGACAAAGTCCGTTAAGATGGTGACATTTGCAGTTGATTTATCAGCCATTTGCAAAGATATTTCAGTAGGTGTCAACTTATTCAATTCAAGTCTACGATATAAAGAGAGAGGCATAACACTAACACCAGCTCCAAGATCACATAAAGCAGTTTTAACATAGTTTCTTTTAATGGAGCATGGTATAGTTGGTACCCCGGGATCTCCAAGTTTCTTTGGTAATCCACCCTTAAAAGTGTAATTAGCAAGCATGGTGGAAATTTCAGCTTCCGGTATCTTTCTTTTATTTGTAATGATATCCTTCATATACTTAGCATAAGGATTTAATTTAAGCATGTCAGTCAAGCGCATACGTAAGAATATAGGTCTAATCATTTCAGCAAAGCACTCAAAATCCTCATCATCCTTTGTCTTGGATGGTTTAGGAGGAAAGTGCATGGGTTTCTGAACCCATGGTTCTCTTTCTCTACCATGCTTCCTAGCAACAAAATCTCTCTTATCATAACAATGATTCTTTGATTGTGGGTTATCAAGATCAACAACAGGTTCAACCTCTACTTCATTGTTTTTGCTAGGTTGAGCATCAATATGAACATTATCATTAGCATTATCACCAGGTTCATGTTCATCACCTGATTGTGTTTCAGCATCAGAAATAGAAATATCATTGGGATTCTCAGGTGTGTCTCCAACAGGTTCACTAGAAGCGTGCAAAGTCCTATCATTTTTCTTTTTCTTCTTTTTAGAAGAACTAGGTGGCTCTAAATTATTTCTCTGAGAATCTTGCTCGATTCTCTTAGGGTGGTCTTCAGGATACAAAGGTTCCTGAGTCATTCTACCAGTTCTAGTAGCCACTCTAACAGCAAAGTCATATTTATTATTTAATTCATCGAGCAAATCATTTTGAGCTTTAAGTACTTGCTCAGCTTGAGTGGTAACCATAGAAGCATATTTGCTAATGAGTTTAAGTTCACATTTAACTCTAGCCATATAATCACTCAAGCATCCTATCTCGAAAGCATTATTATTTAATTCTCTACCAACATAAGCATTAAAACTTTCTTGTCTATCCATAAAGTAATCAAATTCATCTAAGCATGGGCTATGAAATTTAGTAGACGGGATTTCAACTTTATCATATCTATAGAGAGAATTTACCTTTATACTACCTGTGTCGGGTTATCAAGACAGTGTATTTCTTCAATAGGCGGTATATTAAGACCATGTATTTCTTCAATAGGTGGTAAATTTTTAACATCTTCAGCTTTAATACCTTTTTCTTTCATTGATTTCTTTGCATCTTGCATATCTTCAGAACTGAGAAATAGAACACCTCTCTTCTTCGGAGTTGGTTTAGGAATAGGCTCAGGAGTTGGCTCAATTGGTTCAGGAATTGCCTCAGGGAGAGTCCAATTATTTTCATTAGTCAAGATATTATTCAATAGTAATTCAGCTTCGTCGACTATTCTTTCCCTGAAAACACATCCATCACAACTATCCAAGTAGTCCTTAGAAGCATCGGTTAGTCCATTATAAAAGATATCAAGTATTTCATTTTTCTTAAGAGGATGATCAGGCAAAGCATTAAGTAATCGGAGAAGCCTCCCCCAAGCTTGTGGGAGGCTCTCTTCTTTGATTTGCACAAAATTATATATTTCCCGCAAGGCAGCTTGTTTCTTATGAGCAGAGAAATATTTAGCAGAGAAGTAATAAATCATATCCTGGGGACTACGCGCACAACCAGGATCAAGAGAATTAAACCAAGTCTTAGGATCACCCTTTAATGAGAACGGAAATATCTTAAAGATATAATAATAGCGAGACTTCTCATCATTAGTAAACAGGGTGGCTATATCATTCAACTTGGTAAGATGTGCCACAACAGTTTCAGATTCAAGGCCATAAAAAGGATCAGATTCAACCAAAGTAATAATCTCAGGATCAACAGAGAATTCATAATCCTTATCAAGAATACGTATAGGTGAAGTAGCAAAAGCGGGGTCAGGTTTCATTCTAGCATTAAGAGATTGCTGCTTCCATTTAGCTAATAATTTTTTAAGATCATATCTATCTTTGCAAGAAAAGATAGCTCTAGCAGCTTCCTCATTCATAACATAACCCTCAGGAACAACAAGTAATTCATAATCAGGGGAGAACTTTCATTATCACTATCATCAATAATAGCATCTTCAATAATCTCATTCTCTCTAACCCTAGCAAGTTGTTCATCAAGAAATTCACCTAATGGCACAGTAGTATCACGCACATAAGTAGTTTCATCATAAGTATCATGCATAGCAGAAGTGGCATCATCAATAACATGCGACATATCAGAATTCATAGTAGTAGCAGGTTTAGGTGTCACAAGCTTACTAATAACAAAAGGAGAATCTAGTGCAGAGCTAGATGGCAGTTCCTTACCTCCCCTCGTAGTTGAGGGCAAAATCTTGATTCTTTCGTCTTTCAAGTTGCTCATAGTGATCAACAGATATAAATCCCAAGTGACTCAGAGAATAGAGCCATGCTCCTTGGCAACGGCGCCAGAAATTAGTCTTGATAACCCACAAGTGTAGGGGATCGCAACAGCTTTCGAGGGTAGAGTATTCAACCCAACTTTATTGATTCGACACAAGGGGAGCCAAAGAATATTCTTAAGTATTAGCAGTTGAGTTGTCAATTCAACCACACCTGGATAACTTAGTATCTGCAGCAAAGTATTTAGTAGCAAAGTAGTATGATAGTAATGGTAACAGTGGCAAAAGTAAAGATAGCAGTTTTGTAGTAATTGTAATAGTAGCAACGGAAAAGTAAATAAGCGAAGCACAATATGTGAAAAGCTCGTAGGCATTGGATTAGTGATGGATGATTATGTTGGATGTGATTCCTCATTGTCGGAGTAAATGACCACGGGTAGCCTAACCGGCTCCCTTTGGCCCTAAAAAAAACAACGGGCCAATCGAACCTTGAAGCACCCAAGACACGGGGCTGCCTTCCTTCGGCAGGTTGCCAAGTAGGCCGGCTGGTCAAAGGCGGCCCGGCGAGAAACAACCCTGGGAGGACGCCACGATCGGTCCGACTCCAAGAAGCCGGCCCATGAAGGACCGACTTCCCGAAGGCGGCCCATGAAGGGCCGACTCCCAGAAGCAAGCGGCCGAACGCCGCCTCCAAAGACCATCACCCATAACGGTGACGGGACGAGGCACGGATACATCGAACCCTGCCACCCCCGAATCTCGGAGAATGCATGGCTATAGTACGCCATACGGGGCAGCCATCCCCCATCCGGTGTGGCACTTTTGCCATGAGAGTCATGACGCCATCCATGACGGGACGCCAGTACAGCCCGCAGGCGGCGGGCCCCTTCGGTCAGAGAGACATCCGAAGGCGGCCCGACCTCCTATAGCCGGCCCAAGGCCGGGCCGGCTTCCAGTAGCCGGCTTGCTCCCCCTCGGGGTGCGCGCACCATTAAGCGGATAAGACATGGTAAGGCTACAGTGGGAGCCCGCAAGGCGGCGGCACTGTAGCCATGCTTACCACGATGAAGCCCTCGTCATCAGAGGCGAGGCAACAGTAACCAGCCCCCGACAAGACGCCCTGGCGGTGGGGCCGGCCTGTCGACCAGCGAGCCGACAGCCGGCGGGACCTACCAGTTGGCAGGCCCCAGAAGCCGGCGGAGAAGGCGGCGGTCATAGAAACTGACGGCCTGGGCCCGCGCCCAGGCCGGATTACCATTGTACCCCCGGGGGGTAGGCCTATATAAACCCCCTGGGACACCCATGCAAAGGGTTGATCTCATAGAGTTTTAGACACAGCCATAGGTAGAGAAGAGAGCTAGCTTTGCCCTTTTTCCTCCTCCCATCGAACAGCTCAAGGAGCATCTTGTAGCTACTTGTTGATCTAGTGATCATGCGGAGACCCCGCAGAGCAGCAGTAGGGGTGTTATCTCCACGGAGAGCCCCGAAGCTGGGTAAGATTCGCCGGCGTGCATGTCTTCGCCTTATCCCGTTTCCAGGCACTGGCGATGTCTTACTGGCTCCCACAATGATAAGCCATCCGTTGGCATATGTCGCACCTACCACCCGACATTTGGCGCCCACCATGGGGCCAGGTGCACCGTCGTCCGGAGACCTGCTCTGGACGGGAACCCTTTTCTTCCCCAGCAAGCGTAGCCAGCCTGGCACGCCCGATGGCGCTTGCCCCGACGCACTGCAAAGCGTCGACGACGCCTGCGCGGCGAGCTGCCTTGCCGATCTTCTTGGTGAGGTTTGCATCTCCGACGAGCCCGCATCTGATGCGGGCACCGACTGCCTCGAGAGCCGCCTCATTAGCCTCCTCGACCAACTCCACGTCTCCGGTGAGCCTATCGCGGACTTGGAGTCGGTCGGCTCCACCGACCCAATGCTTGTCGACTCCGACACACCGACGTGATCGTCTTCGACGACCCTCTCCCGAGAGCTGACAGTGGCGGCAGCACCGTCACCGAGGTGGTGGTCGTCAGCCACGGAGCTGCCTTCGGCATGAACACCCACGACGCCCTGCAAGCGGTGCTGCAGGACTTGTCCGTCCCCATCCCGGCCGACGCCAACGCCGAGGCGCTGGAGGCTCGCCGCCTTGCCCTCGTCGAGGAGGGCCAGAAGATACCATGAGACGCCTCACGGAAGCCCACCCGCGCGAGGTCGACCGAGCCGCCACTACTAGGGAAAAGCCTAGCAGCAGCGCGGGTTTGGGCACCCTCAGTAGCGCGGGTACCGGCGCTACTAATAAGGCGCTACAACTAACGTGTAGCAGTAGCGCGTGTTGACACACGCTACTGCTACGCACGAATTGCTGCAGCGCGGTTTTGGGAAGGGCGCTACTGGTATTAGCTGCAGCGCTGTTTGGTTGTAAGCGCTCATCGGTAAGCCGCGCCATCGCTAAATCCCCTCGCTACTACTAGTTTTATTAGTTTTTTTCCCTGCAGATTTGTTTTTTATTTGTTTTGCATTTTAATAGGCTTTATACAATAATCTTTAGCATATCATCCACATACAAATGATAGTATATACATACAATTAGTCTCATCAAATCATGTCATCATCATAATCATCATCCAACACAAAGTGGTCTCGATCTCGTCATCAATCTCGAAAATAGCGATACAAGTCTCGATTACTTGCAAATACATCGTCATCCATCTAAACAATGATATACATGAGAATAGCTATCACTTTGAGTACATGAGTTCGTATCCTCTCTCGCATTAGCGTGAACCTAAACTAAGTCTGCGTGTCGCCGAAACCGAAAACCGGTACACCTAGGCCTTTCACTCCGGCCACTTGTCGTATATATACTCCTGGCGTAGCACTTCTTCGCCATTTATGATCTATGCACCTGCATCGTCACATGAGTCGATGATATGCAACATATATAGTTGAGCAACACAAAGAGACAGACTTGGCAAAAATAGAAACAACATATCATAAGCATAAATAACAAAGTTCATCGTACCCAAATGACCTAACTAGAGTGATTTTCGCTAGTCGAGGAGGACGGTTTAATTACATCACAAATAAAGTTTCACCGTGCATAACTCAAAGTTTTGTCATAAAAGAAACTATGGACTAAACGGACACATTGTCATATATCGACAATCACTCCAAAGATGTCGTGACATCCATCCAAGTCAGGGAGATAGTCATCGAGCTTTGTGAAAGGCTTCATGTCGAGACGCTGAGAGGCTATCCATGTTCGGACGTCTTCCCGCGACATTTGTCCTTCTGCATGGAACATCCCTGTTTTTCCGACGACCTCATTCATGATGATTTGGGCAAGTTCGCGCTGGATGTTATAGAACTCAGCTCGAAGTCGATGATCCTCAATATCTCCTATGTCCTTTGCCCATTGCGAATATGGGCATCGCTAGATCTAGGTGCCATGTGAAGGTTCCGGTGATCCCGTCGGTACTCCAAAGATGTGGTGTAGGACATAGATTCCATCATTAAGAGAATCGTTCGGTTGCTGGATGCGCAGAAGTCGGTCTTATGGCTGAAGGCGTGCTGCCGCCTTTTCTTCTTGTCCCTAACATCTCCACCCCTTGCTTGGTAGTAAAACATAGCACCGTCGAGAACATATTTGATGTGGGTGTAATCCTTTTTGTGAATGTTCTTCGACGAGTCCAAGTAAAGAGCGTGGGAGAATCGGGGGTAGAGGATGATGAGGACGGCGCGCCCGCCGCTGCGCAAAATAAGTACACCTCAAATTAATTAGCCTCCACCGTGCAAATGAATTATTGAAATCGAAGGAAGGATAGCAGCGCGGATGACTTACACGGGATGATAAGGCACGAGAATCGCCTCCTTGTCCTTATTGGCGAGCATGAAACTGACGATGTAATCCCTCGCGTATTCACGATGCTGTGCACAGACTCCCAAAAGGCCTCGTGCATGTAGTACGGGTCACGACACGATATGAGCTATTTGCTCAACCCCAATGATGTAGCTCATGTGCAAGGCATAAAGGCGGACAAAAGTAAAATCCAGCTTCTTCACGTGAAACATGTCGAATATGTAATCCAATCGGAGGAAGAACTTATCCGCGGGAAGCCATTGACGTCGACATTTGCTGCGGAACATTAACCACGTAGAGTGGGTATCCGGATCTTCGAGGCGATGAGGCCTTTCTCTACCCGCAGCACATCGTCATGAAGTCTCCTCGGATCGCCGAATCTGGCCCGTGGCGCTGTTTCGGTAGGATTGGTTTACCGGGATATGCCATTTATCCGCATCGGGGATATCTACACGGTCCCGGCCGAGGCTGCCGAGGCGGCTGGATCATAGAATCAGCTTTTTGCCTTTCCTCGCTCTCTTCCTAGGCTTCTTTACCACGGATGGTCGTCAATAACGCTTAGACGGTAATTCGAGCACCGACTCATGATGCTCAAACCAGGAGGCGCCAAGATAGACATCTTGTTCAGCGCCATCGTCATCCTCATCCTCATCCATGGCGACGCCATCAGCCTCTAATGGAGCCACCTGCTTACCCGTCCGCTATCACCCAACCCGACACCCGACGCTAATTGGGTAGGTGGGGTGTTGATGTTCATACCTTCTTTGAGGCTGCGTGCTCGTGGGTGTGCTCCCGACCGCCTCGAGCGAAGCGAGACTCTTTGGCCACAACAGGACCCACCCATTGCAACAATCACCAAGCCGCTGGGGTCTCGTCGTCATCCCCACTAGTATTAGAGGAGGTAAATTCTCGTGGCCCGGTTTGACACCGCCACGAAACCTTGAAGACGTTAGGGGTATCGGCGGCTGTGGAACAATGGTTCCTTCGGCTCCATTATCGTCCCCTTCCCCACGTCCACCTTCATTGCCGATGGTGTACAATATGGTGCACGGGTTTTTGGCGACCTACAAATAAAAGTCTGCGGCGTGAGACATCCGAAAGGCAACGAAAACGGGATTATAAATTTATATTGAAGGGGCGGTGTGGAAGATACCGTGAGGGCGTCGAGCTCAGCTAAAGAGGAGGCACCACCGAGCACGTCCGGTCGGCGGCTAGTCTGCGAAGTCTTGCGGTGCGGGAGCAGTCGCGGGAGCCAGTCGCGGGAGCAAAGGGAGCAGGTCAGGGAGCAGGTCGGGGAGCAGTCGCGGGGAGCCGGTGCGGAGCAAAGGGAGCAGGTGGGAGCATGTGCTGCCAAGAAGTCGCAAGGGAAAGTCCTCTGCATTTTTTTTTGGATTTTCCCTTGTCCAAATGTGAACGCCCGTCACCAAGGAAGAAGATAAATCTGCAACCGCCTGTTTTGTGGCAGCTATTGCTGTTGCGACTGTCTGAGATGATTTCTTCTCAACCGCAATCTCAACCTTCTTGTCGATGCTTTCTTGATTAACCTCCGTCTTTCCTTTCTCTCCTCCGTGGTCTCACGGTAGTACTTCTTCCGCGTGGCGCCGTCTCCGACACCGTGCACGCGCCCATCTGACGGTCGAGTATCCACCGGTTGTCGTTTCAATATGTTCAACACCGGTTGAATGGAGTGTCCCACTTGGCCTCGCCAATGCCTCGAACGGCGAGTCGCTTTCGGCCGCAATCCGGTGTTGCTCTCTCTGCAAAAGGCACAAGGATCGTTTACAAATATGACTAACGTGTGCAGTCGAATTGATCAGAAACTAAAATTACCAGTAGTCTCATGAACTCCGTAATGACCGGTGTTGTCTCATAAACCTTCTTGATGGGTCCCAGCGGTGGCGGGCCCTCGGGGCGTCACGCTCCTGCGGGACGGTGAAATCCGCCAAAGTGCAGGATGCCCAGACTCGCGGCTTCCGCGTCCTCCTTGGCCCATTTGGACCTCTTTCCGCCGTAACCACGGCTTCCGAGGTGGTGGGTCCCAATGTTCCTCTTTTGAAGCCCCTTCATGTACTTATACTTTTCTTTGGCAGCTTCGGCCTCGCAAGCCTCCTTGAATATTTGAAACTGCTCTTCCGTGATTGTCGGACTTTCCTTTACATTCTCGGAGTAGGGTTCCCCATCGTTGATCTTTGCTTTCCTCGATTTTTCCAGCGCCAGCGTTGCTAAACTTGGTCATGGCGTGTTTGTTTATCTTCTTCATTGCGGGTCATTATGCGGATCTTCATAATCCTTCTCATTCCGGCCGGGAACAAGAATATCTGGTGAAACTTCTTTAGGAGGAGCTCCTCATATTTTCTATCTTCTTTAGATTCTCATCGTTGATGGTGGCGGTTGTCCGTATGATGCAGCCTATTTGATTGCCGTAGCCGCGCTGCTTCCTCGGCGCCTTTGGCTCAAAATTGCCGTTGTCCACCTCCGTGACCACCAGTCTAGTAGTCCTGAGTTTGTTAGGAACCCGTTGCCTCTTCGCTTTTGGTGCTACACGGATCCGCTCCCGAGGCAGCACGGTCTCAGCGCCGGTCTCGATGCGGTCTGAATCTCAGCGCCGGTGTCGGTCTCAAGACACCGGTCTGCGTGTCGGTCTCAACACCGGTCTGCGTGTCGGTCTCGATCCCGATGCGGGCCCAGAACAACATCTGCTTGATCGTCGGTAAAGCTAAAAATTAAATGCACGCCCGGTGAGCGTCGTCCGCAATCACCGAACCCTGTCCTTCATTGTTGCTAGCCATGTTTCCTATGATTAAATCTAGTCAATTAATTCTAGACCTAATAAAATGAATAATGACATAAAAAGGACTATTGTTTTGCGAAAAGTTGACTCCTTCTTGGTGCGGCAAATCCCGGGCACTCGATATGTCCTAGTTTGTAGCACAAGTCATGCCAAAATTCACGGGAAATTTCGGCATGACCTTTGCTAAAAAGTGGACAAATCGAGAACCTGAAATTTGCCGGAACAGAAATGAATCAACATTCCGGCAAAACATAGGCCACTCAGCATCATTCCCTGGAAACAACAAAGCCACCACTTGGGCACAATCGAACAACTTCAATGAAAAGATATGACATGACCACTTCAATGAAAAATAAAATTTGCCTAAATTCTTTTCCTTGAAAAATAGTGGTCTTTTGAAAAATCAAAAACCTTTGCCAATCTACTTAACCTAGCTTCTTAATCCAACGAACCTAATTAACCTACCTATTTAACCTAGTTGGTTAATCTTGTTTACCTAGATAATTAACCCTAATTAAACTAGTTAACGCAGCTAGTTCTCTGTCAAAGCCTAAAATAAATTTCTGCACTAATTAACAGGATAATTAACCTAATTAAACTAGTTAACCTGACTAGTTCTCTGTCATAGCCCTAACTAAGTTTTTGCACTAACCTAGATAATTAACCTAATTAAACTAGTTAACCTAACTACTTCTCTGTCAATGCCCTAACTAAATTTTTGCCCTAAAACCTAGATAATTAACCTAATTAAAACTAGCTAACCTATGCATGAGAGAGAGAGGAGGGTGGGGGCTTACAGATGATGGCTCGGTGGTGGCGACGGAGGCAGTGTGTGGCGAGGAGGCAGAGCGTCTCCGTGTGGCGAGGGAGGCAGGGCGTCTCGGAGACGGCGAGAAAAGTGGCGTCGGCAGCGGCTCGGTGGCGTGTGAGCAGGCAGCGGCTCCGTGGCGTTAGGCGGCTCCGGTGTCGTCGGCAGACGCCGACAGCTCTGTGGCGCGCGTCATCGTCGGGCGCGAGGTGTGGGGCGACGAATCGGGGAGACGGCGGCGCGCTTTGGGTGGGGTTTGAGGGATTTGGGGGAAGTGGTGGCCGGGGCGGGGGAAACGGTTTTTTGGCTATGTCAAACTTAGCGGCAGCGCGTTTTGCAAAACGCGCTATAGCTATCTTAGCTATAGCGCTTTCGCAGAAATGCGCTGCTGCTATAGCTAATTTCCTATTCTGTTTCTATAGCGGGGGTCTAGGGCACGCGCTGCAGCTACACTAGCTATAGCGCGTCTTAGGAACAAACGCTGCTGCTATTCCTTCCTCCGATTTTTCACTTTTTCGTTTATTTTGCTTTACATTTTATTTTCCCCTTTCTCCTTTTTCTATTTCTTTCATTTTCATTTAAATTTCTATTTGTTTATCATCTTATTTTATTTTTGTTAGTAGTAGCGCTCTTAAATGAAAGCGCTGCTAATCGTGAACGTAGCGATAGCGCGTTCCTCTAAGATCGCTCTTTGTATGCGTAGCCTAGCATTCTACCAACGGGAATTTTAGTAGTAGCGCTTTTTGGTCAACAGGCGCTACTGCTAAGTCTGTGCCTGTAGCGCGGTTTCTAGTAGCTCGCTACTGCTAAGTAGCACTAGCGCTGTTTTTTGAACCGCGCTGCTGCTAAGATTCTGTGTATAGCCTTTTCCCTAGTAGCTGATCGGCGTGGCCACAGCATGGCACGAAGCCGGCGTCCGAGCTGGAAGCCCCCCTCGCCGAGAACACGGCGCGACGTCGCGTACGCTGACCGCGGGAGGCGCCCGTGTGAGACAAGAGAAGGAGCCGGCTGCTAGCCGCAGCCGGACACGAATCACCATCGAGCGTGACTCGGAGGGCCGTCCCCGAGGCGTGGAGAGACGAGGCGACTTGCCCCCTCCTCCACCTCGCGAAGAGAGATATCCCACCCCACCACCTGTTGAGCATCCGACTCTCAGCGGCTGACTTGGTCGTCGCGAAGGAGTCGGCGAGAATGATGCCCGCCACCGGATCGACCGCCTCGCGCGATCCCTGGCCCTGGAAGAAGAAGGTGATGTCGGTCCGCCTTGCTTCGGCCCCCGCATCCGCGACGAGCCCTTTCCCAAAGGGTTCTCGGTCCCAAGAGACACGCCCAAGTATAATGGCTCCGTGAAGCCGGAGGACTGGTTGATCGACTACTCCACTGCGGTTCGCATAGCAAACGGCAACCGGCGCGTAGCCGTGAAATATGTCCCCCTGATGCTCCAAGGAACGGCACGTACCTGGCTCAACGGCCTGAAGCCTTACAGCATCAACAGCTAGCTCGAATTCACGGAAGCCTTCATCCGCAACTTCACCAGCACTTACAAGCGGGCTCCCAAGCCCCGACAGCTCTCCTTGTGCGTACAAGGACCCAACGAGTCGACTCGCGATTACCTCACACGTTGGGCCGAGCTCCGAAACTCCTGCGAAGGGGCGCACGAGGTCCAGGCAATCGAGTACTTCATGGCCGGGTGCCGAGAGGGCACCCTCCTCAAGCACCGCCTCCTCTGCGACGAGCCGACTACCCTCGACGAGCTGTTGATCATCACAGACAAATACGCCACGGCTGACTCCTCCATGAAGACCGAGCTCCGAGTCGATGCCTCTGGGAAAGTGCTTACGCCGGCTCCCAAGACACCGGCTGGAGAGTCCACCCGGCGCCCGTACCAGAACGACAACAAGCGCAAGGCTCCGATGCCGCCTTCCACTAGTCGGCAGGTGGCAATGGTCAAAGAAGAGCAGCCTGAGGGACGGCCGGCTCCAAAGAAGCAGAAGGGCGGTAGGCCGGCTTGGCAGCTGGCATTCTCCTACGAGCATACCCTCGATGCCCCCTGCAAGTTCCACAGCGGCGCGAAGCCGTCCAACCATACAACCCGGAAGTGCCATTGGTTCACCCGAATCTCCAAGGGTGAAGGGTTGTTGCCGCCTCCACCTGCGGGCCAGCCGCCTCCTGCCCCCCAGCAGTCGGCCGCTCGGCCAGCAGTCGGAGCCGTCCACGACGAGTTCCCTGATGAGCATGCCGCCTACGTCATCTTCATGAGCCAACCGGATGATCGGCGAAGCCGGCGCCGACAACACCAAGAAGTCAACGTGGTTGCCTCCAGTAACCCAGAGTTTATGCATTGGTCGGAGAAGCCCATCAGCTGGAGCCGGGACGACCACCCAGAGGTGATGCCGTCCCCTGGCTCCTATGCCCTTGTACTGGATGCTACCCTGGCGACGGAGAGGCGCGCCGCTCGTTTCTCCCGCGTGCAGATAGACGGTGGGAGTAGTATCAACATACTGTACCGAGACACAATGGAGAAGCTCAACATCAAGCCGAAGCAACTCATGCCTAGCCGGATTGTGTTCCATGGTATCATACCCGGCCTGTCCTGCTCACCAATCGGCAAGATCAAGATGGACGTTCTCTTTGGAGACAAGGATCACTTCCGCCGAGAGGCAATATGGTTCGAGGTAGTGGATTTGGAGAGCCCGTACCACGCACTGCTTGGCCGACTGGCGTTGGCCAAGTTTATGGCTGTGCCCCACTATGCCTACCTCAAGATGAAGATGCCGAGTTCCAAAGGCATTATCACCATAGGCGGAGACTACAAGAAGTCTTCGTGTGCAGCAGCCAGTAGTCGGCTGGCCGAGTCCCTCGTGATTACTGAAGAAAAGAAGATGCTGGACCGAGTTGCGGCCTTGGCTGGCAAGCAGCCGGCTTTGTCTCCTGACCCCAAAGAATGTGAAGCTCAAGGTTCTTTCCAGCCGGCCAAAGAGACAAAGAAGATACCCCTGGACCCGGAGCACCCAGAGTGGCACGCAGTCATAGGCACATGCCTTGACAGCAAAAAGGAAGGCGAGCTCATCGATTTCCTCCATGAGAATCGGGACATCTTTGCATGGTCTCCCAAAGACATGTCGGGTGTCCCGACGGATTTCTCCGAGCACAAGCTACACGTCCGATCTGACGCAAAGCCGGTCAGGTAGCCCTTGCGCCACTTGTCAGAAGAGAAGAGAAGAGTAGTCGGAGAAGAGATAGCCCGGCTTCTGGCAGCCGGCTTCATTATGGAAGTCTTATTTCCAAAATGGCTTGCCAACCCGGTCCTCGTGCTGAAGAAGAACAAGCAGTGGCACATGTGCATAGACTACACCAGCCTCAATAAAGCCTGCATCAAAGATCCGTTCGCCCTGCCAAGAATTGACCAAGTGATAGACTCCACAGCCGGATGCGAGCTGTTGAGTTTCTTGGACGCCTACTCCGGCTACCACCAGATAAAGTTGAACCCGGCTGATCGCTTGAAGACCGCCTTCATCACCCCATTCGGGGCTTTTTGCTACCTGACTATGACATTCGGCCTGAGAAATGCCGGTGCCACTTTTCAGCGTTGCATGCAAAAATGCCTCCTCAAGCAACTCGGCAGAAATGCCCATGTCTACGTAGACGATGTTGTGGTGAAGACGGTGAAACACGGTACCCTGCTGGAAGAACTCAAGGAAACCTTTTAGAACTTGCGCCGGTTTCAGATCAAGCTCAACCCCGAGAAATGTGTGTTCGGAGTACCAGCCGGCCAACTTCTAGGCTTTCTGGTCTCCGAACGCGGCATCGAGTGCAACCCAGTGAAGATCAAGGCCATAGAGAGAATGAAGGTCCCTACCAAGATGCGAGATGTCCAAAAGTTCACTAGATGCCTGGCGTCTTTGAACCGTTTCATGAGCCGACTCGGAGAGAAGGCTCTCCCCCTCTACCGACTTATGAAGAAGTCGGCTCACTTTGAATGGAATGACCAGGCGGATCAAGCTTTTCACGAGTTGAAGAAGATGTTGTCCACGCCGCCTGTCTTGGCGGCCCCAACTGAGAAAGAGCCCATGCACGGGCCGACAACGAGCAAGCAGATGCCCTGGCACGAATAGGCTCCACCCGACAAGCTATACCAACCGGCGTCGCCCTCCAACGCCTCCTCAAGCCATCTGTCAAGCCATCTCTGGAATCCAGTTCCATCTTCGTGCCGCCTAACCCCGACGCAGTCGGATCCGACTTCGGGGACCAGGCAGGCGGCCCGGGGACTTCGGCAGCCAGCTTGGGGACTTCCATAGTCGAACCCGGCCGGGGGCTGCCGTGAGCGAACCGGCCGGGGACTGCGATAACAGAAAGCGGAGGTCGACTCCAACTCCTCACAACCCAGCCCGCCCACCCTGGTTGCAGTAGCCATCTTGGCAGTCGAAGAAATCACGGCTCCATCATGGGCTCAGCCCATCCTCCGGTTTCTAGTGAATGGAGAACTACTGACTGACGAGATCTCGGCCAGACAAGTCCAACGCCGAGCCCGATCCTACACAATAATGAATCAAGAGCTAGTTAGGCGCAGCATTACCGGAGTCTTCCAGCGCTGCGTCGAGCAAGAGAAGGGCCTAGCAATCATCAAGGACATCCACCAAGGCGAATGCGGCCACCATGCCGCCTCCAGGGCGCTCGTCGCCAAAGCCTTCCACCACGGATTCTTCTGGCCGACTGCATTGGAGGATGCCAAGGAACTAGTCAAACACTGCAAAGGGTGCCAAGTCTTCGGCTCCAAGCAACACCTGCCGGCTTCTGCACTCAAGACCATCCCCATCACTTGGCCCTTTGCCGTCTGGCAACTAGACATGGTTGGACCATTCAAGACGGTGCGCGGCGGCATGACACATCTGCTTGTCGCCATAGACAAATTTACCAAGTGGATCGAAGCAAAGCCGATCAAGAAGTTGAATGGGCCGACTGCCGTGACATTCATTGCCGACATTACAACCCGGTACGGAGTACCACATAGTATCATCACCGACAACGGCACAAATTTCGCCAAGGGAGGATTGGCACGTTTCTGCGCGACATAGGGCATCCGACTGGAATTAGCGTCCGTTGCCCACCCGCAGTCAAACGGCCAAGTCGAGCGAGCAAATGGCCTCATCCTCTCCGGCCTCAAGCCCCGACTGGTCGTGCCACTGGAGCGTTCGGCCGGCTGCTGGCTCGACGAGCTGCCAGCCGTCCTCTGGAGTCTGCGCACTACTCCAAACAAGTCGACCGGCTTCACCCCCATCTTCCTTGAATATGGTGCTGAGGCTGTCATCCCAACTGACATCGAGTTCGACTCACCTCGCATCACCATGTACACGGAAGCGGAGGCCAAGGAAGCAAGAGAAGACGACGTTGACTTGCTGGAAGAAAGTCCGCTGCTAGCCCTCAGTCGGTCGGCCATCTACTAGCAAGGGCTACGCCGGTACCACAGTCGGAGAGTGAAGCCAAGAACCTTCCAAGAGGGAGACTGTCGGTGTCAAAACCGGCGGATCTCGGGTAGGGGGTCCTGAACTGTGCGTCTAGGCGGATGGTAACAGGAGACAAGGGACACGATGTTTTTACCCAGGTTCGGGCCCTCTCGATGGAGGTAAAACCCTACTCCTGCCTGATTGATATTCATGATATGGGTAGTACAAGAGTGGATCTACCGTGAGATCAAGGAGGCTAAACCCTAGAAGCTAGCCTATTGTATGATTGTTGTTGTCCCCTATGGACTAAAACCCTCTGGTTTACATAGACACCGGAGGGGGCTAGGGTTACACAGAGTCGGTTACAATGGTAGGAGATCTACATATCCGTATCGCCAAGCTTGCCTTGCACGCCCAGGAAAGTCCCATCCGGACACCGGACGAAGTCTTCAATCTTGTATCTCCATAGTCTTGGAGTCCGGCTGATGATGATAGTTCGGCTATCCGGACACCCCCTAGTCCAGGACTCCCTCAGTAGCCCCTGAACCAGGCTTCAATGACGACGAGTCCGGCGCGCATATTGTCTTCGGCATTGCAAGGCGGGTTCTCCTCCAAATTCCATGTGCTTGCCGAATAGTGTCTGGCTTCCTTATAAATGCTGCGCTCCTCGGCTTCCACGTCCAATAATGGCCCTCTTCCACGTGTCGTATGAATGCGAATAGCCAGGGTATTTTTATGTTTTACCCCCAAGCTATACGAATAAGCTGCCTATAAGAGAGGCCAGGATCTAGATCCAAATCACACCATCCTTCTTCCGTGAGTACTCATCGGGGTGCTTCTGACATAAATCCACTCCATCATGGACAGTCGATGCAGCTCCTCCTCTCGCGTTCCTAGCCCTCAGCCAGGAGATTGGAGGAGATGTTCAGTTCTGCACAGCGAGCTGGTGACGCTCCAAGCGGAGGGATACCTTCCTCCAGCCTTCATGGTCCCGGTTCGAGCCGGACTGGCCACCTACAAAGGCGGAAAGCAAGCGGAGAACACTCCCAATCCCTCCAAAGGAGAGCGGTTGTGCTTCGTCCCTTATCTAATAAGGGGGCTCGGATTTCCCATACATCTGTTTCTCCGGGGCTCCAGAGTTCTCTGGACTCGGCTTCATCACCTTACACCGCCTCCATTTTGCACGCTATGGGTTTTGTAGCTCTTCTTGAGCTGGTCTTGGGCATCGAGCCCCATTTTGCGCTGTGGAAGAGATTGTTTTGCCTCGTACCCCATTCTCACAAGGGGTCGATATATCAAGTGGGCGGGCGAAATATGGCGCATCCGGGACCGGATATCTATCCGAACCCGAAGAAGGCGTCCAAGAGCCCTTCGGAATGGTTTTATATGGAAGACCCCTTTGCGGACCCAGTTCGGATTGGCCTCGGAGTTCAAGATGCGCTCCTCTGAAGAAACGCGCTGAGCTGGCGCCCATGAGCCCTCGGCGGAAGATGATCTGGCGTCCAATATCGATGGGCGGATAAGATTCTTGGCCCATTCGGATTGACTATGACTGGAGTCATGGCCACGTGCATTATGCGAGGGGTGCAGTCGCTCCAATATAGGGGCCACCCCATGTGGGATTTCAATGGGGAGAATGACGCCACCCGTCATGGCCGCAAGGGGCCGGGATCGGTCGCCGATCTGGTGAAGATCCTGTCCGGCTTGTACAAGGGGGAGAAGGAGGACTTCCTCCGCACGAGTCCATTGAATGGATTCTGCATGAATAACCCTCGGAGCTGGGTAAGCGGACGTCTATTTATCCAATGCATATTCCCACAGTTAAGTGTCTCACTTTGTGATTTCGACGCAGGAGCTGCGCCGGGACGTAGAGGGCATACACAGCCCGACTCCACAACCCGAGGATCTAGGACGATCCCTTGATCCGGCCTCCGAGGGGGATCCGGACATAGAGGTGGAGCTGATCGATGGGGTGTTCCACCAACTTAGCGTGGACAATGCTTTAGTTGCCATTACGGCCGACTACCCCGGTTTAACTCCGGCTTCCCAGGTAACTGCGACCGAGGTCTTGTCATTATTACTCATCCATGCTTATTTCCGAACACTGTATACCAACGATGTCCCGCAGGAGGTACCTTTAAGGCGGGAAGCCGGATCCATGGCGGCTGACCAACAAGGGTCAGTTCGGCCCAGCAGGCGGAAGAGGAGTGCGGCGCGAATCGAAATGTCGCTGCAACGGTATGGAGCACCGCCATATTTAAGGGAAAGATTCCTGGGAGGTATGTTAACACTCCTGATTCTTCTAGGAGAAAGAGCGCTCGCCGGACTGTGCCCGGAGAGGTTGCCAATCAAGCCTCCGCCAGCCAGGCTCAACGCCTGGTCGGAGGGGGAGGCACACAAGGCGTGAGCGGATGCTCCTCAACGGAGGATGCGAGATAGGCTGTCCGCCACCGGTCCGAGTGGAAAGCACCATGAATCATAGGCGCCGCCCGAACAGTTCTTCGTGGCGTGTTTCTCCCGGGCGTTGAATGCCGTTAATCGCGGGGCGCACTCCTCCGTGTCGCTCAAGATGGTCTAACGAGCCACGGAGCAATATGTGAAAGACATACGGTGAGAAATTTTAATAGTTATATATGCGAGTAGCCCTGAGACTTAAAATAGTTAGAATAACTGATTTAAGGATCATTTGTCATGCAGGATCTTACGGAGAAGAATACCCACCTGTCCCAGGAGCTTCAAGAGTGCAAGGCCCAACTTGAGGCCGCACTAGCCACCTTAGGGGGAGCCACAGAGACCCCCTCTGGTAATACATACTTCGAAAAGATAAGTAGTTTATGAAGTGCGGTGTGTGTGTAAGTCTGACAATAATATTGCAGAGGGCGCCGGACTAGATCCGGACAAGCAATATCTGCTACGCCAGCTCAAAGCCGGCGAGAAGGTGCTTATGAGGGTGCAGCAGGAGAGGAACAAACTCCAATATGCCAACACCCAGCTGGGCGAAGAACTAAAAGATGTTCGGGTCCAGCTGTCTGACTCCGTAAAGGAGAATCGATGGCTTCATCGCGGCATCTACAGTAAGTGCTTGAGCAAACTCTTTTGAAAAGAAGAGTTCGGCGAGGAAGTCGATTGATGTAAATGTGTGCAGGGTGTGCTCACAGGTCGCCCTGCGGAGGAAATGCCCGGTTCAATGGGTGACCAACTTCCCGAGCTGCTGCAACTTCACGAACGTGTTCGGCAGGCGATGAGTGGCGTCGCCCAGGCCTTATGGCCGTCCATCTCCCTACCCGAGGGTCTTGGAGGGCTTGCGGAGAAGCTTCAGGGAGCATGGCAGCGCTTCCGTCTGTGGAAGATATCGGCCTGCCATCAAGGCGCCAGGGAGGCCTGGGCCAAGGTGAAGGCGCGGTACACGAAGGCGGATCCGAACCACATGGCCGAGGTCGGACCTGTGGGGCCCGATGGGAAGGAGATCCCTGTGAGCTTAATGTACGGCCAAGTAGAGTTGACCGCTAAGTATTCCCAACAGGACTGTAAATTAGATAGCCCGTTAGATGGGATTGAAATGACATGTATAATGCCTTCTAGCCGGATTGTAGATCGTTTGTCTTTGCGGACCTTTTCGCTTCAACCTCGGGACCCAATAGTCCGAAGTGTGTCTGCATACCCTCGCGGTTATGCAAAAACCAGGGCATGCATGGAGACCAGGCGTAGGGGTCATTAGTGCTTTATCAGACAAGTGCCCAACTAGTTATGTTATATTACATGGTTAGTAAGAAACATCTTCCAGGGAGAATAGTTCCATTAGGGGTTCCTTTCCCTGGGAGGCATGCCCTAAAGTGCATGTCCGGACTGCAAAAAGAGCAGAAAAGCATCTAGGGGTAGACAAATAGATAGGTAGAAAATCATCTTTCAAGTCACCGACCGAATATTCCCTTAAGAACGCTAGCTTTCGGCTTCACCCAGTGTGAGGTCGAATCCGGCTGACCCGGCAGTAACAATCGCAGAGGTGCTCCCTTTACCTCCTAGCCGAACCATCGGGAACGTAGGGGTAAGCACAGGAGCCAGGCAACCCAGCTAGGCCAGAACTTAAGTCATATCGATGCATATAATGGTGAATAAAAGGTACATGTGGAAGTTTGACACATGTGCTGGGCATAAAACCCGTATAAATAAGCTTCTGTTAAAGAAGCCCCCAGGTATAATGAGTGCGAGTAGCACGTCAAGTGTGTGCAAACAATGCGCAGATCAGCCCTCAAAGGCTCTATGAAAAGGGAGGAGAAAAGAGGGAAACAAAAGACAACTGAAGTATAAAATGTGGACGGAGGAAGGAGACGAACTCTGAGTCCGGCGCTAGGCGTAGAATCTTCGGAGGCGGGCTGCGTTCCATGGGTTCGGCTCGAGTCGGTTGTCCGATGCGTTTCACAGACGGTATGCTCCGCCGGTCAAGACTGGGTCGATGATGAAGGGACCTTCCCATTTGGGCTTGAGTTTGTCCTTTTTCTTGTCCGGCAGGCGTAGAACTAGTTCGCCAACATTGTATGTTTTGGCCAGTACTTCTCTTCTTTGATATCTTTGAGCCTGCTGCTGATAGAATGCGGAACAAGCTTTCGCCACGTCGTGCTCCTCTTCTAGGGCGTCCAAACTATCTTGCTGATCCAACTCGGCCTCTCTTTCCTCGAACATGCACATGCGAGGTGAGTCATGAATTATATCACAGGGCAAAACTGCCTCTGCTCCGTATACCATAAAAAATGGTGTGAATCCGGTAGTACGGTTTGGCGTGGTCCGCAGCCCCCAGAGTACGGAGTCGAGCTCCTCTACCCAGTGCGTGTTAGATTCCTTGAGGGACCGCACTAACCTAGGTTTGATGCCGCTCATGATTAGACCATTTGCTCGTTCGACTTGACCGTTAGTTTGAGGGTGATAGACTGAAGCGTAGTCGAGCTTGATGCCCATACTTTTGCACCAGAGTTTAACCTCGTCGGCCGTGAAGTTCGTGCCGTTATCGGTGATGACGCTGTGGGGGACGCCATAACGGTGTACTACCCCGGATATGAAGTCTATCACAGGTCCGGATTCGGCCGTTTTAACTGGCTTGGCCTCTATCCATTTGGTGAATTTGTCCACCATGACCAATAGGTACTTTTGCTTGTGGGTTCCCCCTTTAAGGGGTCCAACCATGTCAAGCCCCCAGACCGCAAACGGCCAGGTGATGGGTATAGTTTTGAGGGTGGTGGGTGGCATGTGGCTTTGATTAGCGAAAAGCTGGCACCCGACGCATCGTTGGACTAAGTCCTGAGCATCTGCCCGGGCCGTCGGCCAATAAAATCCTGTACGGAAGGCCTTGCCTACAAGGGCCCGGGCTGTGGCGTGGTGCCCGCCGAGTCCGGCGTGAATTTCAGCCAGCAGATTTCGCCCTTCCTCTTCGGAGATGCACCTTTGAAGGACTCCAGTTGTGCTTTTCTTATAAAGCTCTCCCTCATGGACTTTGTAGGCTTTAGATCGTCGTACTATGCAGCGGGCCTCATTTTGGTCTTCGGGGAGTTCCTGCCTAATTAAGTAGGCTAGGAATGGTTCCGTCCACGGGGCAATGACTGCCATTATTTCGTGGGCTGAAGGTGCTATTTCATTGGCTGAGCCGCCGATTGTGTCGAATGTTCGGTGTTGGGCGTGCGGTTGGTTCGGATTGTTGTTTCGGACTCCTCTTCCCATACTACGGATGGCTTAAAGAGCCGCTCGGGAAGATGTTTGGAGGGACGGCTTTGCGCTTTCTTGACCGATCTTGGCAACACGTCGGCCGCCTGGTTATTATCCCGGGCTACATGGTGGAATTTGAGTCCTTCGAACCGAGCTGACATTTTTAAGATGGCGTTACGGTAGGCTGCCATTTTCGGATCCTTGGCATCAAAGTCTCCATTTACTTGGGATATTGCGAGGTTTGAATCCCCGCGGACCTCTAGGCGTTGAATGCCCATGGAGATTGCCATCCGGAGACCATGTAGAAGGGCCTCGTATTCGGCTGCGTTGTTGGAGTCCGTTTACATTATTTAAAGTACGTATTGGACTGTGTCTCCGGTTGGGGACGTTGTCGGTGTCAAAACCGGCGGATCTCGGGTAGGGGGTCCCAAACTGTGCGTCTAGGCGGATGGTAACAGGAGACAAGGGGCACGATGTTTTTACCCAGGTTCGGGCCCTCTCAATGGAGGTAAAACCCTACTCCTGCTTGATTGATATTAATGATATGGGTAGTACAAGAGTGGATCTACCACAAGATCAAGGAGGCTAAACCCTAGAAGCTAGCCTATGGTATGATAGTTGTAATGGTTGTTCGTCCTACGGACTAAAACCCTCCGGTTTATATAGAAACCGTAGAGGGCTAGTGAGGGAGTCCTGGACTAGGGGGTGTCCGGACAGACGGACTATCATCGTCCGCCGGACTCCAAGACTATGAAGATACAAGATTGAAGACTTAGTCCCCTGTCCGGGATGGGACTTTCCTTGGCGTGGAAGGCAAGCTTGGCGTCTGATATGTAGATCTCCTACCATTGTAATCGACTCTGTAACCCTAGCCCTCTCCGGTGTCCATATAAACCGGAGGGCTTTAGTCCGTGGGACACAACAACCATTACAACAATCATACCATAGGCTAGCTTCTAGGGTTTAGCCTCCTTGATCTCGTGGTAGATCCTCTTGTACTACCCATATCATCAATATCAATCAAGCAGGAGTAGGGTTTACCTCCATCGAGAGGTCCCAACCCGGGTAAAACATCATGTCCCTTGTCTCCTGTTACCATCCGCCTAGACGCACAGTTCGGGACCCCCACCCGAGATTCTTATTTTGACACCGACATTGGTGCTTTCATTGAGAGTTCCTCGTGTCGCCACCGATGAGGCGATGGCTTCTTCAAACAACAACGCCGTCCGGGTGAGGTTTTCCTCCCGGACAGATCTTCGATACTCGGCGGCCGCCTGCTGGGCAATTAAGCAGCCATCTGGAGCAGATCGAAGCTCGCCCTGGCCGTCAGGTCAGATTTGGAAGCTTAAACTTCAAAGTGGATATCCGCGGAGACTTGATCTTCGATGGATCCGAGCCGCAGCCGAGCGTGCCGCACTGTCACGATGGGCATGATCTAACTCTGCCGCCGGACGGTACCTTGAGGCCGCACACATCCGCTCCGACCCGTAGTCCGGGCGATTCTGCAGTCGAGGGCGGGTGGCTGGACACCGCCTCGGGGCTGCAACTTCCATGGCGATGGGCGAACACGACCTTGTCCCTTGTAAAGCTCGTGACTCCGAGGTGCCGTACTCCCTGCGGACTCCGAACCTCCTGCGCCCCCGCCAATCGAATCCGATTGGGTGCCGATCATGGAGTTCACCGCCGCGGACATCTTTCAGCACTCACCCTTTGGCGACATCCTAAATTCGCTAAAGCATCTCTCGCATTCCGGAGAGCCCTGGTCGGACTATGGCCAGGATGGTTGGGATGCGGACGACGAAGAAATTCAAACCCCACCCACCACCCACTTTGTAGCCACTGTCGACGATCTAACCGACATGCTAGACTACAACTCCGAGGACATTGGCGGTATGGACGACGATGCCGGAGACGATCAAGAACCAGCGCCTACAGGCACTAGAAGACCAACCCAACACATGACGTATATATGGTGGATACCCCAAAAGGAAGCGATAACGAGGAACAACGGGGCGCGACAAAGGATAATCCCGCCGATAAACAACCAAAACGGCGACGCAAGCGCCGCCCTAAGCCCCACCTCGACAAAAACAGCACTCCTAATGACCCAGCAACAGAGCAGGGAAAACCAGTGGACGACGAACATGCAACCAAGCAACCATCCAAACAGGACGAATCAGATAATCAATCCATTCCCGGCGAAACCAACAGTCCGGACGACCTCACGCCGGACACACCACCGGAGCACAGGAACCTTCACAAAACACTCGTCGCCACTGCAAGAAGCTTGAAGAAGGAAAAACGGAAGCTCAAAACAGCGGAAGCATACTCAGAATGAGGTGGAGCAAAGTACTCAAGACCGCAGACAAATATGGCAATGGCCATCCATCAAAGAGCTACCCGCTAAGTTGCTGCGAGAATGACGAGGAAGCCATAGAGCCCACGGTCAAAAAATTAAAGGGCCGCTGGCGGATAGACGACCAGATGACAGGCCAAAAGCGACAAGCGGCACCACATTCAAGCCGACTCATCACCCTGGGAAAACAGATGGCCCAGCCAGGTCCGTTTACGGGCCAAAAAAGAGGGCCCTAGGAAGCAACACAGCACGTCAATGTTTGAAGACAGCGGCACACCCAAATACAGGGGCGCCGCGCACCCACTATGTTTCACCGATGAGGTGTTGGATCATGAATTTCCAGCAGGGTTCAAACCCATAAACATAGAGGCATACGACGGAACAACAGACCCTGGAATCTGGATAGAGGATTACATACTACACATACACATGGCTAGAGGAGATGATCTCCATGCCATAAAATATCTACCCCTCAAGTTCAAAGGGCCAGCTCGGCATTGGCTCAAAAGCCTCCCAGAAAACACTATTGGAAGTTGGGAAGAGCTCAAGGATGCATTTAGAGCAAATTTTCAAGGGACTTATGTCCACCCTCCTGGATCTTGAGACGATCTAAGTCATATAACTCAACAGCCCGGAGAGTCGGTAGCAAGAATTCAGAACAGGTTCCTTACCAAAAAGAACCAAATAGTCGATTGTCCGGACGCGGAAGCCTTAGCAGCTTTTAAACACAATGTCCGTGACGAATGGCTCGCCAAACACCTCGGCCAAGAGAAGCCAAGGACAATGGCCGCACTAACAAGCCTCATGACCCACTTTTGCGTGGGGAAGGACAGCTGGCTAGCAAGATGTAGCACCAGCGACCCGAGTACATCCGAGATCAGAGATGGAAACGGCAAGTCATGGCGCAGAAAGGATCAGCGCCGGAATAAAGAGAAAAGCCAAAGAATACGGCGGTTAACACCGGATTCAAAAGCTCGCGGCCAAACAACAAAACGCTGCCTCTTAAGGACAACAGTGATGAGCTATCCAACTTAAACAAAATTTTGGATCGGATATGTCAAATCCACATTACCTCGGAAGGCACGCAAACCACACCCACCGAGATTGTTGGGTTTTAAACAGTCCGTGGACTCAATGTCCGTACACAAGGGGCTCGACGCCAAGCGAGGGCGATGACGAACCTCACCAAAGCAGAAAGCAATGGAAATCAAAAGGCCTTCCCACAAGAAGTCAAGCGCAAAACTCACTTCATGTGATATACGGAAAAATAATCGGCACCCATTAAGATAGGTGTCGCACGGTCCTCCCCAGCGGAACCTCGAAGTTGGATGTCAAAACCAATCACTTTCGACCACCTGGAGTATTCGAGAAGCATTCGAAACGCAGGATGGACTGCTCTGATATTGGATCCCATAATCGATGGATTACAATTTACATAAGTCCTGATGGACGGCGGCAGCGATTTAAACCTGCTATATCCGAACACAATCCGCAGATTGGGGATAGACCTTACTAAAATTCGACATAGCCGCACTTCCTTTAAAGGAGTGACGCCAGGCCCGTAAGCCAAGTGCACAGGCTCCTTACTACTGGAAGTTGTGTTCGGGTCACCGGACAACTTCCGATGCGAAAAGCTAATCTTTCATGTTGCCCCATTCAAAAGTAGCTATTTAGCACTATTGGGACGTGAAGCTTTTGTCCGCTTTAACGCAATACCACATTACGCGTCCCTTACACTCAAAATGCCCGGTCCACGTGGCATCATTTCATTAAGAGGGTCATTCAAAGACCACGGACACGGCTGGATGAGTCCGGCATAAATAAGCTACGGGCTCCCTAGCCGCACACCCCTTCACAAGAGGCTGCGCATATAAGCAACAATGAGCTAATATAGGCTCAGCTTTATTAATTTATTAATATTTTACATTTTTATGCACTTTTCGCATGATTTCTTTTCAAACTAAGTTCCTCTCTTTTTACAGATGAACACCGTGCACAC